>BLSH010486993.1:171346-200937 GCA_018402905.1 Glandirana rugosa | reverse complement strand
TAATAAATATCAAAAAATAAAATATAAAAAAAAAAATTATTCATCAGTTTAGGCAGATTAATATTCTTCTACATATTTTTGGTAAAAAAAAATCTCAATCGGCGTTTATTGATTTAATTTGCGCAAAAGTTATCGCATCTACAAACTACGTGAATTGATTTATAGCGTTTTTATTATTATTTTTTTTTTACTGGTAATGGCGACGATCTGCGATTTTTATCGGGACTTTGATATTGGGGCGGACATGTTGGACATTTTTGACACTTTTTTGGGACCAATGACATTTACACAGCGATCAGACATTTAAATGTCCACTGATTACTGTATAAATGTCACTGGCAGTGAAGGGGTTAACCTGCAGGGGGCAGTGAAGGGGTTAACAGTGTTCCCTGGGTGTGTTCTAACTGTGGGGGGGGGGGTGGGTTGGTAGGGACATAACAGATCTAACTGATCCCAGTGACAGGGATCAGTAGATCTGCTTGTCCCCCTCTCACAGAACGGGGAACCGCCATGTTTACATCGGCGGTTCCCCGTTCTGCAGCTCCGCAGGCGATCGCGGGTCTCGAGCGGACATCGAGTCCGCCCGAGCCGTGGGCACGCCCATGCAGCGCGCGGCGGCCGCGCGCAGCTACCGCTTGTGAATGCGCGCCGGGGGCGTGGAAAGGGGAGGACGTCAATAGACGTCCTCCCGGAGATTGAGATCCGTTCTGTAGCCGTTTTTCGTCTATAGCGTGGATCTCAACAGGTTAAAGAACGTCTCCATCCCTGTATATAAATTAGAAAGAAGATATGGGACTTTACATGAGGCGTGAGGTGAGTGGTTATATAGAACACACAATGGTTAAATAAGAAGTGTTTATTCTCTAAACTCATACAGAGTAGTACACGTAGTAAGGTATACATTGTGTGGACGGACCAACAAACTTAACGATGGCCCGGGTAAAGGCCATACGATCAATACAAACGTGACAAGAAGTAATTGCAACATACATGGGTATCCTCTTTCGAATATGAGGGGATACCCAGTGTGATGGAATAAACACTGATCCTATAAATGGTAAAAAGTAAAGTAAAAAGACCATACTTTATATAAATACTGAGCACAGTGCATCCAAGCCAGGGTGCCGCATAAAAGCCATTCTCCATAGTGGGTAAATAATAACATGAGTCCATGGCAGGCGTATACTGCCATAAATAAAACTGTAGTGCATCCAAACAGAGCCCAACGCGTTTCTGTGGAGGCGTAGTCCACTTCATCAAGGGCGGATGCTCTAGTATTCTACAGAAAAAGCATGAACATATAAATGGAGACTCATGATATAAAATAAACATGAGAAAAATAAAATAGGGATGTAAAGGATCTAATAGAAGCTAACTCATGGTGTTGTTGGCCATATACTTACATGGTATCTATGTATCTGGACGTAAACTGCGTTGGGGAGGACAACCAGAGGCTTGTGATGATGCTTGCATTGGAAACTGAGGTGAGGAGTACGCAGAGGCGGGAGGAACACATGGGCAGCCCCAATTGGATCAGAGTGATGAGGAATGTGGAGACTCCAATCGGCTGGGTAAATGAAAAAGTGATGATTGATGAGGTAAAAGTGATAAGGGGAGGGAAAGGAAATAAAGAAGGAAAAAGAAAAAGAGAGAAAAATAAGAGAGAAAAAGGTTGTAGCAGATACAGATGAGAATGAAGTGCATGAGGCAGGGTGCAAGGGAATGAAAAACAACAGGATGAAAATGAGAGAGAGGACACATAAAAGAAGGTGGAAAAGTGCTGAGGGGTAAAGCACTTGCAAAGAGTGAAACTCAAATGTATGACTGGTACTATATCTGGTGAAGATCATGGGTGCCAAATGAATGTGTTGCCAGAGGAGTGTTGGCGTTGGCCTCATATACGGTCTCCACCCAGCGTCACGCTGACGTGACTAGGAAGGAGAGGCGTCCTCGTCGGATTGGCGGGGGAACGCCCCTCAGACTCGGGCTATCCTCTCCAAATGTCAGCCAAGATTGAAAACTCGCCAAAGGCATTGCAACGTCCATGATGGGCATTGCATGCAAGGGCGGGAGCGTGGCGCCGATGCGTCTGGGCAGGACCCCCTCTATAATTTGGAAACTGTCTGTTTTGGATAACCAGATTCAAGGACTGGCAAGAGGATATTTCCATCAAGGGTCCTTCCAGGGCTAGGGGAAAGAACCATCCCTTGCCAGGGACCAGCGAATACTGTCCGGTGACTTCTTGGTCTGGAAAGAACACGAATAACTGTAACTCCTGGTCTCTATGCTACTCCGATCCAGGGCTACAGCGGGAGGGGCAGAGCGGCCACGTGACCTCCCCGGCTAAAGTCAGAAGGAGATCTCAGCTCCTCCTGCTGTAGCCCTAGATCGGAGTAGCAGAGCGGCCAGGAGTCATGTGACTGACCTGAATATAGCTGGAAAAAAAGGTATTTAGAGGCATTGTTTAAAAAAAAACACTTACAGAGTGCATTATGCCTGGATGCAAGAGAGGGGCTGGCAGTAACATTTTTTGAAAGGTAACAACCACATTAAATCAGTATTTTTTTTTGCTAGAAAATTACTTAGAACCCCAAACATTATATATATTTCTTTAGCAGAGACCCTAGAGAATAAAATGGTGATCGTTGCAATATTTCATGTTATGCAGTATTTGGGCATCTGTTTTTCGAACGCAATGTTTTTGGAAAAAACAACCCCAAATCTATTTGTTATGCAAAAAAAAAAAAAAACACAATTTATGTAACCCAATTTTTTGGTAAAATATAAAAGGCGATGTTACGCTGAGTAAAAAGATACCTAACATGTCACGCTTTAAAATTACGCACTCTTGTGGATTGGTGACAAACTATGATACTTAAAAATCGAAATCTGCGACACTTTAAAACATTTTATAGGTTACCTGTGTTGAGTCACAGAGGAGGTCTAGCACTAGAATTATTGCTCTCACTCTAGCATTCGCAGATATACCTCAAATGTGTGGTGCGAACACCATTTACATATGTGTGCGTGACTTACGTATGAGTTCACTTCTGTGCATGATCATGGAGGGATGGGGGCACTTTTTTTTCGTATTTATTTAGTTTTTTATTGTTACACTGTCCCTTTCATTTTTTTTTGATCACTTTTATTCCTAATACAAGTAATGTAAACATCCTTTGTAATATAAATAAGGGATGACAGGTCCTCTTTATGGAGAGGCCTGGGGTCAATAAGACCCTAAATCTCTTCTTTACCTTTAAAAGCAAAAGATAAAAAAAAAATGTGATCTTTTATGTCCACCCTAGACTGGAGGTGACATCATGGTGTCTCTCTGTTCCTCCAAGACCATAGAGGCGATTAGAGACAATCTGGTCTCTGGTAACCTCTATGGCTAGCCGAATGGCTAATTAGCCACTTGGACCACTTTCATAAGAGAGCAAGTTGCCGGCTGAAAAAAAAAAATCTGGGGGGTTATGGTTGATAGCTTCAGCCACAAGCCCGATAAACCATACGTATTGTGGTCGGCTAATGGTTATCTATGCCCTGCTGTCCAGCTATTTCTGTCACTGCGATGAAGCTCTTCTGTGCATATAGACAATGCCTTTTGATAATAAGTCTATGAGGATAAGACATTGCCTGGTGCGACAGTTTAATGTATGATGAAAGCCCATAACCAATAATCGTGACTATATCTTGGGCCCTTACAGATGTCGTGTTAATATATATCTTGTAACATCCAATTTGAAGAACCACATGTCCTGCATGCTATTATTGCATTCATAAGTGGGGTTTATGTCATTATACGACATATAGCTGACAATTGTTTTCTGTACAACTTTAATATTCCATGTACAGGTCCTTCTCTTTTCCATTACCGTCAGGTATTTCAAATGTTCAGATCTAATTGATTTGTGCAGAAGTGTGTTCAAGTGTTACTGTAGGTTGACAATCTTGTCATCATGCTTTAATACACACAGTGGGATATTTGTGGATAGTGCTTTACATTCAAGCTGTTAAATCACGGGAATCAATGAAGTATTGCTGACAGAATTCCCTTATGCAATTTGATTGTTATTGTACATGTTGATGGTTGGGGATAATAAGTGTTTAGGGTGCATACCAGGCACTGCTGGGCAGATTAATCTCTTCCCTGGCAATCCACCACCAATGTCATTCAGCAAAGTTGGAGCTTCTCCACTGTCATATAAGCAACTCACTGACACCACCAATTAGCTCCCACTGACCCCAAAGAAAAAGAGCACTAAACCACTGACCACCCATTTAAAGGGGGTACTAAAATTACTACCAATGTAATGAGGGGCACTACACTGACCACTAATTTAATTAACTAAATCCCTATATGTATATACAGTTGCAGGTTCCCAAAACTTTTTTTTGTTGCCAACATCCTACAATATCATAAATCCAATATCTTTTTTGTGTACCAAGTGTAGTGCCCTCTACCATAGGTAGGTCCTTAGAGAGAGTTTTTTTGTGTAGGTGAGGTAAATTTAGTCAGGCTTGAGTAGAAGTTGGGCCTGATTGTTTTGATTCTGGGTCGGGGAGTGGCCTAGGGAGTGGCTGGTGACTGCAGGTAGTGACACCCCTTGGTAACCCCTCCTTTCTGGATCAGAAAGTTCTGGAAGAAAGGGTGGGGAAGAGGAGGTGAAGCTTCCTGAGGTATGTTAAGGAACTCTGACCAGTCCCCAATCTGGATTGGCAGGGGGCAGGCCTCCTTAAATACCTGGGGTCAGCCCAGTCGGGGCAGAAGAGTTCGGGTGGAAGAGTTGGAGATGGAATAGTGTGGAGGCTGTCGAGGCCTAGAGAGAGCTCCCAGTTTGGTGGGAGTGACCTCAGCCTAAGAGAGCTTGGGTGCAGCCAGGAGGAGAGAGTGAGATCCTGGAGGAGGGCACAAGGCAGAGCGGGAAAGGACAGCGGTGGAGGGCACTATCGGAGAGATGTCCAGGAGAGAAACTACAAGTGACAGACTTCGGTGAGTGATGCACTCCCTGAAAAGCTGGAAGAGGTACTCCGGCAACAGCCAATTGGGACTGTGGTATCACTGTGGCAGTGGACAGGGCTGTTGCAGCCAGGAGGGCTGGCAGGGCCCGGAAGAGGATGGGCTGGGAGCAGTAGTCCATCAGACTAGCTAGCACATATGTACTTTGCTACACTTCGGGGGGCCTCAGAGTCCCTGTCTGTAATGGGTGGTTTGGAGGTCATGCTAAAACTACAGCAGGCCTTGCCATGTGCTAGCTAGGCCAGAACCAAGTTTTGTGCAGGAGAGAGGAACAAGGAGTTGATCAAGCAGAAAGTGTTTTGTGTTGGAGTGAAGAAGCAGAAGTGTATATACTGAGTTGTATATAGAGGTCCCATTAAAGAACTGTTGATCCCAGTGCATCCCATAATCATCCCTACCCTATCCATGTTCAATCCCCTAATAAAAACACAAAAACAAATTACCAGCCTGTTTTGTGACTCCGGATGTGAGGAAAGAGTGTGACTGAGGGCAGTGTGATCAGGTGAACCACAGCATTCAGCAACCTCAGAGGCAATGGCTACACATACAAATTAAACAAGTGAATCATTTGAAAATCAAAGATACTTTTTTTTAAATCTAGATTAAAATGTAGGATTCTAGTGAGAATTTTATCACTTTGGCATCAACAATAATTAAAACTGATTACAAAATTAAATATTGTCCACCTCACAGCTCAAAAACCACCACGTCTTATTGGTTTATGCGATACATTATTATTTTATCATTTGCTTCCGTAATCAATTAACTTTGCTATCGGAGGCCACAATGAAGTATATATATCTTTAACCACTTGCTTAATGGGCACTTAACCCCCCTCCTGCCAAGACCAATTTTAGGCTTTCAGCGCTATCGCAGTTTGAATGACAATTGCGTGGTTGTGCGACGTTGTACCCAAACAAAATTTTTTTCATTTTTTTTCCCACAAATAGGGCTTTCATTTGGTGTTATTTGATCACCTCTGCAGTTTTTATTTTGTGTGCTATAAACAAAGAGCGACGATTTTGAAAAAAGAACAATATTTTTTACTTTTTGCTATAATAAATATCCAAAAAAAATATATATAAAAAAAAATTATTCATTGGGTTTGGCCGAGATTTATTCTTCTACGTATTTTTGGTAAAAAAAAAAAAGCAATCCGCGTTTATTGATTGGTTTGCGCAAAAGTTATCGCATCTACAAACTATGGGAATTGATTTATGGCTTTTTTATTTTATTTATTTTTTTTACTAGTAATGGCCGCAATCTTTATCAGGACTTTGATATTGGGATGGACATGTCGGACATTTTTGTCACTTTTTTGGTACCAATGACATTTATACAGCGATCAGAAATGTAAATGTCCACTGATTACTGTATAAATGTCATTGGCAGGGAAGGGGTTAACCTGCAGGGGGCAGTGAAGGCGTTAACTGTGTTTCCTGTATGTGTTCTAACTGTGTGGGGGCGGGGCTGGCCGGGACAAAACAGATCTAACTGATCCCAGTGACAGGGATCAGTAGATCTGTTATGTCGTCCCCCTTCACAGAACGAAGAACCGCCGTGTTTACATCGGCGGTTCCCCGTTCTGCCGCTCTGACAGGCGATCGCAGGTCATGAGCGGACATCGAGTTCCCCCGACCCGCGGTCACGCCCACGCAGAGTGCGGTGGCCGCGCGCGTGCTGCCGCCGCCTGTGAGTGTGTGCCGGGAGCGTGCACAAGGGTGGAGGTCCGGCAATTGAGATCCGTGCTGTAGCCGTTTTTAGTGGATCTGAAGGGGGTTAAAGCTTTTTCTCACAGGTTTGAGCTTGAACTCAATGCATTTTGAATCAACTTCTATAGAAGTAAGGAGGTGGGATATTTAAACTTATAACAATAAATTCTAAACTTGTTCACACCACACAAACGTCTTCCAGATCCATTCTGGATGCATTTCTGCATGTGTGTTTTTAATGCATTCTGGTGCATTTTTGATGCATTTCCATGTGTATTTCAGATGCTTTTTTTTCTCCATTTTTTTTTCACTGTACTAGGGTCTGGTGCATTTTTGAAGCATTTTTGATGCGTGTAGGTGCATTTTTGATGTATTTTACCATGTTCCAGTACAGCTCTGTTCAGGAAAAATGCAGCATGTTCTACTTTTTATTCCTGGAACCAAAACACACTGGAACTGCGAGCACTGGTGTGAACTATGCCATTGAAAACCATGTAACCGAATTTCGGATGCAGAAAGAGAAAACACAGGAACGCATTTGGTGTGAACTAGCTCTTATTCTCTGGAGAATTAAGCAGTTTCAACATTGGAAGCAGCAGTGGTGGTCCGTTCATTAGGGGCGCACGGGTGCCGCCCCCCATCCATGCGTCCGGCCCCCTAATCTACATACAGGGCACTGGACGCATGTATTCCAAGTGGATTTTTTTTTCTTTTTTTGAAGCATGTGATTAGAGCTAGAGGCTCTAATAGGCTTTAAAAAAGGATGGGCTCAGGGCGCAGAGCACTGTGCCCGAAGCCCACCCAATTGTGTGACAATAGCAAATGAATATTCGCTATTGTAACACTGATTCTCCTCCCTGGCCAATCAGGAAGCGGGTCATGAGACCAGTCATCTGATTGGCCGATAGGAGATCCGATCGGATTGGCTGCCAGGAGGAGGAGGGAGGAGACGCAGGGGAAACGAGGAAGAAGCCAGAGAGAACCCACTGCCTGGAGCACTGCCCGCAAGATAGGGTAGGTGCTGGGCCCCGACCACTGACTGACCGACTGGGAGATGGATGGGTGGTGGGTAGATGGTTTGCCCCCCCCACCCCAAAAAAAAAAAACACCAGTCACTACTGAGAAGGATCATGAAGGGATTATGGAGGTAGACCTCACCATTTAGCATATGCCCTCACAAGGTATGTAGTGCCCTATCATAGCTATGATTAGGCCTTATTTCATCTCGAAATCTGGGATGAATGATAAAGGATATAACACATCTTCCCGGGTCTATTGTGAGTTGGAAGTGATATAATTCAATCACCTAGATACTGAACTTAGACACCTGTGGGTAACTAATGATGGAGACACCCCCTGAATTCCATATCTTAATACTATAGAACAGGGTTTCTCAACTAGGGATCTTCCAGAGGTTGCTAGGCATTCCTTGAACAAAGAGCAATTTCTATCTTTTAGATAAGTTCCCACTGACACTTTTGATCTTTTTAGCTATCTGTTAAGTCCCTTACACATGGGCCGAATAAAACCTGGCCGACATTCGGCCCGTGTGTATGGTACCCTGCCCGACGAGCATGCTGGAAAACCAGCAGCTGAGCAGCTGCAGATCAGAGTGGTCTGGGGGGGGGGATCTGTCCCCTTGTCTATACGCAACAGCTCAGCGAGGGAAATCGCTGTACTAACTTTGGAGCTGATAGTTTTTTTTCGTGCAACCTGCTGGGTTGAATGGAAGAAAACTAATAGTGTGTACCAAGCTTAAGGGGTAATTCTTCCCAATGACCATAAGTGTAAGAAGCATTCTTTCCACTGACTATCACACAAATTTATTCTGAGTTGTAGATAAAGCAATTATTAGCAGGCGTTTCCTGAGTCCGGAAAGTTATTTCTTGGGTTCCTCTGTGTTGAAAACATTGGGAAAGGTTTCTATAGACTCTCGGAATAGGGAACTACAATGCCGTGTTGTGAAGGCATACACTAAATGGTGATGTCTCCCTCCATAATCCCTTGATGCTCCTTCTGGTGTATAGGTTGGCGAGTGGCTGCCTGCTTCTGCAGAGAATTAAGTCAGAATTTAGGATTATGCTTTTATATGTCCCACCTTCTTACTCATGAAGATGTTGATTCATTATCAATAAAATGCATTGAGTTGAACCTCAAACCTGAAAGAAAAAGCTTTAACCATGTTTATACGTCATTGCAACCTAAAATAGTAAAGTTTGTATACTGGTGAAGCAATTGATAAAATAATGTATTGCATGAACCAATGTGACATAGTGGTCTTTTAGTTGTGAGGTGGATAATATTTAATTTTTTAATAATTATTAATTATTGTTGGTGCCCAAGAGGTGAAATTCTCAGTGGATTCCTACACTGGTAAAGTGTATTTTATTAAAATATTTCTAAGATTTTAAGGTTGAAAATATTTTTATTGAAAACACTAGTCACATTACATGTATAAAGCGGTGAGTGAGATATATCCACAAGTCCACTCAATGGCTATCGCCCATAGTGGGACTCGGGACTATAACAGTACATCATTATAACAGGGACAACGAGAAAAAAAAAAAAAAAAAAGGTTACTATATCAGAAAAAAACGCTTTGAAATATAGAAACTTGGTGCCATACTGTTTTCGATGTTGAAAAAGACTGGAAAACAGTGAGATAGGAAGAAACAGAAGCATAGTAAGAAATGAGGGGATAGATAAGCAGAAGAAAATAGGAGAGGGTAGAGAAAAAGGGGGGGGGGGTGGGGAGGGTCTGCTGGAAGGTCTCAGCCCCACGTAATTGCCCATTGAACCAGCATGAAACTTTCTCTCCGTCCAATACCGGGGCTTGTTTCGAGCCTAGGAGGCTAGTGAGAATATCAGAGGTAGAGAAGTGGAGCCAGATCGACCATAAAACCTTATATTTATCCAACGTATCATTGTCCATTGCCAATCTCTCCTCTATTCTCATGATGTTGTTCATAGTGGATAAAATATATCTAAGATATTTCTAAGATTTTAATGATTTGCTTCTTTGATTTGTATGGTATGCAAAAAATCTCTATTATGCACATTACGAATTTGGGTCAGTGTAAAATGGAGTATTGACCACCAATGTAATGGGGGACACTACAATGACCTTCAATGTAACAAGGGGGACTAGGCTGGCCACCAATGTAATGGGAGGGACTCCACTGATATCCAATGTAATGTGGGGCACTACTGACCCCTTACATTGGTGGTCAGTAGTTCCCCCACATTACATTGGCTATCAGTGTAGTCCCTCCTATTACATTGGTGGTCAGCCTAGTCCCACTTGTTACATTGATGGTCATTATCAGTGGTGGCGGGAGCTCCATTGTTTGGGGGGGCGGCAAACAAACCCCCCCCGCCGGTCAGCCAACCCACTAGCCCTGCACTTACCCCATCCAGGTATCAGGTGGCTTCCCCCGACTTCCCCGGCTTCTCCTCCCAGCCAATCCAGTCGCTTTTCCTCCCGGCCAATCGGGTTTTAGGACCTGCTTCCTGTCCTGACTGGCCCAAGAGGAGAAGCAGGAAGACAATAGCGAATCTACATTCGCTAATGTCACAAGTGGGTGGGCTTGGGGCGCGCTGCCCCGAGCCCAACCTTTTTTAATCCAATTAGAGCCTCAGGCTCTAATGATGTTCTTGTAAAAGAAAAAAAAAACTCATAGAAATCCATGCGTCTGGCGCCCGGCATGGAGATTAGGGGCCGGTGCATAGAGATTAGGGGGCAGCGCCCCTGTGCCCCTTATGGGCCAGCCTCCACTGGTCATTGTAGTGTAAGGGGGAACTATGATTTTCACTCCTGTTCTGGCAATAATTATCAATTATTTCATTGTATGGAAATTCTATTAATAAAAATAGTTTTGTTGCATGGAAGGAAGGGGGTGTTAATTAAATGCCTTTCTCCAGTTTGTAAAATACTTTGTTTATAACGACAGTACACTTTTGTGCTCTCCCTTTTTTTCACATTATTTTACTGCCTTAATGAACTTCAAGGCTTTTTGCTTTAGCAAAACAAAATATGATTTAAATAAGGTTTCATATACTAATATGAAATTTAAAAACCCACAGGAAGTAAGTTTTCAATGTCTTTGTGTTTGACATGAGAAAAGACTCTATTAAAATTGACATTCCTGCTGGGTCGCCTGTATTATGCAGCCTTAATGCAGGAATGTTAAAATATTCCTGGTTAGTAATTTGTACAAAACTAGCTTTTCAACACATTAAAATTACTCTCTAAAAATGAAACCAATTTCTCCCTGAGTATGGTGAAGAAAGCAGGATAATTATAGCTGATATTTGTCTTCGGTCCTCTTTTTACAGTACACAGTTGGATGTGTAAGGTGATCAAATGTTTATGAGATGGGTTACCCTCTGGCAAGTTGTTTTATACTCATCAAGAAGCTAAAACTTGCAGAAGGCAGATTTTATTTTCAATTTACCAGACTTCATGTGTAATGTGGAAAAACAATTATCAATCTATGCAATTATCACAATCATACCAGGTGCAAGCTAGCATGTAGGCAGGTACGTACTATGTGGGGTTATTGTTTTAACTAGTTCTAGACTGCCCAGGTGGGGAGCTGCTGGTTTCCCAGGATTTTTGGATTCTGCCCTCCAACCTGGTCTGTATATAAAATGGGGGAAGGTCGGGGTCAGGGAGAGAACACATGGGACCGCATGGGAAGCGAGAAGGTCCAGATATAGAAAAGATGTAGCCCGGAACATCGTCCATCCTTCCACTAATGCCTGGTACACACAATGAGATTATTGGACAAATGATCATCCGTTTTTTTTTTTTTTTTGCTTTGCATGCTAGTCTCATATCGAAAATGAAGAGTTTACTAAAGTGACAAAAATTCTTGTACGACAGAATAAAAATCCGGAAGTGATGTAATGTGTTGTAATGTATTTGTATTGTATTTTCGGATGACAACTATACTGATTAAATGAAAATCATATGATCTGGTATCGTATGAAATAATTATTTGTGCTTGTCCCATCGGATAATATCAGATGAACTGTCGGCTCTCAAAAGCTGTGTACTAACAATCAGATTATCGCACAATCATTTCAAAAGCGGTATTTTTCATACCATTTTCTGATCATGTGTACGGGCTATAAGGGAGTTTGCCTGCAAGGACTCACCTGCTAAGGTACGCCTTGGCAGCACAGGATAGTTAGGATCATGTGAACATACAGTTGTTCTCATAAGTTTACATACCCTGGCAGATTTATGATTTCTTGGCCATATTTCAGAGAATATGAATGATAACACAAAAACTTTTCATTCACTCATGGTTAGTGTTTGGCTGAAGCCATTTATTATCACTCAACTGTGTTTACTCTTTTTAAATCATAATGACAACAGAAACTACCCAAATGACCCTGATCAAAAGTTTACATACCTTGGTGATTTTGGCCTGATAACATGCACACAAGTTGACACAAAGGGGTTTGAATGGCTATTAAAGGTAACCATCCTCACCTGTGATCTGTTTGCTTGTAATTAGTGTAAAAGGTCAATGAGTGTTCAAACTCGAATCAAGAAGTGGAAAATGAGGGGTTCTGTTGAAACCAAACCACGGTCAGGTAGCCAACTAGAATTTCAGCCACAACTGCCAGGAAAATTGTTCGGGATGCAAAGAAAAAACGACAAATAACTTCAGGTTAAATACAGGACTCTCTGAAAACATGTGGTGTGGCTGTTTCAAATGCACAATAAGGAGGCACTTGAAGAAAGGTGGGCTGCAAGGTCAAGTCGCCAGAAGAAAACCATTACTATGCAAATACCACAAAGTATCCCACTTACAATACGCCAAACAGCACAGAGACAAGCCTCAAACCTTCTAGCACAAAGTTATTTGGAGTGATGAGACCGAAATTGAGCTTTTTGGCCAGAACAATAAACGCTACATTTAGAGAGGAGTCAACAAGGCCTGCAAAACACGGAGGTGGATTGCTGATGTTTTGTGAGCTACAAAGGCATAGGAAATTTGGTCAAAATTGATGGCAAGATGAATGCAGTATGTTATCAAAAAATACTGGAGGAACATTTGCATTCATCAGCCAGGAAGCTGTGCATGGGACGTACTTGGACATTCCAACATGACAATGATCCAAAACAGAAGACCAAGTCGACCTGTCATTGGCTACAGCAGAATAAAGTGAAGGTTCTGGAGTGGCCATCTTAGTCTCCTGACCTCAATATCATTGAGCCACTCTGGGGAGATCTCAAACGTGCAGTTCATGCAAGACAGTCCAAGAATTTCTAGGAACTGGAGGCTTTTTATCAAGAAGAATGGGCAGCTTTACCATCTGAGAAGATAAAGAGCCTCATCCACAAATACCACAAAAGACTTCAAGCTGTTATTGATGTTAAAGGGGGCGATACACAGTATTAAGCACTGGGGTAAACTTTTGATCAGGGTCATTTGGGTAGTTTCTGTTGTCATTAGGATTTAAAAAGAGTAAACACAGTTGATTGACAATAAATGGCTTCAGCCAAACACTAACCATGAGTGAAAGAAAAGTTTTTGTGTTATCATTCATATTCTCTGAAAAATGGCCAAGAAACCATGAATTCTGCCAAGGTATGTAAACTTATGAGCACAACTGCATTTATGATTGCATTATTTGGACTACAAGAGCTGTGGTAAAGTGTTTAAAATTGTTCTAAGCCTGGTCTGAAGTTTTTCAAAGGTGGCATGTTGGTAAATGTTGTATCAGAAGAACAGAGCCTGTAAAGCATACACGGGTGCAAGAAGAAAGTCCATAAAGACATGGATGAGCGAGTTTGGGGTGGAGGAACTTGACTGTCCTGCACAGAGTTAGATTTGCCACCTTTTCTTCAATCCAAACCCAAACACTTTAGTGGTAATTCATTTTAAGGGGGAACGCTGATGACTCTGGTGTAAAGGGGAACTGTGATGTAAGGGGTTTCTGCTCACCAATGCACCCACTTACTTTAGAGTTCCCAGCATTTCCCCTTAAAGCGGTAGTAAACCCGCCTCCTTAAAAAAAAACCTGCAAGACAATAGCATAATATAACATAATATAACAATAGCATAACACTAACATATTATGAAATACTTACCTTAGAACGAGGCCCTCGATGCCCGAGTCGGTCAGTGCTAAGGACGCTGACATGTTGGCCCTCTTCTTTCTTCCGGGTACGCGGCTCCAGCGCTGTGAGTGGTCGGAGCAGCGTGACGTCACTCCTGCGCATGTGCGCGGGAGCTCTTCGTTCCAGCAGCCAGCTCTGAGTTGCCGGACACCTCAGCCGGATCATCAGAGCGCATGCCCCGCTAATGTCAGCGGCTGCATGCAGGGCGAATATCTGCTAAACCATGTAGGTTTAGGAGATTTTTTTTTACCTACAGGTAAGCCTTATTATAGGCTTACCTGTAGGTAAAAACAGTAGTGGGAGTTTACTACCACTTTAAATCAGGATTCCCAAAGCCCCCCTTACATCAGAGTGCACAGGGCACTCCTTATATCTGAGTCCCCCTTATCTTAGTATACACACTCATTAAGAGGCAGGAAAAAGAAGGGGGGTAGGGGGGAGACTTCAGACATTGAATGGTGAGCTCACTGAGGATGGAGGCTCAAGCACTGACACCTTTTGTCCACAATATATTTGCTGGCTGCTGAGCTTCAAATTTCCAGCCCATGCATCCCTTTCCCAATCCCGGAACAGTAAGGTTTGGGTGGGCAGACAGAGGGGTAAGGGCAGGAGGAGCACGACGAAATCAAACTCTCTCTCCTTTCCTGTCCATGTATGGGGGTGGGGGATTTTGTGCACAGCTATGTACTTGGTGGTTATGGTACTCAGTTACTTGGGAAATCGCAGTCCATTCTCAATAATGTGTCCGGGTTTCAGGAGGTCTGAAACCCGGACACATGATTCCAAACCCGGACTATCTGAGTGAATCCCGGACAGGACGCAACCCTACCCAGAGTCCTGACCTCAACCAGACATGACACCTTTGGGATGAGTTAGAGTGGAGACTGCAAGCCAGGCCTTCTCATCCACATCAGTGCCTGACCTCACAAATGCGCTTCTGGAAGAATGGTCAAACATTCCCATAGTCGCATTCCTAAATATAGTGGAAAGCCTTCCCAGAAGAGTTGAAGCTGTTATAGCTGCAAAGGGTGGGCCAACTCAATATTGAACCCTACTGACTAAGACTGAGATGCTGTTAAAGGTCATATGTATGTAAAGGCAGGCGTCACACTATATTGTCAAAAGTATTGGAGGCCAAACACAAGGCCTGTGGGCCAAATCCAGCCTTCCAGGCCTTGTCAATGTGACCCTCGCACCCAGTTTTTCAGTCGGAACCTGTGGCGGAACCATTCTGCTATCTCCGGCTCTCAGCCTCTGCTCCCGTGTCCTGCTGCTTCCTCAATTAACAGATCTCTGCACACACTCAGGGTGGAGACAGATCTCCAGAATCTGAGAAAGAGTGTTCTCCCTGCAAGGCAAGGCAGAGCCGCCTACATTGGTAGGTACTAGAGCCAGGAAAGGTAGGAGAGAGAGATGGGAGGAAGCTTTTGGGGAGTTGCACACTGTGCATGGTGCACTCCCAAACTCTGCACTCTGTACGTAGCATAATCCTAAATTCTGTACTGTGCATTTAAAGGCAGGCATTCCATTACTTTTGACAATATAGTGCATATATATATATATACAGTATATGGTACATACTGCTGAAAAAAGTTTAAAACAATAATTGCTTTTCTTTAAAATGATTGAGAGGTAAAACCACACAGCTCCTCTACACCCATTCCAGAGCTCCAATCTATGACTATTTATTTGCTCATTTTTTACATCAAATGGTCTGTTTCTAGGTTACTAAGATGTATGTGAATATATATTTAATGGATAAATTCTGCTAATACCTCTAATTGGTCCCATCATCTTAGATATGAATTCCTCTCTTCAGCATTAATTAAAGGAATGAAATTCACTCCACAGCACTATATTATTACTGCAATTATCCCTTTCCTGTGAGGTCCAGTAATATGATTATATTAACTCACCATTAAATGGCAGCTATCAACATGAATTAACTTATCATACATAGTAGAATATAAGAGAACATATATAGGCTAGCAAGTTATTTTTTAAATATTTAAATCCTTTCACGACCAGCAATCAATGAAGCATGGCTGCCCAGACCAAGTTTAGCAGTGTCAGTATGTGTCAGTTAACTTGACAATAACTCTGTGATTAATTTGCCTACCTACAAGGCTTTTATTTCCTACAATGTTCTAAAGCTAAACTCTAGGCAAAGAACGCAATACACAGATGAAATACATACAGTAAATGGGAGCTGTTTTACCTGCCAAAGGATTTGTAGTTCTCTCAATCCAGTCCTGAGATTTACACAGCTCTGCCATGTAACACAGCCCTGTTTAGCAAAATTTCCTGCCGGTAACAGCACTTCCTGTTTCAGGCTGACTATGCTAAGCCTCTGCCAATACACTTAGAAGACAAAACTATATTTTTTACTTTCTGTTATAAAACATATCCAATAAAAAATTAAAAAAATCAAATTTCTTCATAAATTTAGGCCAATATGTATTCTGTAACATTTTTGTTTAACCACTTCAGCCCCGGAAGGATTTCCAGCTTTAGGACCGGAGCCCTTTTTGCGATTCGGCGATGCGTTGCTTTAACTGACAATTGCGCAGTCGTGCGACGTTGTACCCAAACGAAATTTGCGTCCTTTTTTTCCCACAAACAGAGCTTTCTTTTGGTGGTATTTGATCACCGCTGCGTCTGTATAAATGCCAATGGTGCCAAAAAAGTGTCAAAATGGTCCGACATGTCCGCTGCAATATCGCCGTTCCGCTAAAAATCACAGATCGCCACCATTACTAGTAAAATATTTTAAAAAAACATAAAAACCCTAGAAATTAATTCTCATAATTCGTAAACGCGGCAACTTTTGCGCAAACCAATTAATAAATGCCGATTGTGATTTTTTTCCCCCAAAAATGAGAAAGAATATAAATCAGCCAAAACCAATGAAAAAAATGTTTTTTTATATTTATTTTGGATTTGTATTTTAGCAAAAAGTAAGAAAAAGTTTTTTTTGCAAAATTGTCGCTTTTTTTGTTTATAGCGGCAGTCAGAAATGACGCAGAGGTGATCAAATACCACCAAAAGAAAGCTCTATTTGTGGGAAAAAAAGGACACAAATTTTGTTTGGGTACAACGTCACACGACCGCGCAATTGTCAGTTAAAGCGACGCAGTGCCGAATCGCAAAAAGTGCTCTGGTCCTAAAGTGTGAAATCCTTCCGGGGCTGAAGTGGTTAATGTGCGGTCTTGGAGAGATACTGTGCATACGGTTGGCTCATATAATCATGACACATTACATAACTGTGAGTCTGTATGTTGCTTTATTATCTTGCCTTGTGTAATGCAATATGTTATTTTGCTGGTGAAGCTACACGGGCGGTGAGCCATGTTCACATTGTAGTTATAGTTCCCACATCATCTCTCACAACAGCTCCACTTAGAAATTGTCTTAGTTCCAGGTTCCAGGCGCTGAAATGAGGTTAAATAAAGGGGATGTTTTTTGCTGTAGTACAAAGGTTATCCACTATTAATAAAAATATGGCGGATGCTTATCTGCCCGCCTTTTGTGCCTGTTTGTTTGCTAATTGAAGGCAATTCTCCATAATACTAAGAATTTTCGAGTCACCTGTTCACTTCATGAGAGCGGTGGTTTATACAAAGGGAAGTTGAGAACAGCCCTACACTCTTAAAGCTGGTCAATCTGATTGTACAATCTCTGCACAATATCCTTTCATCAAACCTACGTAATATTAGGGTCTACTTCAGATCCATTCAGTTTGTATCTCATTAGAATGCTCACACTACATAGTGTTTGAAAGGTCTAAAGTAGATTGTACCACTAGATTGTAAAGCTTGCCATACATGGGTGAAATTTGGTCCGATTCCTGTGTACTGGGCAAAATTTGAGCGCTGCCGACACCACCTGTCTGACCAATAATATTGAAAGAGCAGAGCAGAGGAAAGTTGGCCGAACAGTAACTGCAGCCAATCAGCTGCAGGAACTGCACGGCATTCTGACAGCTCTCGGCTGTCAGAATACCAGAACAATGTCTGCAGATGATTGGCTACAGTCACCGTTTGGTCCACTTTTTTATGCAATAGAAATATACACTATACAATACAATAGCCGGCAGTGGGAGATTCGTCCATCCACGCTGTTTACATAAATGTATAATAGAAAGGCAGCGTTTATAGGGATTAGGCCCCTTTCACAGGTATGGACTGTTCAGGTCCACCTGTCAGTTTTTCAGGCGGACCTGAACGGACGCTCCATGTAACTCTATGGAGCGACGGATGTCAGCCGTGACATGTCCGCTGACATCCGATCTGCTCCGATCCACTAAATCCAGGGGGATGGAAATCCTATTTTCCATCCGTCTGGCGGATTGGATCGGATGAAAATGGACAAGCGTCAAAACGGACTCCGCTAGTGTGAAAGGTCCCTTAGGCAGCTAGCAAACAAATAGGTTGGTACACAAACCCTAATGTGAGATATATAGAAAATAAACTCTCTCATGAATACGATAAACTATGAATAAACAACATCATCTCAAGAATAAAATGTTTTGACCATAATCAATTAAATGTGCAATATATGTCTTAAATATTAAAAGTAAAAAATAAAGTCCATTAATAAAAATATAAATGTGAAACCACCACCTTGTCCAATCAGGATTGAGGCCAGGTTCACACATGTGCAGATGCGGGTTCATGCCCGGGGTCCGGGGCGTACCTGTACACCGGTTCAGTTGCGATTCAGGTTGGAATTTTACCCTGAATTTGAACCTGAACCGGACTCAAAGACACACAGGACCCTTTTTCTATCCGGACCACGGCCGCCCCAGACCTGTGTGAACATGCTCCATTGAGAGACGGTTGCACCCGCCTGTCATGCGAATTGCATGCAGGGAAACCCACATCCAACTCGCATATGTGTGAACCTAGCCTCAATCTTCTTGTGAATGTCCATACCACACCCTTTAAATCAATTACTAACTTACCAGAAGTTTTTGCTGCAATAAATGCAGCACAGCCAGCTTAAATAATAATTTCCAGGTTAACTTGTTCTTCCGCTGTCATCACCGCTTTTAAGCAAGGATACTGCCCCTTTAAGACTCCGGCTCGCAACCAGGAACACAGCGAACCCAAAGAGAACTATGTCAGGAAGAAAGCTTTCCACACAAGCAGATAGAATAAGACAATAATGTAGTGTTTATTAAAAGTGGTGCCAGTACATGAATCAAAACATCTAAAATGCAAGAAAGCAAAGCAGACTCAGAAAACAAGCCACTGCTTGGCATCCGACATCAGTGGCATGATGTCAGCCCTATTACTCTGTCCTACGCATTTCGTCTCATGGGACGTATTCAGGCTGACTGCATAACTGCATCAGATTTTTATTACTCTTTTGGAATTTCCAAAAATACTTACTGTAATTGGGTGTTGCTGCCAGCAAACAGGCTCTTCAGTTTACTTTAGGTGAAATGGTAAAATGTGACCCTCAAGAGGGCTCAAGGGGCAGCATATGAGGCTCTGGCCCTTAAAAATAAAGCAAGTTGCTCTCCGTTGTTTTCAACACTTTCCTCAGTAAAATATTTGATTGAAATGATAACTCTTATATACAGTTCAGTCGCAAATTTTATGCAATACAATTGTGTGTGATTGACGGTGCACCAATGAATAATTAGTTATCAGTGAATTATTTATCCAACATAGAAGCTTTTTAAGAAGGAAAACAACAAGGTACAATAAGGGATAAATGCTTTAAGTGTAACTAAACCCAAAAACAGCTTAAGCAAGGGTATGTTTTACTATAATTGAGTTCAACTGATAAGCGACACAATATTACATTTCTGTTCTTGGGTTTACATATTAACACGTGTAATATTAGTTGGGGTTCTAATAAACTGTTAAATACACGGTTGTAATACTTATTGGAGTTGTTTTGCCTGGCTTGTAGTTTTGTCTAGTCAGTACAGAAATTTACACAGACCTGCCAATCAGCACAGGCAGACTGGTGGTTCTATTCTCCACTGCAGTAAATAAACACACCTTGATCAACTCCCAGCTTGTGATTGGACAACAGGCTGCAGTAGCTAGTCTAGCCCTCTTTGGGGGGGGGGGGGGGGGTTATAAGAAATTACCCTCTCTCAAACAGGGCCTTTGTGAACAAAGGGAATTCCCTTCCTGAGAAATGAGTCAGTGATCTAATCAAAGTAATTGAGAGCAGAACTGCTGCAATCAGCAAATAACATTAACCCTAAGTGAATAGATGCACAGCAATATAAAAAAAAAAACACAAGCTTTATATGAGAGGAGATCCATAACAGTATGTAGCGCACCCCCTAAGGAGCCGCAGATGAACTGGGATTCCCCCCCCTGCACAGTCATGCACACCGAATTTTCGCTTCAAAGTCAGGAAACAATCCAGTACTTTGTTGCTTTTTTTTGTTTTATTGAGGGAATATAGGGAATATACCTTGGATAGGGATTGGGAGAATTATGGGATGCCCACTTCAGATAACTTCAGGGACAACTTTTCCAATACACCGTCTATATACACTCCTCACTTCCTCCAGCACACTTGCTTGTAGAACTTCAGCTGGTACACTGTGGATCTGACAAAGTACTTAGATCAGATCAGTCAGATTTAGAGCAAAAGCCTGTTATAGGCAGGAACCCGAGGCCCAGAGGCGTACGTAGAACCTTCAGGACCCTGGCCAGGGCCCTTCCCTCTTCCCACTGATCCTGGGGCCCTCTACTCCTATCACGAGTCCCTTTATTACGGTACCACAGCGGGCTCCCTTTCTGCCATCTTCGGGCCTTCCCATGGTGGTGAAATGCCAGGGCCCGGTCACAATTGCAACCTTTGCAATCCTGATAGTTCCCTCATTGGTGTCAGTAGTTTTTTATTTTAGTGTTATTATTTTTTTACCATTTAATTTTATTTTGTTTACAATTTTATTTTTACAATTTTTTTACAATTTTGTTTAGGAGCTCTGTTGGGGGGCTTTGATGAGATATCAGGGGTCTAAACAAACCTCAGCTCTCAATTTCCATCTGTGTAGCCTCGGCTGCATAGAATGAATAGACAGGAATAGCTGTGCACCGAGCCTCCCATTTATTCAGAAACGGAAGTATAGTAAAAACAGTTTCTGAATGGTTATGAATGATCCAATTGGTACCAATCACTGACTCTGTTCATTCAGAAAAGGAAGGAGCCGGTAAATTAAAAATTTACAGACCCGTTCCCATCTCTCCATCATGACACATCTTCTACAGCAGCTGGCAGGAGAGAGGAGGGGGGGAAGACAGCAGCTCTGTGGGGGGGGGGGGGGGACCAGGGAAGGGAACAGCAGAAGACAAGTAAACTGGATAGAGGAAAATAGAGGAGATTGGGTCCTCTAAATGCCACCCACGCCATCCCACCTACACCTATAGGTGTACAAGGGAGGCACACGGGCCCTCTGGACCATGGGGCCTGGTTGCAATTGCAAACTCCTATCATTACGCCCCTGCCGAGGCCCCTTTAAGTGAGTAGCCACATTTCAGTGTCCAGCTTAATCACCCCTGTGGCTACTGATCCCAGTACCACCTCTTCAGACACTGCCAGCCTGCCTGGCTGCAGCTACCCCTTTCGCTGGCCCTCCTGGCTATTTCTCCACAGTCCTTCCAGACTGACACTCTCTCTCTCCACAGTCCTCCCAGACTGACGCTCTGTGCCTCCTGGAAGGATTCCTCTGTGTGTTGTACAGGGTCCGTCCAGCACCCGAGCCCCAGGCCCGAGGTCACTCCCCCTCCCCTCCAGCCTAGGGAACACCTAGGGGCCACGACAGCCTCCTCAGCACTCCTTCTCCATCTTCCACTGACTGCCCTTGCTGGCATGCCTAATTATGAAGGGGTCTGCCCCCTGCTGAGGATTGGCTGAGGCCATTAAAAAAATGGCAAGCAGCTCCTCCTAGCTTCCGCCCACTACACCTGAAAACTTCTCCACATTTCCAGAAGGCAGGGGGAGGCACCAGAAAAGCTGCTTGCTGAGTCATCCAGCCTCCCCGAGTAACTCAACTTTGACCCAGATTCAACCCAGGCTTGACTCTCAGCCAGGCCAAATTTCCCTACACTACCAACCTATGTACATCTAGCATACTAGAGGGTGCTACAAATACATACATCCAGTGTCCACTGTACAAACAGGTATTATCAGCAAGGACCCGATAGGAGTGGCTTCTGTTTTTGAGTCAATGACCTGAAGACATGATCTGTAGTCATGAGGACATCCTCCAGCCGTTGTCCAACCAGCCTGGAACAGAGATTCTAGCAGGAACTGTAGTATGGCACTGGAACTCCGTGTCAGCCTATCTACACTGCACTTTAGTCCCTCCCTAATAGTTTCTAATCTGACATGCAACCAAACCTCTAAGCCTATGATCTCAACATGGCCGCAAGAAGCCTAACCTGGCTCTAACCTATGCTGTTTATAGAGCCCTAGGCTAAAACTAGCTATAGAATCCCAGACCAGAAGAGACAAGACTAACTAGGATAAAAGGAGCTGCATATAAACTATATTGCAATAAACAGGTTCACCTACCAATGTACTGGAAGGTGACCACTACATCATACAGTAGTACAGACCTAGCTATCTGGCACTGTTCATGTGCAATAATAAAGACAGGGCAGACATACTCTGTCTGTCACAGGGATTTAGATACACTCTCAGCAGCAGCAGTATTAGCTCATAAGAATACTTGCATAATAGTCCCTTCTGGCCTGGGGTTTAGCAGCATGGACGGTATATGTGGCTGAGGCTCTCAACATTCTCTCTCTCACCACTTCCTCCTTCTGAGGTTTCAAACCAAGAAGTACATACATAATATATTTACAGGCATTTACAAATTCAGACTGTATAGGGCAGCAGACACCTACACTAGCATATTCTTTATCAATATTTGTGCATGCAGCAGAACATGGTTGGCTTTGAGTATTGACTAAATTGACCAGATTTTTAAAATGAAATCCGGGGACAATTTTTTTTTTTTACTCTTAATGGCTGCAATCAGTGTCTTATAGCGGGACTGCGATATTGCGGCAGACAAATCAGACAGTAAGTGACACTTTTGACACTTTGTGGGAACCAGTGACACTAATACAGTGATTAGTGCTAAAGATAAAGGTACACTGTCACTGTACTAATGACACTGGCTGGGAAGGGGTTAACATCTAGGACATTGAAAGGGCTAAATGTGTGCCTAACAAGTGTTTTCTCACTGTGGGGGAGGTGCTTTTACTAAAGGAAGGCATAGATCCCTGTCCCTGCTTTGCAGGAACACAGGATCAATGTCTTCCATACTGATAGAACGAGAATCTGCCTGTGTACAGAACGATCGGGGGTACCGGTGGACATCGAGTCTGCTGGACCCGCTGATCGGCTCTGATACCCAGAAATGCAAGATCACGTATTTATACACATCCTGTGCAGCGTGACCATCCTGTAGCAGTAAATCTGACTTGAGCCAAAGCAGAAGAACATGCGGGTGGGAACGGAATGGGCATGCGCCTGTGACTGAAGAAATAGTCCCTCCGCTCCGACCAGCACATGATCATCAGAAAGGGGCACAGATAATGGAAAAAATACACCCCCCTAAGCTGGTAGGAGTGGCAGAGCGGGGGTGAGTAATTCAGAACCTTTTTTTTTTTAAATCTTCACTGACTGTCTTTGAAATTGCCTGGGCCCCTGTTCAAATCCAATCCGGGGACAAAACTGGGGACAGACTTGGTCCGGGGACAGTGTCCTCAATCCGGGGACTGTCCCCTGAAACCGGGGACATCTGGTCACCCTAGTATTGACCCCCTCTGCTGAATTAGAAGAAGCTGACATCAAGACAGAGATATCTACACTAGTTGAACTTCAAAGCCTCATTCATGCTGGTGTTAAGGTCCGTACAAATGAATTAGACATTCTTCATGCAGCTGGAGCCTCCTGGAACGGGTTGCAGATAGGATATGTAAGCAAATACAGGTGCTGCAGCTGTACAGACAGAACCGCATGCCCTAATTTAACCACTTGCCAACCGCAGGTTGACGGCGACAAGGTGGGTCGATATCGCAAACCGCCGGAGCCGCGCCCGCGCGCTCACTGTGTTCGGGGGGGGGGGCCAGGGAGCGGGTGCGGTGGACTTGATCTCCGCCAGCTACCCGCGATGCCCCCCCGATACCCCGAGTGGAAGAACTGAGGTCCGTGTAAGTAAACACGGATCTCCGTTCTGTGAGAAGGGGAAGGGCTGTGATCACAGCCTTCCTCTATATGGAAGCTGTGATCACGCCCCTTCCCCTGCCAGTCAAAATATGACACAGTTAGAACACGCCCAGGGAACACAGTTAGCCCTTAGAGCGCCCCCCCCCCCCCCAGGTTAACCCCTTCACTGCCAATGACATTTACACAGTAATCAGTGCATTTTTATATCACTGATCGCTGTATAAATGCCAATGGTCCCAAAAAAGTGTCAAAATGGTCCGACATGTCCGTCCCAATATCGCAGTACCGCTAAAAATCGCAGATTGCTGCCATTACTAGTAAAAAATAAAAAATAAATAAAAACCCCAGAAATTAATTCTCATCATCTGTAAACGTGGCCACTTTTGCGCAAACCAATCAATAAACGCTGATTGCGATTTTTTTTATCACAAATATGAGGAAGAATATAAATCGGCCAAAACCGATGAAAAAAAACGTTTTTTTATTTATTTATTTTTTGGATTTATATTTTAGCAAAAAGTAAGAAATTTGGGTTTTTTTGCAAAATTGTCGCTCTTCTTTTGTTTATAGCGGCGATCAGAAATGATGCAGCGGTGATCAAATACCACCAAAAGAAAGCTCTATTTGTGGGAAAAAAGGGACGCAAATTTCGTTTGGGTACAAAGTCGCACGACCGCGCAATTGTCAGTTAAAGTGACGCAGTGCCGAATCGCAAAAAGTGCTCTGGTCCTAAAGTGTGAAATCCTTCTGGGGCTGAAGTGGTTAACAGGCGGGTGCGTAGTGAGTGTCTGAAGGAAATCTGCACATTTGTGATCAGTATGAAATGGGAGTTTAGATAATGATGGCATAATGAATAAACTCACCCAGATGACAGCAGTGGAAAATCACATTCACCGGTTTTTACAGTATTGCAGACATTTTCCTTGTAAATCACATTTGCTTGAAACCTCGTGCAAAATCCAGACTGAGTCAGAGTGACTGCAGATAGTTGACTTTTGTTGTACTTTTTGGAATTTTTTCTGTTGTAGTGACTTCAAAGGAAAGATTTTCTCATTACTTCTAAAAGTAAACAGTTTCCAATCCTGCACAGGAAATCCTAATGTTTGACATTATCCTTATAAGGGTATCCATAATGACCTAATCATGCAATCCAGGGCACTGTTTTCTGCTGTGTGCCACTAATAACTGAAATTCTAAATGTCACATTATCATACATTCACGGCCACTTTATTAAGTACACTTGTTCAATTGCTTGGTAACACCATTGCTAATCAGCCAATCACATTGCAGCAACTCAGTGCATTTAGGCTTCTAGATGTGGTGAAGGTGACTTCCTGAAGTTCAAACCGAGCATCAGAATGGGGAAGAAAGGGGAATTAAACGTGACTTTGAACGTGGCATGGTTGTTAGTGACAGGCGGGCTGGTCTGAGCATTTCTAAAACTGCTGATCTACTGGGATTTTCACACACAACCATTTCTTGGGTTTACAGAGAATGGTCCGAAAAAGAGAATATATCCAGTGAGCGGCAGTTGCGTGGACAAAAATGCTTTGTTGATGTCAGTGGTCAGAGGAGAATGGTCAGACTGGTTCGAGATGATAGAAAGGCAACAGTAACTCAAATAACCACTCGTTACAACCAAGGCATGCAGAATACCATCTCTGAACGAACAACACATCGAACCTTGAAGCAGATGGACTACAGCAGCAGAAGACCACACCGGATGCCACTCTTGTCAGCTAAGAACAGGAACAGGAGGCTACAATTCACACAGACTAACCAAAATTGGACAATAGCAGACTGGAAAAAATATTACCTAGACTGATGAGTCTCAATTTCAGCTGCAACATTCAGATGGCTGGGTCAGAATTTGGTGTAAACAAATAAAAGCATGGATGCACCTTTGGGATGTGGTGGAATGGGAGATTTGTATCATGGATGTGTAGCTGACAAATCTGCAGCAACTGTGTGATGCTATCATGTCAATATGGACTAAAAGGAATGTTTCCAACATCTTGTTGAGTCTATGCCGCAAAGAATGAAGGCAGTTCTGAAGGCAAAAGGGGGTCCAACCCGGGGCTAGCAAAGTGTACCTAATAAAGTGGCCGCTGAGTGTATCTTAACCACTTCAGCCCCAGAAGGATTTGCCCCCTTCCTTACCAGAGCACTTTTTGCGATTTGGCACTGCGTTGCTTTAATTGACAATTGCACGGTCGCGCAGAGTTGTACCCAAACAAAATTGACATCCTTTTTTCCCACAAATAGAGCTTTCTTTTGGTGGTATTTGATGCACCTCTGCGTCACTTCTGATCACCGCTATAAATAAAAAAAGAGCGACAATTTTGAAAGAAACAATAATTTTTACTTTTTGCTATGATACATGTAAAAAAAAATATATAAAAAAACAAATTTATTCATCAGTTTAGTATATTGTTAGCATATAACAACTGTATGGCTGAACTCGCACTGCTCAGAGATCGCATGTGATCGGCACCTGCGGTGCGGGTGCGAATTACATGCGATCTCTGAGATGAACCCGGGCTGAAACTTGTAAACAAAACATTTCAGAACAGTCAGATACATTTATATGTACTAACACAACCCTAGTTTTCAAAGTCTTAGAGCTCAATTACAGCACATCAGTTGAGCTTTGAACATCAGCACAGTGAATTTAGAAAGCAATCGTTTTCTATGTATCCTGTTTACACCACAGCACTGTGTTGCGGTACAGTGCATAAAAACACAGACAGGGTGCACTTTTTCACGTTATGTAATCACATCTCACCACACCACACATGAGAGAATGAAATAAAATTTTGTAACATTTCAATAAAGTTAAAAAAAATTATACTGCGTCCCACATTGTAACAACGTAAGGCACCACCCTCATTGCCACTACACAACTCACACCAGCCCACATACTAAAACAGTCTAGCATGCAGGCTGGTGTGAACAAACCTTACTTCCACTTTCCTCTTACTGCAGGTTTATAGAATGCCTACATACAACGGTGGCCGGTCAATAAGGGGCGCTTGGGCCGTGCCGCTGACAAGAAGAAAAAAAAAATCAGCCCGACCCCCTACAGGAGGCGCTGGTATATTGACTTTTTTTTCCTCAGCTCCTTGCTGTCTGCTGAACAGGCGCACACACAGTCTGATTGGCTACCCTGAACCAGTGACTGACTGGCATTGGATGCAGTGGGCGGGACTGTGGCGGACGTGCTGGCTGCGTGATTACTCGTGCAGGCGCAGCACTCCGCCGGGTTTCAGTCCCAACTGCCGCGCAGCAGACCATCCACTCCTGTCAGTGCTGCGAGCTATGGTGACTCTGTATACTGCTATATGCTGTCTCTGTATACTGCGCTATGGTGACTCTGTATACTGCTATATGATGACTCTGTATACTGCTATATGGTGACTCTGTATACTGCATTATGGTGACTCTGTATACTGCTATATGGTGACCCTGTATACTGCTATCTGGTGGCTCTGTATACTGCTATATGGTGACTCTGTATACTATCTGGGGGCTCTGTATACTGCTATATGGTGACTCTGTATACTGCTATATGGTGACTCTGTATACTGCTATCTGGGGGCTCTGTATACTGCCATATGGTGACTCTGTAAACTGCTATTTGGTGACTCTGTATACTGCTATCTTGGGCTCTGTATACTTCTATCTGGTAACTCTGTATACTGCTACATGGTAATTCTGTATACTGCCATCTGGGGCTCTGTATACTGCAATATGGTGACCCTGTATACTGCTATCTGGGGGCTCTGTATACTGCTATATGGTGACTCTGTATACTATCTGGGGGCTCTGTATACTGCTATATGGTGACTCTGTATACTGCTATCTGGGGGCTCTGTATACTGCTATATGGAGACTCTGTATACTGATATATGGGGGCTCTGTATGCTGCTATATGGTGACTCTGTATATTGCTATATGGTGACTCTGTATACTGCTATCTGGGGGCTCTGTATACTGCCATATGGTGACTCTGTATACTGCTATATGGTGACTCTGTATACTGCTATCTGGGGCTCTGTATACTGCTATATAGTGGCTCTGTATACTTCTATCTGGTAACTCTGTATACTGCTACATGGTAATTCTGTATACTACCATCTGGGGCTCTGTATACTGCTATATGGTGGCTCTGTGTACCCCTATCTGGTGACTCTGTATACCCCTATCTGTGATGCTCTATACCCCATCTGGTGATGCTGGGCTGTATACTCCTGATACAAGGGGTGGAAACTATAAGGGGTGGGGCTTATGAAAAGTGGGAGTGGTCAAAAAGGAGGGGTGGGGTCTGGCACCCCCCATCCTAAAATTTCACCAGCCACCACTGTCTACATATTATGGTGCTGTCTAATAGGCATTAGAGCTAGACTTAGTGCACTCTGTAATCGGTACTCAATAAGTCTAGGTTCACACCTATGCGTTTTTACCACATTTTGCAGTTTGCAGAAATTAACATGGTTTCCTATGGATTAGTTCACATCTGTGCGTTTTGCGGCATTGCATTTTTTGAAAAGGGTCGGGGACTTTTATCTCACTGCAGTTTGCATTTTGCATGCAATAGACTTCAATGGAACTGCACCAGAAACGCAAGTGTTGTTCTTTTACCGCGATTTTGCCACGATTTGCGGTTTTAAATCTGTCTAGCAACAAATCCCCCCAAAAAACGCAAATCGAGGCAAAATCGCGGGAAAAATGACTTCCTTTTTTCTGCAGTACAAGTTTGTATGAGGACACTTAAGCTGAGAGGTGTGGCTGTTACTCTGCTCTGCCAGCTTATTGCAATGGAGTGTTAAGTGCTCGAAGCAACATTTTCACTGAGATAAAACTTTGACGTGAGTTACTTACTAGTACAGTTGAGCGAACCTCTGGAAGTTCGGGTTCTGCTGGTCCGGCCGAACTTCGGGACAAAGTCCGGGTTCAGGTCCGGACAGAACCCGAACGTTCGCACGGACCCCGAACCTCATTGAAATCAATGGGGACCCAAACTTTTAGGCACAAAAATGGCTGTAACAAAGTCCTGGAAAGCCCTAGAGGGCTGCAAAAAGAAGTAAAATGGGGGTAAGAGTAGGGCAAGTGCCCTACAAAAAAATGGGGATAGGGAAAATAAATTAAAATCAAATAAAAAAATGGGAAGGGGGGTGGATGTGGAGTAGGAGCATAGAGGTTGACTAGGCAGTGTAGGTGGAAGTGGCGGTGGTAGAGGAGTAGGAGGAGGTAGCCAACATGGTATTTTTTTTTTTTGTATTGAGGCCTATTCAAAAAAACAAGTGAAATAATTTTACTTAGTCCGTACCTAGGGTGTTCTGAACAGACATGGAACACGTCTTATTTGTAAATCTGTCCTGAGTGTGTCGGTAAGTGTATGAACAAAAAAACTTATCCGGAGTTATGTTTTTTTTTTTTATGGTACAACCGATGGAGGAGGATGAGGAGATGGTGGCGGTGAAGGTGGATGTGACGGATCAGTTGG
>BLSH010486993.1:129428-146666 GCA_018402905.1 Glandirana rugosa | reverse complement strand
GTGATTGTAAGGGTAAACATTTTTTGGGTTTTTTTTTTAGCTTAATGCATGCTCTGCATTAAGGTAAAAAAACTTTTATTAGTAGCACAACCCCAGCCCCTCCCTCCCCTTAATACTTACCTGAGCCTGATCTCAATCCAGCTCTATGCTCAGTTCTTCTCCCCTCTACCCTGTCTCACAGGCTTGGCTGAGAACAGAGGGAACCATTGGCTCTTGTGTGGCTGTGTGCCTGAAGAGATGCAAACAGCCCGGCTTGGGATTGAGCATGCACGAGTGTCCCCATAGGAAGCTACCTCCTATAGGGGCACTCAGCTGGAGGAGGAGTCAGGAGCAACGGTGGGGGACCCCAGAAGAGGAGGCTTGGGGCTGCTCTGTCCAAAGCCATTTCACAGAGCAGGTAAGTATAACATGTTTGTTGTTTTTATTTTTTAAGTAAAGAAAGCTTTACCAGCACTTTAAAATGTGTATATAGCCAAAGTATTTTTAGTTTTAGATAGGAAGGATTTAAACCCCTGTCAGTTTACTTTTTCCAGTCAGTTTACTGTTGGGGAGATTTACTTTACTTCCTGTACCAGAAGTGTAAGTTAGAAGAAATCTCTAAAAGTGAGAGGAATAAATATTTGTTATGGAGCAGGTGGTGTCCGCATTAGAAGATTTACCCTCACCTTTTGTTCTTGTGACAATTTTGTCATTTTCTGTCTCCGTGGCTGTGCTCACCAATAAAAATAGAGAGTTAATTATGGCCAACAGGCACACAGACAGCATTAAACCTTAAAAGAGGGTCTAATCATCCACCATTCTATCCATTTTTTTTCTAAAACTGCTGCTTTTAAAATAATTTTCATTAATTTCACATCTTCCTCTTTCATTATGTAATACCTGCCACAAAGTTTTCAGGTACTTCCTGTTATGTTGACAACACTCTGTCCCTTTCTCCCATTGGTTCTTCTGTGTTGTCACCCTATCACATGATCTCCCAGTGGAGACTACATGCTGTTGTGCTGACAGGCATCACACAAGCACAGTTCATTGTTGTCACCGTAAGGAAATCTGTCCTAATAAATGTCATACAGCCATTATTGGTGTGCATGTATGTAGACAGGGCGTGGCTTCAAAGATGCCACAACAGACCAACAATGTTGATATTCTACAAGAGTTCATAAGATGAAAACAATATTTTATTTTTTTAAAAATGAGGCAATTGTTTGATGCACAGTGCTTTAGCAAACTGCCTGAAAGCCATTCAGGTATGCAGTACATCTACTACTCTATCAATTGTTGGCTAACTTATGTTAGTACAAGTACTGTACAAGCTTTCAAAACATATTGGGTTTCTTTGTCAGGAATTGTACCAACATGAAATCTACTGTGTTTTGAAATCTTCCATTAGACAATAAATGGTATTCCTTGCTGCATTGATTGATGGCCAAAATGGTAAAACACTGTGACATTTTTTAATACTGGCTCAACAGTAACAGAATGGAAAAAACATACGTTAATAGTGAGAATGTGTACCATGAGTACATGGTTGGTATTTATTTGAATGACAAATAAATAAATACATACAAAATGATGGTCAACAAAATGTTTGTTTCTCTTGATGTTGCAAAGACAGTTATCAGACCTTGTAGGTACAATTGCTCATTACATTTTTTCATGATTCTTACATGCCCCATGCTGCAGTGTATGCTCTGAAATGTGCAGAAAGAGTGCATGCAGTAGTAGCAAGAAACTTACAGTGGGGAATGAGCCCAACAATGGGTGTGGGTAGGGTGGTATTGAAAGTGAAGCTTCAGGATATAGTCATAGGAAAGTTGCAGGATATGCGCCAACTTAATAGTCCTTTAGTCCAACAGAAATCCTTGCTGTGTGTATAATGTAATGTGAGGAAATGGCCCATGAATTTATAGCCCAGAGGACAGATGCACTGTCTAAAATCTTTGGTGCTACACCCTAAAATATGAAATTACAAAGTATTTTTATTTTTCCAAGTAACTCAGCTGAACCTTAGACATAGGAAAGGTAAAAGTTTCATAGCATCTAATGATCTTGTATGATGTGATTTAACACAGTCTGTTTTTCACAGAATATTCACCTGGTAGCTAAATGGTTAAGCATGTTAGAAAAATTATTGGAAAAGTACAGTAATGAAAGCCACCCCGATTACCGTGTCTTTATGAGTGCGGAGCCGGCCACGACACTGAAAGAGCACATCATCCCGCAAGGTATCATGGAAAATGCGATCAAAATTACCAACGAACCCCCAACTGGCATGCTGGCTAATTTGCATGCTGCACTAGACAATTTTGATCAGGTGAGTGGCATATTATATTGGGAATGAAAACACTTTGGGGTTGTACTAAAACTGGCGAGGGCAAAAACTGGTGCAGCTCTGCATGGTAACCAATCAGCTTTCAGGTGTTTTTCTATCGTTGCTTATTTGAACAAGGTGAAGTTATAAGCTAATTAGCTACCATGCACAGCTGCTCCAGATTTTAGTAAAACAACTCCTCTGATTTCTTGTTAGAGTTTTCTTCTTTTTAATAAAATCATATTCAAATTATTGAAAATTATTAACACTTGGAAACATTACCACAACTATGTAGTAAGATGTTTGGAAGTAACAGTTGACCAGTTAAAGTGGCTCTGTTGCCATGAGTGGCATAAAGTATTATTACAGTTCCTTTAGAGTTTAAGCTCCAGACCCAATTTCACATTTTAGCAAGGGGTTCATTCATTTGGTTTTTGCTTATTTCGTATGATACAGTGGTGAGACATATATATATATATATATATATATATATATATATATATATATATATATATGACAATTATACTTTCTTTTGGTAGTATTGTCATTGAAGAGTTTCTCAATTTTCTATAGTTGCACACACAGCTGCGCCATATTTTGCACTCTCCAGTTTTAGTGAATCAACCCCTATACCTCTTGCAGCTAATCACTGCAAACAGTGTTGCTGATGGTAGCTCTGCTACACAGGTCAGATCCTTGCTGTCAAACTGAAAGAAGATCTTGACAGCTCCAGTTGTGGGCATGCACCCAACAGGGAAGGACTCTACAAAATATGTCCTAGGCACTGCCGGGACAAGGGAGGGGCAGGAGGAGCATCTGCCCTGGGTACATGAGTAAGCTTCAGTGGGCAGAGTGAACTATGTTGGGGACGTGGCCGGGCGAAGGTCCAGGCTGAGAATGCCACTTGTCTACACACAGCAGGTCCTCTTCTGATGTGCGGCTCTCAGGATCCTCTGCTCAAAGCACAATAAATGTTAATCTTACCACTCCACCTGAATTTTGAAACGTATGCGAATACACCATCCATTTTTGGAGGTCTGTCCAAGTGTTTTTGGGTACAGCATGCACAAACAAACCACATACAGTACATATAGACAAATAGCTGCAAGTGTATTTTTGCTCCAACCTCCATATGTGCTGAAAAAGTCAACAAAAAGAACCAGAGCTACCCCTTTAAAGCCTTGATCAATGCTAATCCACCCTCAACTGTTACAGCACCATTCTGACTTAAAACGCCATTGCAGCCAAAACTTCTTTCCACTACTAAAAGTCAGAAAGAGGCAAAACCCTCATATGTGCTGTGTTGGACTAAAGGCAAGTAGGTACAACATATTAATACCCCTTCACAAAAAATGTGGTCCTTTTGCAAATACTTGGAGAGAACTGATCTATGCTAATGGGTGCAAAGTTTTATGACCCAAGAGTATAAGCAGGTGTGCATACACACAAGTGCTAGAATTGGACTCACATCCAACACCCATGATGCTCATGTGATCTTAACCTTTTAACAATCTTCCTTCACAGGAGCTCATTGAAGTGAATAAGGACTGTGTTGGATATTCAGACGAATGCTGCAGTTTGAAGTTATTTTAGTATGATGTTACGCTTCACAGAGTACCCATGTGTACAGAGCCATAGAGCTCAGTTGGGTTGATTTACTAAAAGTGGAGAGTACAATCTGGGCATGGTAGCCAGTCAGCTTCTAATTTCAGCATGTTCAATTCATCTTTAACAAAAAAAAAAAAAAAACATGGAAGCTGATAGGGTACTATGCAGAGCTGCACCAGATTTTGCACTCTCCTGTCTTAGTAAATCAACTCCCATGTGTTTTGCTTCCCTACCAAGAGCTCCCTTTCAGGCTCGTTGGTTCAGTTAATTGGCCTACAATTCAGACATCATGTGTGTGTATATATATATATATATAGAGAGAGAGAGAGAGAGAGAGAGAGAGAGAGAGAGAGAGAGAGTATATTAACTTTATATTAAAATTATCTATCCAACAGAAGGCAAAAAACTGTAAGAATAATTAGAGCAATTTTTGTATTATTACTATTATTATTGAATTTGGTGGTTTTAAGTTTTCCTTAAGAACTTGAACCATTTATTGATGGTCTTTTTTCACCATTAAAGGACTATGGTGTCAAACATGGTGAGCAGTTATTTAGCTTATTTCTCAGTGCAGAAGGTAATGTACTGCTGAACTTTTACCCAACTGAAATTTTACATAAACCTATATTGGTGAAAATAAATAATACATGTACACTAACTGGCAATAATACCAGTTTAATATCTTTACTATTTGCTGAAAGGGAGCTGCCAATGTATTCAGATAATGTTCTTTAATTTTAGCAATGATTATCTGTTTTTAACTGTAGAATCCAAACAAATTAATCCTCCATTTTTGCATACAGTGAATGTGCAGAACAGGTTCTTCCCTCATTACATCTTAGAATGGTTGCAGAATTTTTTTTACCTACCCTAAATAGGATAAGGGGATCCTAAAGGACATTATAGTTGTCACAAATTCCAGGAGGAGCGTCTTGTTGTATTAGATCTGTCTTGCAGTCTATTTACAGTACAGAAGGTTCATGACATAAAGTTACAAATTTTGGCCTATTTTTAAAAAATGATCATAGTTACTTCACTTTAATGCTCCTAACATTAATGTGTTTTAACTCAGCAGGTGACAATCACTGTTTAAAATGATAAACACATATACACTTTTGCAAGTCTGTTAAGGATGTCAGATTTGTGTTTCTTGCGTTTGATGGGAGTCTGTACTGAGCATGATAAGTTTTGTTTCATCAGTTATGCAGCAAAGCATTACTGGACAGTTTTTAAAATATTCACAGTTATGGACCTCTTTGGGCTGTGAGATAATATTATACAGGTTAAAAAAGCAGATTCTTAGAAATACAGTTCAGTCAACAAACCACAGATGTAGAGATCCTAAGTGAATAGTTTCTTGTAAATTATTTTTGCTTTTCTTTCATTAGCAAATCAAATGGTACGGCAGGAAACATTGTATTTTGTGATTCCACTTGTGATCCAGGTCCATTCAGTCCTGAATAGACCAATATATTTTATTTGGGAAATTCAAGGAATAGTGTTTTTTATAACCATTGTCATCTTTATCTACTATTACTACTGCTTAAGAATTAATTAGCAAACTACAGACTGCCCACTCATACCTAATGCATGTGTATTTTATTCCATAATTAGGGCACTTGACAGTATTACTGGTCGTTACAATTTATACCTAAATCTTTTTTTCTTAGTGATTGATTTCCACTTTGAATTTAAGTGCTAGTAAATTGTATTATTGATTCGCCTTTAAAGCATACAGTAATCTTATGCAGTATACAGCAAGTGTAGCAATCGGTTAAATTCAGACTACATTAGGATGCTGGTGGGAATTGACAGATCATTGACAGGTGTGTAAAAATGTCTCCTCCGCTGTTGTCTTGCAGAACATCCTTGACCAGTGTACGCGAGAGCAAGAGTTTAAAAGCATTTTCTTTTCCTTGTGCTATTTTCATGCCTGTGTGGCTGAGCGGCGCAAATTTGGTCCCCAGGGGTGGAATAGAAAATATCCTTTTAACATCGGAGACCTCACAATATCTGTGAATGTTCTCTACAACTATTTGGAAGCAAACTCACAGGTACGGTGTCTGACCTTGAAAAGTGATTTATTATACATTTATTTATGGATAGCCAGAACTAACCTTTGATTGACAAATGTACGTGTATTTTTCTTGAACTTTCTAATAATTGTCATTACTATGGTACATATTAATAACATTTGATACTCTGCAGTGTACATATTTAATTGTATTACTATTTTACTATATGTTTTAGATCAATATGTATTGCTTTCCTTATTATTAGAGTAATATGATAACATGATGGCAAAGTAATACCGCAGCACAGAATTTCTAGAATATTTACCTCTTTACTTTTTAAATATGCTATAAAGAAGTTGAGATAATTTGTATAAAAAAGCATACTGACATGAAGCTGTTCACTAATCAGACAAAAGGCTTGATTTACTAAAGTAACTTAGGCTGTTCCCATAGCAAAGTGTATGTTCACTTTGCAAAATGAATGATAATAAACAGTGTGAACCAGTGTTCACTTTGAATACCCAACCATGGAAAGAAAATTAAAAAAAAAAGTATTACTGCATGCACATGATTGGTTGATTAAACTGAACACAGCCTCACCATATGTTTTAGATCAGTGAACATTCCTTTAACTAAGTGAACAACCGATCCATTAGTAAATAAACCTCTATATGTGTTTTTTGTTACTGCTACATTAGCCAGTTTAAGTTAGTTTATCTTTTTTTTAATTTAAATTTTAAGGTGAGGTTTTCTGTTAAAAAATAATAAAAACTACACCAAAAATTAGGGTAAGCATCACCATTTGCAATAATTATCTCTAGCATTTAAGCACAGAGCAGTGTTGCGTTCCCCGGACTCTACTAAACTTTTTGCTGTGTCAGAAGTGTAAACAGAAAACCTCTATACTAATGACGACTGTTGCCAATTACTCTACAACAATAATAAAATGAAATAAAAGCTATTTCTACATTCCCCTTTAAAGCTCCTCAACACTGTGACGATGTGTTAAATGTAATAGAATGGCTTTAAAGATGACCTATGCTAAGATAAATATAGAGAATTCTATTTCTGAGCTCTCCTTCTGAAAATGCTAGTAGCCTGGCTACTATGCTGATTTTGTAAGCTTTGTGAATCATTGTATTTCAATAAGTATGCAGTTCAAGAGTTCTGACTTTACTCTGACGTTAATAGTTGCATACTTGTTTGGAGTCAGTGAAGTCACAGGCTCTGCGTGGCTGCCAGGCAACTTGCATTTTCAGAAAAGGGTTAGAAATGGAAGCATTTCTTTCAGTTTCTTTTAAATGTGATCTTTTTCATGTAGAAAAAAATACGCACAATAGCATGGGTCTTTGTATGTTAAAAACAGAGGCGTTGAAAGTTTTGTTGTTGTCTATAACAATCATTTTCTCACCTTCACTATGAATATGAAAACTGGAATGGATTGTGGTTGCTATGGACAACACTATAAAGAGGATGTTACGTCCAAACCACACAGATGATTGAATTTACTACAAAACAACTGCTGTTTTAGTAAAGGAGTAGAGAATATTCACTGAGCTTGGTGAATAAGATGAACCAATCATGTATAAACAAAAATTATTTTTTATTTAAACTTGGCGATATGATTGGCTGTTCAATGTGAACCCAGTTTAAATTTTTTCAATAACCATTCTCTTCTCCTTCAATAAATCAGACCCAAGAGGCCCCACATATAAAGTTCATATGTGACAAATTGTGATGCATTATATCTCACATTAACAGCAACATTGAAAAGGTGACATTATGCTGCAACTAAGTAAAAACCCTGAGCAGTTACTTTACCTATTGTTCATAAGCTGTGGCACTATGGCCTTTTTCATATATGCCAACAAAACTGCTGCACCGTCAGTGGTATACACCCCACATATTCTAAACTCTTTTCACTAGGTACTGTGCTTTACCCTTTTACACTTTAAAATGCTGGTCTCTGTGATTGGCAATTATAACATGAGTTTTGCTTTAGTTTGATTTAAACTAAATCTTCACCAAGATATTATCACATAAAAACTTAAAGAATCCTTATAAGAAACAAGCAGTTTTGGCCATAGGATAACAGACTGGATGTATTTTCAGGTGCCCTGGGAAGACCTCCGCTACTTGTTTGGGGAGATAATGTACGGCGGTCACATCACTGATGACTGGGACAGACGACTGTGCCGTACATACTTAGAGGAGTACATGCAGCCCAATCAGGTACCTCTGATTAAAATACAGAGTTAGAGCTCCCTCTTCTGGGCTTTAAACCTTTAAAATCCTTTCTTTTCTTTTTTTTTGTATTTTAAAGTAACAAGTCATCTTATGTACATAACCTGCTCTGTGATAATAAAATATATATTTATTAAGACTAAGAGTTACATGATCTAAATGCCAATTTGATTTCCTATATAATTTATTTTGGTTCATAGCATTGAAGCAGTGCATTTTGCTGATCTCTTATGTGGTGTACCTAGGCAAAGTCAGACAAGAGCTTTTATCATATTGATATTACCACATGTTTATTAATACAAACATGCTGACAAATGTATTTTATAAAAACTGCTTTGAGTGTCATCTGTAGCCATGAGATGGCATTTGAAAGATCTGGCCAACCAGTACTTATTAATAGACACAGATACTCATGCAAGCCTAAAAAAATCTACCTTCTCTCCGGATACATTGGTCAGGGAGTATCTGCAGAGTTTGCAGATGGCCAAGACATGTAATTGTTTAAAATGTTTTTGAAAGATTATCTCATGTCTGTAGACACATGTAGGGTAGGGTGCCTCTGTGCTGATCAGAAACACCCTTCATTTACCCTACCCATTGGTGTGTGCAGCCTATTACATTAGGGTGCACACCCCAGAGTACAAACACATGTGTGTATATCAGCAGAGCAGTGGACAGTGTCAGTGGAGCAGAGATTAGTGTCAGTAGGGCAGTGGTGTCAGTAGTTTTTAATTTTTATTATTTTTTTACAATTTTATATTTTTATTATCTTTTACAATATTTTTTATGATTCTTTTACAATTTTTTTTAGGAGCCCCGTTGGGGGACTTTGGTGAAATGTCTAAACAGACCCCTGATGTCTCACTTTTGAGACATAGAAAGGAACTGAGGACAGTGATTCCCCAGTCCCTTTCTCTGCAGCCTCATCTGCACTGAACAGTGATCGTATGGGAAGTGCTCTGTGCTGAGCGGCTTCCTGTTCATTTACAAACTGAAGCATAGTAAACATAGTTTACTATGTTCAGTTAAAAACAGAGGCGTAACTAGAACCTTCAGGGCCCTGGTGTAAGAATATATGAAGGGCCCCCTGACCCCTGGCCAGGGCTCTTCCCTCTTCCCACTGTTCCTGGGGCCCTTTACTCCTATCGCAGGTCCCTTTATTACGGTACTGCAGCGGGGCCCTTTCACAAGTTGTGCAGCAGGCCCCCTTTCTGCCATCTTCGGGCCTCCCCATGGCCCGGTCACAATTGCAACCCTGATAGTTCCCTCACTGGTGTTAGTAGTTTTTCATTTTTAATTTACTTTTATTTTATTTTTTTTACCATTTCATTTTATTTCTTTTACAATTTTATTTTTACAATTTTTTACATTTTTTTTAGGAGCTCTGTTGGGGGCTTTGATGACACATCAGGGGTCTAAACAAACCTCAGCTCTCAATTTCCATCTGTGTAGCCTCAGCTGTACAGAATGAATGGACAGGAATAGTTGTGCACCAAGCCTCCCATTCATTCAGAAACGGAAGTATAGTAAAACAGTTTACTATGCTACAGTTATGAATGAACCAATTGGTACCAATCACTGACTGACAAATTTACCGACCCGTTCCCATCTCTCCATCATGACACATCTTCTACAGCAACTGTCAGGAGAGAGGAGGGAGAAGACAGCAGCTCTGTGGGGGAGACCAGGGAAGCACACAGGGACCCTGGGAACAGCAGAAGACAAGTAAACTGGATAGAGGAAAATGGAGGAGATTGGGTCCTCTAAATGCCACCCCCGCCATCCCTCCTATTCAGGTGTACAAGGGAGGCACAAAGACCCCCTGGACCATGGGGCCCAGTTGCAATTGCAACCCCTGCAACCCCTATTGTTACACCCCTGGTTAAGACTGAACACAGGAGTGATTGGTACAGATCACTCATTGTGTTCATTTGAAAAAGGAAGGAGCTGGTTTATGAAATATTTACTGGCCCTTCCCCTGCTCTCCATCCTGAAAAATCTCCCGCAGCAGCTGGTGGGAGAGGAGAGAAGCTGAAAGCACTGCAGGGGGGAGATAGGGGGTACCAGAAAGCAGGAGGAATCTTCGCCACACAGGGTAATAAGGGTGTGCAGAGGCACAACCAGCACACCCTGTTCGCACGCCTATGACCTTACCACAGGGAACATAGAATACTTTAAAACCACATATTTCCACAGAACAAAGAAATGTGATGTAAATAATAAGAAAATTATTTATATAAAATACATATTTTTCAAAAAATATTTATTATAGGTTAAATCCACGACAGCAGGCTTTCCAATTCATTCTGGCAAACAGTGTAAATCCACCATTATCAGAGGGGGAGATGAGGACTATGTTTAGCACAACTGAAGGGAACAGACTTAACAGAGCATAGAAACTGCACAGTTCCTCCTGCAAGCAGAAAATAACTGGACCCATACTGACTAAAAAGAAACTTTTTGCTAAGGTTAACGTGTACATAATACACATGTGTGTATTTTTTAGATCGTAGTCCCTATCATTTTCAAGTTCCATCTTCCATATGAACTACCTGGCTGATCTTGCCATTCATCTTTCTTCCTTGTTCTAAGCCAGCCTTTTTCAACTAAGGTGCCTTCAGGTTTCTTCAGGAGCCTTCCAGCCAACAGCATCCTAACAACCTGACATCATCGGTTCATAAGGGAGAACTTGGGCTCCTGCAGAGCATCCTTGTTTGCCCCTTCCAGCTCCTCTCTCTCAACACTAGGGTCACATTAGCTGAGTAAGGGGGATAAACTGAGGGAGAATAGAAACACTGGAATACTAGTAAGTACCAGTGTGCGAAAGTGGAGGAATAAATCACCTCTAATGCTGGGTGCCCTACATGTGCGGATGTTGCTGTGTTATGTAAAACTATTAGTTTCACATTTTACATTTTAGAATGGGCTGCTTTAAGATTGCGCAGAATTTTAAAAGGTGTCTTAACTGAAATGAGGCTAAGAAACACTTTTAAACTGTCCACACAAAGCACAGAGGCGGATCTGTGTTAGATTGATCAGTTTTCATCTGTTGGCTACATGTATAGGACACTGTGCAGACAGATACACAGCATGACTTTATTGGGTAGTTTGTTTAGCCGCCAAACTCTTCCCAATCACAGTCTGCCTTCGGCACACATTACCTCCCAACCACAGCCTTCCTCTGGCACATTCCCCCTCCCAATCAAAAAGCCTGCCTCTAGCACACACCCCTCCCAATTACTCCTGCCTCTAGCACACACACCCTCCCAATCACACCCCTGCCTCTGGCACACGCCCCCTTCCAATCACACCCTGCCTTTGGTACATGCCCCCTCCCAATCACACCCTACCTCTGGCACACACACCCTCCCAATCACACCCTGCCTCTGGCACACACCCCCTCCTTATCACAGCCTGCTTCTTGCCTCAGGCTAAACAGACTACAGAATACAGACACATTGTGTGTCTACACCGTGTCCTGTAAATGAATAAAGATCATTTCTGAATCTCAGCAAAAGCAGTTACAGTAGCTGCCTATATATGACTATATAAGAATGTGTCTGTAACATTGTACAGCCCTAGACATAATGAGCAGTTAACCCTTGCAATGCAGGTGTGTGTGTGTGGGGGGGGGGTCAGGGGTGTTTTGCCCAGAGTTCAGCTTTATGATTACATAGCCACATTAATTGCGCTTTTTATATCTTTCCAGAGTTTTGTTTTAGTTCCAGGAATGCATTGTTACCTTACCTATACGTTATATACATGCACGGTGACAGTCAATGTGCTGAGAAAATCCATCTGATGCATAACCAGAAACTTTATTTGGTATTCTAAATGAAAATAAGAACTTCAGAAACATAAAAAGCAATAAAATTAATCTTGAAGATCAAAAATAACAAAAAATGGCTATCAGAAGTAATATACATCTCTGCACAAAGGTTTTGAAAACCAAATTATTTACTATTAATTTTATCAGAAAAAACGCTTGTCTTTTCGTGACTATTCTGCTATTTCAATGTATCAGACTTTTTAAGTTCATTGTGAAATGGGTACAGTGAGCACAGAGATGCTGAGAAGCTGAACTGTGTAAATAACTACGCCCATGATGCAATTAAACTAAATGACAATCATATTGCTGGGATAATCAAAGCTCTATGTGGCATGTTTAATTGTAAGGCAAACATATCCGTGATGGGACAAAAAACGATGGTGTGTTAACCTTCCTCATTACCGACACTTCCTGCTCAGTATTGTGTCAGCGACATCTTGGAGGGATAATCACATTGTACACATGCAATCATCGCGGGAGAGGAGATTTCCATTGAAATGAACATTGTCAGACTCATTTCACAATTGCAACAAAGACATTGTACGCTGTAAGGAGAGTTTAGCGCTAACAGAAGAAAGGTAATCATAAATACATAGGTTCCCATTTACTAAGGGAATAAAACTCACTATAGCTGATGTTCATTTCAAATGCCCAATCAGGTTTTGGAAAAATCTTTGTTACATTTTTCTTCTAATCTCTTGAATGTGAAATGAGCATATCCTATGGTGAAAAAAAGACTGCTGTAGTAAATCAAGGTTATTGTGTGCATTTTATTTAAAAAATAACAGTTTTATGAATACTTTGTAGGTATATAACAAATCATAATTTTAGAATAATGGAAATAGCCTTCCTTGTTGGTATATAGGACATGTCTGAGTAAGGCTAGGCTAGCTCTAAATCATTTCATTAGATGAGACAAAAGATCTGACATCTTTTCCCTTTTTGCTATGATCACCATATATGTTTATACTCAAAACAGAATAACTTTCAATGTATGGTGAGGTTGGCCATTTGAAGACTCAGAAACTCAACCTAAATATTGTTACAGCCCAAGGGCTTGTTCAGACCATGCCTTTTTTACTGTGTTTTGCTGCACACCACTGCACATGTATGGTGTGAACTGGGCAAATAGAAGACACAGCAGAAAAATATAGTTTAACAGGTATAGTGTAAACAAGCCCTAACTCTGGGAAGTAGAGTAATAATTAAAAGATCACTTATTGCCCCTTTCTTCTCCAAGACTGATGAAGGAGCTAATGCTCATAATGTCTGGAGGATGGGTAACACAGGGCAATACTTACCTTCATGTACAATGTTTCTATCCTCCTCCCCGTCTGTTCCAGTCATGACAACAAGTCCACTGAAGCTGCTCTTTTCTGCCAGTCATTGACTGGTTTTGTCACTGCCCCCCCCCCACTGATGTCATCATGGGGTAGATTTACTATAACTGGTGTACACAGATGCTGAGCCCTGACACCGTGGTCAGCTTATGTGCCTCCATCATTCGCAGCCCCGCTCTGTCCTTCTCTTTCCTCCCCCCTCCCCCCTCCCTGCCTGTCTGTTCTGTATCAGTGACTCCCCCTCCCCTCCTGCTGCTATCATAACTAAAATAAAATCCTCCCATCCCCTCTGTAACATAATGATATGTGTCCCTGTGCCTGTGCTATATTAAAAAAATGCCTATTTGTACTTATATCAGAGTGTCTCCCGGTGCTCATGTGACTCCTCGGCTCTCTCTCCTCTCCTGCTCCCCGGCTGACATCAGCGGGAGTGCTCGGCCCCGCCTGCTATAGCTGTCAGCCGGGCAGAGAGGAGAGCTAAGGAGTCATATGAGCACCGGGAGATGCTCTGATATAGGTACAGATCTGCATTTTTTTTTATATATAACACAGGCACAGGGGCACATATCTTTATGTTACAGAGGGGGTGGGAGGATTTTATTTTACTGAGGTTACAACCACTTTAAGCATGAACAATAAATCCTAGAAGCTGATTGGTTACTATGCACAGCTGCACCAGATTCTATGTGCACCAGTTTTAGTAAATCTCCCCCAATGTCTGCACTGTAATCAATGCAGGACCAATAGAAGCATCATCAATCAGTATGGGATGTGACTGTTGAAAGTGTCCCCCACATTCCAGCACTTGAGAGAAAAACACCAGTCCACTGGTTGTTGCAGGGTCGTGATGTATTGTGAGAATTATTGTATTATTCCAACCCCTAGAAAATAATAAGTATTAGATCCATCTTCACTGCTGCGGGGGGGGGGGGGTTATTATTGCTTTTCTGCACAGAGCTAGATTTTTTTTAATTGAATGTTTTTACATATATGTTATTATTTCCAATACAAAACTAAGAAACGAGTGGGCAGAGCTTACAGCCGTGTTGGCTAATGACTAAATATCATCTGATTTAAGAAAGCTACACTCTGCTGCTTAGTGCTAACCTAATAATTCTATTTAGCAGAACAGTTTGTACAGCATGAATAAAAATCAATGTTATGACCAGTTACATACTGTATTTGAAAACAACGTTGCTGTGGATCCCATTTATACCGCTATCAGCTATCTGCTGTACTTCACAGTTATACTCCACACCATGTCTTTGTTGATGATGATGGGTGCTCCGCCTTTGCAAGTCAAGTCTTAGGCAATGCTTACATTACCCATTTTACTTTAACAACAGTCAGGTTACATATAAGGCTGCCCATAAATGGCCAACTGCCACCCCAATCTAATGGCTAATACAACAGTCAGATGAGGTGCAAGGCTTATTTATCTACACAATGGATGGCAGAAATGATGCAATATGGAAAGCAATAATTTTCATGTGCAGGAGCTTTTTAACTTGTTGAAAGAAAAGTGCAGAGAACTTCAAGTGTGCTGCTTTTAACCATCAGATATGCTGAAATGTCTCTTGTGATTGTCCCCTAAATGTTTCCTTTCCTGTGGTAGGAAAGAGTGTGGATGTTTGGAACTGAATACTCTGGTGCCCAGAAAAAGTATCCTGTCAGAGTAAAATCATTTTGAGACTGGTCATACAGTACGTAATACCCATCTTTTCTGAAAGTTTATACAGTCTAAACAAGTTTAGGACACAAATAAAGTTTACTAGAAAAGGAAGGAACCTGCTTTATATCCTAAAAATCTAGTGTCATTTAAGCCAGGATTGAAAAACCCCAGGCGCCAGGTGGTCGCAATGGCAAAAGAGAAAATTTGTCCTTGTGCCTGGGTTGCTGCCCAAATGCTGCACCCATCCCGCTCGCGCCCCCTTCCCCTTGCTGTGTATCCCGGGCTCTGCTTGCCCATCTGCAGGTCCAGGACCAGCATAGAGGGTGCCGCCGGGTAGAGGGGGCGGAAGGGAGGGAGAGAGGGAGGGGAGTGGACGTGTGATGTCACGCCCTTGTCCCCGTTTACAGTTTCCCCAGCCATCAAAGAATGTAATGCTGTGCAGCATGTCTCATTAAAGAGAATCTGTCACCAAAGAAATCATCACACTTTTTAAGTTGTGTAATGTTTTTGTAATTGTAAAAAATTAAAGTTATACCCAAGCACATAAGCCCCCCCAAAAAAAGATGAGGCCCACCCACGTATATGCACGTACAAATGTAAAAACATGCGGCAGAGTGCCTACGCCTGAAAACCTCAATTGCGATACACATGTTATGTATTGCAGTGCACGCCGGAATGAGAGCAATAATTCCAGCACCAGCCTCCTTCGTAACACTAAACTGATGACCTATAGGCTTTTAAAGCATCGCCTATGGAAAATGTAGGGTACTGAAGTTTGTCGCCATTTCATGGGCGCTTGCAAATTTAAAGTTTGACATGTTGAGTATTTATTTACTCACTTTACTCATTTACACACACCGAAAAAAATGGGTCATTTATTGCATTTTTGTGCCCCGTAAAATTAACTTTTAATGTCTCTACTGAAATTTTTGCCTTTTACCTTTGCTGTAATATTGTGGGACGTAAAAAATTGGAACTGCCACTATTTTATTCTCTAGGGCATCTGTTTTCAGAAAATATATAATGTTTGGAGTGTTTATGTAATCTTCAGACCTAAAATGATTTTTTTAATCATGTGCAAAAAAACACAAACAAACGTCTCTGGCTGTGAAAGATTTAAAGGATAAGTTCACTTTCGGAAACATGTTCCACCCATAAGCTTTGTTAAAAAAAAAAACTGGCTCCTAACTTTTTTTAGCTTTCTCCTAGATTCAAAGCAAATTTGTCAAGCACTGATCTAAGCAATAAAAATGATGTTCCAGTTATTTTCCAACTCTGCTGTAGTGGTTATCCCCTTGCTTCCTGCTGTGGCACCAGTAGAGGAAGTGAGGGAAAGTGTCTTCACTGAGACACAGACAGCAATAAAATACACAAAAACCCACCTACCAGGTTTTTATTGCTGTCTTGCTCCTAGTGGCAAGATTTCTCCTCATTACCTGTTGTGGTGAAGTTTTACTACATTAGAGGCACATACATGAATAAAAACCGGATAGAAGCTTTAGCTATCCCCTACTCTATTAAAACAAAAAAAAAATTAAAAAAACAACATTTTGGCTGGAGTTCCACGTTAAAGGATATCTAACCAAAGAACAAAAATTTAGCACAGGCAGTCCCCAGGTTACAAACAAGATAGGGTCTCTAGGTTTGTTCTTAAGTTGAATTTGTTTGTAAGTCGGAACAGGTACATTTTTTAAGTGTAGCTTCAGCCAAAAAACAATTTTTAAGCTTTTTGGATAGCATAGGGAAGGGTTAACACCCCTGCAATGTTTGTTTTGCTGTCTATGTTTTTGTCCAGAAAATTTCACCTCACGTCCTGTCCCAATAATAATTGGATTTTGAAAATTTTGGGTTGTTGTGGAATCAAGGATTGGTGATAAAGCTTCAGTGGAGGCCCCTTTTTCCCATAATAACTCTTACAGGAGTGAATTTCCCTTCCTAGGGGTAGATTTCCTCTCACTTCCTGTTGTCTACCTCCATTTGTAAGTAGGAGTCGTTGGTAAGTCGGATGTTGTAACTAGGGGACCGCCTGTATATTGCAGTTTACTAGCCCTTAGATGAGATTGCTGCATTGTTTTGGGGTTTTTTTTACTAAGACCATTTTCAGCAAGTACAGACAATGCCTGTTGATTTTACCATAAGCGCAGTGTCTTTGTGATTTTGGTACAGCTCATACGAAATTGACAAAGAATGTAATAATAACCCTGTCCTGCACTCCACTT
>BLSH010486993.1:108195-123411 GCA_018402905.1 Glandirana rugosa | reverse complement strand
GAGCACTGGGAGGGGATGAAGAGCACTGGGAGGGAGGCAGAGAGCACTGAGAGGGAGGCGGAGAGCAGTGGGGGGCTGGAGCACACTGGGGAGGCTGAAGAGCACTGGGAGGGAAGCGGAGAGCACTGGGGAGGCTGGAGAGCACTGGGGGCGAAGAGCACTGGGAGGGAGGCGGAGAGCACTGGGGGGCTGAAGAGCACTGGGGGGGCAGAGAACACTGGGGGGGTGATGGAGAGCATGGGGGCAGGCAGAGAGCACTAAGGGGGGCGAAGATAAGGGGGGCGAGAGGACGGGTGGCAGAAAGAAGCAGGATAGGAGGAGTGGGGGGTGGCTGCATATAGAAGAATTATTCTCTCCATTTCTTCCTGCAGCCTCTGAGTGCCCATTTCTCCTCCACTCCCTCTTGCAGGCATTCAGAAGCTGCAGAAATAATGGAGAGAATTATTGTTCCACATGCAGTGCCCCCCCCCCCACTCCTCCTATCCCAGATTCCCGGTTATAGGGGGACCACACTCACATTATCTCTTATCGACAACGCACCGGCTCCAGGTGTCTCCTCTAGCCCCGCCTCCTTCATAGCCATGCCCCCCGGTGCCGACAGCCGAACTATAGAGTATACGTGAAGAGACCGACAGTGTCTCCTCCCCTCCTTCATGTGTCCGACCATGTCCCCGGCGCAGGCGGCTGAATTGAACTGGCAGCCGGGTGGCTGCAGAGAGGTCGGATGAGCAGCGCGGGCTCAAAGAGCAGCCCAGCTCCATTGGCCCTGCAAGGACTGGCGGCCTCGGCCCACCGGGAAAGTGCCCGGTCTGCCCTATGGCCAGTCCGGGCCTGTAGATAACACAGCACGGCTCTGTCTCTCCAGCTGACGTAAGCAGCAGTGCTCTGCCCCACCCTCAGGAACTTTGAGCTAAAAGAGAAAAGCTGAAAAAATACAACTGATCCTATTAAGAAGGTGTGTTATCTATACAGAGAAGTAGTATATATGTTATAACACAGACACAGGGCAACTTCTTGTTATAATACAGAGCGAATGGGAACTTTTTATACAAGTGGCTTAACAAACACTTTAAGTCATGATCTTGATCATCATCATGTACGATTTTGTTTGTGTGTGTGCCAACTGCCAAGCAGAAGCAAGCAGCCAATCAAATATAGTGCTCAATATGGATTAAATAAATATGCATAGCCATAGATATCGTAAATAATGTGTAATAAAGTGATTTGTGCAACAGCAGGTACTACTTTTCAGTTAAAAAGTAGTACCTGCTGTTGCACAAATCACTTTATTACACTTCATTTATAATATCTATGGCTATGCATATTTATTTAATTCATATTGAGCGCTATATTTGATTGGCTGCTTGCTTCTGCTTGGGCCTGGCACACACACACACAGTCGCACATGATGATGACTTAAAAGTTTTAAGTCATCATCATTTGCAATTGTGAGTGAGTGCGAAGCAGAAGCAGACAATCAAATATAGTGCTCAATATGGATTAAATAAATAGATATCATAAATAAAGTGTGATAAAGTGATTTGTGCAACAAGCTCATTAAACAGTCCACATTCACAGAATGTTCATGTACTGCAAACTTTGAATTTTCACTGAATGTGGACTGTTTAATGAGCAGAGGCAGACTGACCCATCGACACTCGTGCACTGCCCGAGGGCCTGGGGCCATTAGGGGGGCCCCATAAGAGGCTCTGCAAGACTGCAACACATGCAGTCTAGCACGGGCAGCAGCTGTAATAAGACCTCTCACGGCGCACTGCTCCCCGCCGACCCCTCCTTCCCTCCCATCCACCCCAGGTGCTTGTACTGTACATTACATCACCCAAAACGGACGAGGAGGGGTCAGCGGGGAGCAGCATGCCATGAGAGGTCTTATTATTACAGGCTTCGGGTGAGGCTGTGTACTTTTTATTTTTTACAGGAGTCTGGAGACACCAAGGCAACCACCATCGGTGGAGGGGGGGGAGGAGGGGTAGCCAATACAGATGTAGGGGGCCTGTGACCGCAGGAGGCCTCATGATACTCTCTTGGCCCCCCCACAGTGTCCCCCTGTGTCCCCACCCCCACACTGTGTCCCCCCCCCCCAGCATTCCCCTGTGTCCCCTGTCTGCACTGCATCCCTCTCTGTCCTCATCACACTGCATCCCTCTGTCTGTCCCCAGCATCCCTCTCTGTCCTTGTTGCACTGCGTCCCTCTCTGTCCTCGGCATCCCTCTTTGTCCTCATCACACTGCGCCCCTCTCTGTCTGCCCCCAATGTCCCTCCCTGTCCCTGGCATCCCTCTCTGTCCTTGTCACACTGTGTCCCTCTCTGTCTGTCCTCAGTGTCCATCCTTGTCCCTGGCATCCCTCTCTGTCCTCGTCGCACTGCGTCCCTCTCTGTCCCCAGTGTCCCTCCCAGTGCCTGGCATCTCTCTCTGTCCTCATCTGCCTGCCTGACGCATTGAGAACAGATATAATAAAGCTGGGTTCAAAGTATTTCCAGAACAGTGAGGGGCCTTTCCTACCAACAAATAACGGATCAAAAAACAAAACTTGGTTTAAGAGGAAATTGGGAAATGGTCATAGTGAGGAATAAGGATAGTGTTAGGAATAGTCTCTCCAAGCACTGTGGCTTGGGGATCCAAGGGCTGCAGTTCCAGTGTCACCAGCGGGTGTCAGTAAAGGGCTCATCTGGTGGTGGCACTGTGGTTCCTGGATCCATGGGCTGCAGTTCCAGTGTCCACCAGCGGATGTCTCCCAGTAATCAGAGGCTCATGAGTCACCACCTGACGCTCGTTACAGGAAGTATATTTAAACCCTGTTTACCATATGCTTAGTGCCTTGGTGTTTGTCCTCCATGTGCCTCTGTATCCTGAATCCTGAACTCTGTATCTGTAATCCTGAATGCTGTTTCTGGAGTCCTGATTTCGGTATCTGCCATCCCGAATGCTGTATCTGGAATCCAGAATCCTGTATCTGGAATCCTGAACCCTGTATCCTGAACCCTGAATCTGCTCCTGGACCCCTGTCTGCAGTCTGACCCTGTCCCACTTGCTTTCCTGTCATCTGTTCCTGGTTTCTGCCTTATCTTGCTCTCTGCCCCCTCTGATTGATCTCCTCTCCCGTGCATGACCCTGGCCTGGCTACATTTACGGATTGGACATTTCCCTATACCTGTTTTAGCAGTTTTCACTATTTCTGTTGCTGTGGTTGTTTGCACTGTTTATTATATTAGATGTGCGTTTGGATCACCATTTTACTTATATCCTTAAAAAATCACTTTATTCACTTTATGTTGTGTCTGGTATTCTCTGTGCAGTTCACACATTTCTGGTCACACCAGTTCCTGACAGATAGGCTCGGGCGTGTTCGGAACCGAATGTGCCCGAGTCCGCCAGGAAGTGAACCCTGTGCTGCTGTAATCACTGGCAGTGAGACATTTCCCCAATGCGCGGCTGCAGCGATCGGGGTATGTCTCACTGCCTGTGATTAGCACAGCGCAGGCTTCACTTTCTGGCAGACTCGGGCATGTTAGGTTACGAACACGCCTGAGCCCATCCTTAGTGAGGTCTATTCCCCTTTTAAAAAGTCTGCATTTTGTATCTGTTGTGTTCTCTATTCCCGATCAGACCATCAATCCTCATTGGAGCAGGAAAGTGGATTCATCCAATGGAAAGCACCTGAAAGAATTAGTGTTCATGAAAATGCTAAGAATCAACAGGGAGTGAGTGCTTCACACAGTGGAAAGAAATGGAAAGAAATTTAGCTGAAAACAGAGGAGTCACTGACGTGGAACTTCAATCACAGATTGACAAGGAAAAGCAGAAGTGGCGTGATATCTTGAGGAGAATTCTTCATTGCGAGGACATAGGGAGTCACTTCAGCTGGATGATGACTCCAATGTGGGAAATTTCCTTGACCTACTGAAACTACTGGCCATCTTTGACCCTGTCATGAAAGAACACCTCAGTCATGTGGAAAGTCATCCTGGATCCACGTCTTATCTTTCACCAGGTGTTCAGAATGAATTCATTCACATGATGGAATCTACTGTCGTCAGAGTTTACTGAGAAGCATTTGTAAGGTCAAGTACTATGGTCTCATGTTTGACTCCTGATCAGGCACACTGTGAGCAGATGTCAGAAGTAGTGAGGTACATGGAAGTTGATTTTGAGAGGAAAACTGTGCGTGTTAGAGAGTCCTTCAATGGATTTTTACAGATAAGCCAGAAGGATGCTGAGGGCTTGGTTGAAAACATCTTAAAACAGATTGTCGGTCACAGTGCTATGACAATGCTGCTGTGATGGCTGGACACAAAAGTGGTGTTCATCAAAGAAGTGAGAAAAACAACCTGGCAGTGTTTGTGAACTGCAACAATCACTCACTCAACTTGGTGGGTGTACATGCAGCCAAGCAGGATACAATGATGGTCACGTTTTTTGGCACCATCGAAGCTCTGTATGTGTTCTTCTCGTTCAACTCAGCGCTGGGAAAAACTCAAAAATGCTGTGCCTGTGGTTGTTAAGTCAGAGTCTGAAACAAGGTGGAGTGCAAGGACAGAAGCAATAAAGCCTGTCAACAACTACTTTGAGGAGATAGTTCAAGTTCTCCATGACATGCCAGACAATGAAAACGAGACCAGTGAAACAAGAAGTGATGCAAGACAGCTGTATGTTGAGTTATGATTTTCTGACTTTGCTAGGATTTTGGAACAAAGTACTCATTCGCATTGACTGTATTCAAAAGATGCTGCAGGATCCTAGCATGAACTTCCACGATGCTGCCCTGGATTTGAAAACCCTCCAAGATCATTTGGATGATGATAGAGAAGCAGTGGCGGCTGGTGAAATTTTAGGACGGGGGGGCGCCAGACCCCGGCCTTCCTTTCTGACCCCTCCCACTTCTCATAAGCCCCACCCTTTATAGTTTCCACCCCTTGTGTCAGGAGTATACACCCCAGCATCACCAGATGGGGTATACAGCATCACCAGATAGCAGTATATAGAGTCACCATATAGCAGTATATAGAGTCACCATATAGCAGTATACAAAGCACCAGATAGGGTATACAGAGCACCAGATAGGGCATACAGAGCACCAGATAGGGCATACAGGGCACCAGATAGGATATACAGGGCACCAGATAGGGCATACAGAGCACCAGATAGGGCATACAGGACACCATATAGGGCATACAGGGCATCAGATAGGGCATACAGAGCACCAGATAGGGCATCATATAGGGCATACAGAGCATCAGATAGGGCATACAGAGCATCAGATAGGGCATACAGGGCATCAGATAGGGCATATAGGGCATACAGAGCATCAGATAGGGCATACAGGGCATTGGAGAGGGCATACAGGGCATTCGATAGGGCATACAGAGCATCAGATAGGTCATACAGGGCATCAGATAGGGCATACAGAGCACCAGATAGGGCATACAGGGCATCAGATAGGGCATACAGAGCATCAGATAGGGCATACAGAGCATCAGATAGGGCATATAGGGCATACAGAGCATCAGATAGGGCATACAGGGCATCAGATAGGGCATACAGGGCATCAGATAGGGCATAAAGAGCATCAGATAAGGGCTCGTGGCGGGACCCCCCCCCCCCGCCCCCGAAGTCGGGACAAGTCCCGCACTTACCCTATCTAATAGTAGGCAGTCCAGGTCTATGCAGAGATTGGCTTGCGGTCAGCATACTGAGCAGCTCGGGACTGAAACCCCGCGGTGTGCTGTTCCTGTGTGAGTAATCACACAGGCAGCACGTCTGCCACAGTCCTGCCCCCCGCCTACAGCAGAGTCACCATATAGCAGTATATAGAGTCACCATATAGCAGTATACAAAGCACCAGATAGGGTATACAGAGCACCAGATAGGGCATACAGAGCACCAGATAGGGCATACAGGGCACCAGATAGGATATACAGGGCACCAGATAGGGCATACAGAGCACCAGATAGGGCATACAGGACACCATATAGGGCATACAGGGCATCAGATAGGGCATACAGAGCACCAGATAGGGCATCATATAGGGCATACAGAGCATCAGATAGGGCATACAGAGCATCAGATAGGGCTTACAGGGCATCAGATAGGGCATATAGGGCATACAGAGCATCAGATAGGGCATACAGGGCATTGGAGAGGGCATACAGGGCATTCGATAGGGCATACAGAGCATCAGATAGGTCATACAGGGCATCAGATAGGGCATACAGAGCACCAGATAGGGCATACAGGGCATCAGATAGGGCATACAGAGCATCAGATAGGGCATATAGGGCATACAGAGCATCAGATAGGGCATACAGGGCATCAGATAGGGCATACAGGGCATCAGATAGGGCATAAAGAGCATCAGATAAGGGCTCGTGGCGGGACCCCCCCCGCCCCCGAAGTCGGGACAAGTCCCGCACTTACCCTATCTAATAGTAGGCAGTCCAGGTCTATGCAGAGATTGGCTTGCGGTCAGCATACTGAGCAGCTCGGGACTGAAACCCCGCGGAGTGCTGTGCCTGTGTGAGTAATCACACAGGCAGCACGTCTGCCACAGTCCTGCCCCCCGCCTACAGCAGCCAATGACAGAGAGTCATTGGCTCTGATGGCTCAGGGGGCAGCCAATCAGACTATGTGTGTGCGCTTGTTCAGCGCACACACATAGACTTTAATGACTGGCCAATCGGCTCACTACTTGCTGTCAGCTGACAGCAAGGAGCCAAGGAAAAAAAAAAAGAAAAGAAAAGTCAATCTACTGGTGCCTCCTTTTTTTTTACTTGTCAGCGTTCCTTATGCACCAACCGCCTCTGCAGAGAAGTGTTAGTCAGTGAGTCACTCGAAGAAGGACTCTGTCTCTGTCAAGACTGGAATATTGAAGTTGAAAGATGTCAGAGACGAAAGAAACAAATGCCTGGTGAAAACTCAAGAGATGCTGGGTTATCAGCCAAGAGGAGATGGAAAGAGTCATGAAGGGAACACTTGACCGTCGTCACAGAGAAATGGATGAAAGGTTCACCTGTTTGCATGACACTGACGCCAAGTTTGGGTTCCTTCTCGATGTCGAGGGTGTTCGGGCGACTACAATAATGACCTAAAAAAGAAGTGTGAAAATTTGGGCGAATTCTACAACTCTGATGTTGATGGACAGCAACTATATGAAGAAATTTTGGATTGCAGAATGTTGCTATTAAGTCGGGCCAACATGAAAATATCAAGACCTAAAGAGCTTTTTGAGTTTATTGTTCGGTATGGAGAATAGTGTCTTTCCCAATCTTCGCATTGCTATTCAGATAATGCTAACTATTGCAGTTTCCATCTCCAGCTGTAAGAGGTCATTTAGCAAGTTAAAACTAATGCTTTCATATTTGAGAGCCTTCATGGGTCAAGACAGACTCTGTGAAAAAGAAAAAAACTGACTTTGCGCACATCATAGACCAGTTTGCATCAGTGAAAGCAAGGAAGGTGCAGTTGTAATTTTTATGTAGAGCCAATCCATATTTTGTTAATTGAAAGATTAAAGAGCTTGACTTGTAGTTTTGTTAGCTGTTTTTTTTGTTAAGGTTATCTGAAAGATAGGTTTCAAATGTTTTGACAGGGGCGCAGTTTCAGTGCTTGCCATAGGCGCCATTTTCACTAGATACGCCTCAGATCACCAGTGCCTCATACATGAGGACTTTTCATAAAGTATACCCCCATAGGACCAGGACAAGATCAGCTATGTAAGATACAATAAACCCAAGCAGGGTGAATTAGAGTGTAGAGTCTGATTCCACAGGTCAATGCATTTTGCATATAAAGTAGCTTCCTCGGGACCATATTGTGGGGTATCATTTTACAGCAAACAAATGACAGAGCATTACTCATTTCATCAAGCTGTGCAATTATTTCACTTGGCATAATGACATGAGTGATGTTTCCTTATTGAGTTGGTTGCAGCATGATACCCCATAATATACAGTCCTGAGGAAGCAATGCTATATGCGAAATTCATTGACATGTGGATTCAGACCTTACATTCACCCTGTTTGAATTCATTGTATCATACATAGGTGATCTTGTCCTGATCTCATTGGGGTATATTTTATGACCAGGTCCTCGTATTTGAGGCACTGGAGATGGCTTCTTTTATGGGACAATAATTATTTTATCATGATTTGTAAATAAAGATTGAAACATTTTATTATGGTCTCTCTGGTGAGTGCCAATAAAGTCCAACATTGTGGTGGGACTAGATCCTACACTTTTTGTGTTTCTGCATATTGGATATGGCACAGTGGGAGTGACAGTTTTCTTCCATATGGTAGTTTGGTTTCCAAAGTCCCCCTAATCCCAGCAGAAAATTCTTGATCGCACCCCTAGAAAAATGACAAAGCTCAGCCCAGAGGTCACTGAGTGGCTCACTGCTGTCACACTGCGGAAGGAGGGGTTCAAAGAGAGTCCTCAGTCCTGTGTAAGCTCTGACTAGCTAACAGTTCTTCCTTCACTGCTAATAGCTGAATGGAGTTATGGTGGAGTGAAGGAAAGATAATTATATGCAGCTGGGCATTAAAATGAACCAGTTGCTTTGCCCTGCCTGTTTCCTTTCCCCTGAAGTGCACAAACCTAATAGAGGCCAGTTTACACTAGCTAGATTCAAGCAATGCTCTTGACAGGTAATGTATTCTTTAACCAGTTCCCGACCGGCTTGCGTACTTTTACTGCTGCACTGCGGAAGAGTCTCACGAATCGCCGTCTTTAATATCAAAGTCGCCAATATCAAAGTCTCGATAAAAATCGCAGATCGTGCCTTTACCAGTAAAAAAAATAAAAATCGTAAAAACGCCAGAAATTATTTCTCATGGTTTGTAAACGCGGCAACTTTTGCGCAAAACCAATCAATATATGCCGACTGTGATTTTTTCACCAAAAATATGAGGAAGAATATATATCGGCAAAAACTGATGAATAAATTAGTTTTTTCATAATTTTTTTTTTTGGATTTGTATTTTAGCAAAAAGTAAGAAATATTGTTTTTTTTGCAAAATTGGCGCTCTGTTTTTGTTTATAGCGGTGATCAGAAAGTACGCAGAGGTGATCAAATACCACCAAAAGAAATCTCTATTTGTGGGAAAAAAAGGACGCAAATTTCTTTTGGGTACAACGTTGCACGACCGCGCAATTGTCAGTTAAAGCAACGCAGTGCAAAATCACAAAAAGTGCTCTGGTCCTAACATGGGAAATCCTTCCGGGGCTGAAGTGGTTAATTAATAAATCAAAGTGCCTTTCCTTTTCATCTTGATCGATACAGCACACATTCTCTATATTTTAAAAATGTTTTTCTTACAGGTGACCTGTTATTATTAGATAACATGATAATAGTTACTGCCAGCATTTTGTCAGTTGAAATGGAGTGGAACCTCTTGTCTTGCTATGCATGCAGGTCTGAACCAGGGGTCCACTTCTAGTTTAAAATGTTAAAAGAAAAATCCCTTCAAGTCATTTTATTCAAATATTACACCTGTAAAACTTGAATGTCTGAATAATAAATCTCCCAAAGGATAACATCATCTCAAACCCTTACTTATCAAAGACAAGTCACTAAATTGGAGAGTTTAATGAGGAGAATGGTTATGATCTAAGGATGGACATCTTTCCTGTGGAAGAATTCATTAACCTGTTTACATTATTCTTTATGCTGTGTGTTCCCTTTGCAAATTCCTCAGTCAGTGTGCTAAATTGACTTTACTAAGCCTCAGTTGTATTTGTATATTTGTAATACCTTCAGATTCTGTATCAGTGATGCAGACAAAGGATGCTGTTATATGTAAGAAATAAAAAGCTAACAGTTTTTACTGATCCCTCCAGGGAATTCAAGTGCTAGAATAAACTAATACGCATCCAGGTTTACTTCATCTGTCCTCCCCAGAGTCCCAACCTCTTCTATTCCTGCAGATGACCTCTACAGTTTTCACTCATTATAAGTGTTGCTGTTCTACAGTACTATGTATCCATTAAAATGCAATTATGTGTTTATACAGAAACAAACAAACAACTTTATAATGTTTACAAAAATCTGCATAGGCACAATAATGTTGTATACCTGTCTTTTTTTCTTTAAAGGGGAAGTAAACATGTTAGTGGTGGTGATTGCCATAATCTTCGAAGACACACACAGCACACACATATCTCCTCCAGCGATGACAGGTTCAGGGGCCTGCCTCAACTGCGTCCCTGGCCACCTCCATCTTTGGCACTGACTCTTCTGGGTCCCACCGCATTCCTTCTCAACCATTGGGTGGCCACTAATGTGTGCAGGAGTTACATTATCTCCTGCACCCCTCTCTGTTTTCTGCATGCCTGGAATAGAGGCAGGCTGTACACTGCACAATGCAACACACATGCAATGCAGTGTACAAAGGAAACCAAATCACCAGGAGCCAGAGAATTTTTTTTCTCAAAAAAAGATTTTGCATTTCTTTTCTTCTAAAAAACCTCTACCACTTTTTTTTTCTACTTTTTGTTAAAGCGAGTTTAGTCCGCTTTAAAGCAACCCTGTTGCTAGGTGGGAAAAGTGATTTAGTACTACCCTTGAAATGCAGAATAATACTTACCTGTCCAGCAGGTGGCAACTTCAATGTTCACTGTCTCTTAGGACTATGGCTGTATCTGGTATCCAACACTTTTATGTGTTTAGCGCTGTACACTGTGGTTTCTCCTGCCAGCTACTGCTGTGCTTGAGCTATTATATGTTCCAATGTATTAAGGGTACGATCATAGGTGGTATAAGTTATAGAGACAGAATACAATTGAGGGAATAACTGGATCACTGGAAACAGATTAGAGTAGAGTTATTGTTCACTGATTATGGTCTTTTGAATTATTTTTAATTTTTTTTTTTCCGTCAGCAGTATAAACACAAGCAAATGAAAAGGTTGTTTTAGGGAGGGTTAAACATATCACATACTGTATATCAGCATAATTAACTAGTATAATGCAAAGACAGATATGGGATATGCCATTGGATACGGATTTACTTGATTTGAAATGTTATTGAACATTTTCTATTCCTATAGGGAAAAAATGCCATAATTGTCAGCTTTGATATATTCAACTATACAACATTTTTTTCAGGTTAAGACATTTTTGGAAGATATTCTAGATAAACTTCCTGAGGCATACAACATACCTGATATAACCTCAAAGACGACAGAACGTTCCCCATATATCCTTGTCTGCTTCCAGGAGTGTGAGAGGATGAACCTTCTACTTTATGAGATCAGACGTTCTCTAAAGGAACTTGATCTTGGCCTTAAGGTAATCACTGGTGTTTAGCTTTTATACAGATTTGTGATCCAATTAAAGAATACCTGCACAATTGGAAAACACTTTCAAAACACCCCTACCCTGGCCTAGATACCATTTGAGTCCATTTATAAGGTAACTAAATGTTTATGAAAATGTGACATTGCACTTGCCCTCATTAAGAGCCAGATCATCCAACAGGCAATCTAGGAGCCTAGGGTTCGATGAATGCTCAGGGGGCCCAGCAACAACTTCTAATTTCCTGCAGTAAACCAGGGAAATGGCACAATTGATCAAGGCAGTAAACCTGCCTGTCACTTTATCAAGGGTGGAAGCACTTGTAGGCAGTTGGTGTCTGATGGATCCATTGAAGTACAGTCAAAACAAAAGGATGAGGGGGTCTCAAGTGCTAGGCCCGGCCATGTTGAATAAAGTCCACCCGTTTTCTCATGTGCCCATGATGGCTTTTTTTCTATGACCAGCTGAGCAAATTCACAAGAAACTACAATTACCAAGGATGCCATGACACTGGAGAGTATACTAGGCAGGTTAGCCAGGAAGGGGTGATTTGTCTACAGATCTGATGAGGAAAGGGGGTGCAGAGCCATTTTTTGTTATAAAAAAGTGCAATTATTCTTTTAATTGACATTTTTTTAAAAATGCAGCAAACACGTTATAAGCAAAACATTTAATTCAATCTTAAAGCAAGTATGTGTTTTACGCATTAAGCTATTTGTGTTTTTGTTTTCTCAAAACCGAACAATTGGCCCAGTCTCAAGAATATTTCAAAGAAAGCAGGACCAATTTGTTCATCAAATGAAATGCCATTTTACTGATAATGTTCTACCGTGAAGTCTTTCTGGGCTAAGAAATAATTATGCAGAAAAACACTTTTGATTTATGCACTCCTCCTGAGCATACAAGACACTTTATCTGAAATACTCTAGGTGTTGTTACTGCTTAATATTCCTTTTAGTAAATGAGTTATGTGTCTGCTGAAAGCTGAGGGTTCAGCATTGTTCAGGCGTCAACTTTCGGCACCCTGTGTATTTCTGGGAAAAAGAGAGAACGCTCTTTACCATTTATCATGTCATCGTATCACAGTTGCTATCTGAAAAGCAAATAGCTCACTGATGTTTTCTTTTGTTAGGGTGAACTGGCAATCTCTTCCGAAATGGAGCAACTACAGTCAGCTCTGTTTTTCGATACTGTTCCTGAAACGTGGACGAAGCTGGCTTACCCATCAACCTACAATTTGGCTCAGTGGTAAGTTGGGGACAACAGAGCCAAAGGGCCAATAAAGTGTAATCAAACTGTAAGTTGTACACTAAAAAACAACTTTGATCAGTGCAAACATTACTAGTAAATGTACATAATATCAAGTTATGTGCATTATTCTTTTTATTAGACTGTAAGTTGCAGCAAAACTTGTATTCACTATGCTCTCAAACAGCATAAGAGTAGAGTTGAGCGAACCCGAACTGTAAGGGTGTCTGTGTCCCGAACCCGGACATTTGAGAAAAAGTTCGGGTTTGGGTATTTTTACATGCTTTTTTCGCGCCTGTTGAATAGCTGCAGGGCAGCCAATCAACAAGCGTTTCACTCGTTTGACCTTAGAAGCCATCACAGCCATGCCTACTAATGGTGATTGGTCAGTGCATCATGTGACCCAGCCTCGATATGAGCTGGAGTCACGTAGCGCTGCATGTCACATGTTCTCAGACTAGTGTAGGGAGAGGATGCTGCTGCCGCTGTGAGGGACAGATTACCATTATAAAATCATCTCATACTGGTATAGGGAGAGGTTCCTGCCGCTGGTGTGAGGGATAGATTGCCGTTATAAAATCATCTTATACTGGTATAGGGAGAGGTTTCTGCCGCTGGTGTGAGGGATAGATTAGCGTTATAAAATCATCTCATACTAGTATAGGGAGAGGTTCCTGCCGCTGGTGTGAGGGATAGATTAGCATTATAAAATCATCTCATACTGGTATAGGGAGAGGTTCCTGCCGCTGGTGTGAGGGACAGATTACCGTTATAAAATCATCTCATGCTAGTATAGGGAAAGGTTCCTGTTGCTGCTGTGAGGGATAGATTAGCGTTATAAAATCATCTCATACTAGTATAGGGAGAGGTTTCTGCTGCTGCTGTGAGGGACAGATTACCGTTATAAAATCATCTCATACTAGTATAGGGAGAGGTTCATGCTGCTGCTGTGAGGGAGAGATTACCGTTATAAAATCATCTCATACTAGTATAGAGAGAGGTTCCTGCTGCTGCTGTGAGGGACAGATTACATTATAAAATCATCTCATACTAGTATAAAGAGAGGTTCCTGCTGCTGGTGTGAGGGACAGATTACCGTTATAAAATCATCTCCTACTGGTATAGGGAGAGATTCCTGCTGCTGCTGCTGTGAGGGACAGATTACCGTTATAAAATAATCTCATACTAGTATAGGGAGAGGTTCCTGCCGCTGGTGTGAGGGATAGATTAGCGTTATAAAATCATCTCATACTGGTGTAGGGAGAGGTTCCTGCTGCTGGTCTGAGGGACAGATTAGCGTTATAAAATCATCTCATACTATTATAGGGAGAGGTTCCTGCTGCTGGTGTGAGGGACAGATTAGCGTTATAAAATTGTCTCATACTAGTATAGAGAGAGGTTCCTGTTGCTGGTGTGAGGGACAGATTACCGCTATAAAATCATCTCATACTAGTATAGGGAGAGGTTCCTGCCGCTGGTGTGAGGGACAGATTAGCATTGTAAAATCATCTCATACTAGTATAGGGAGAGGTTCCTACTGCTGGTGTGAGGGATAGATTAGTGTTATAAAATCATCTCATACTGGTATAGGGAGAGGTTCCTGCTGCTGCTCTGAGGGACAGATTAGCGTTATAAAATCATCTCATACTAGTATAGGGAGAGGTTCCTGCTGCCAGTGTGAGGGACAGATTAGCGTTATAAGATCATCTCATACTAGTATAGGGAGAGGTTCCTGCTGCTGGTGTGAGGGACAGATTACTGTTATAAAATCATCTCATACTGTTGTAGGGAGAGGTTCCTGCTGTTGGTGTGAGGGACAGATTACCGTTATAAAATCATCTCATACTGGTGTAGGGAGAGGTTCCTGCTGCTGGTGTGAGGGACAGTTTACCGTTATTAAATCATCTCATACTGGTATAGGGAGAGGTTCCTGCTGCTTGTGTGAGAGACAGATTAGCAGCACCCTGGTGTGAGGGACAGATTACTGTTATAAAATCCCTACTGGTGTAGGGAGAGGTTCCTGCTGCTGGTGTGAGGGACAGATTACTGTTATAAAATCATCTCATACTGGTATAGAGAGAGATTCCTGCTGCTGGTGTGAGGGACAGATTACCGTTATAAAATCATCTCAAACTGGTATAGGGAGAGGTTCCTGCTGCTGGTGTGAGGGACAGATTAGCGTTATAAAATCATCTCATTCTGGTGTAGGGAGAGGTTCCTGCTGTTGGTGTGAGGGACAGATTAGCGTTATAAAATCATCTCATACTGGTGTAGGGAGAGGTTCCTGCTGCTGGTGTGAGGGACAGATTATCATAATAAAAAATAATATAAATTTTTGCTAAATAGTACATTTGCGTCCAGAATGAGGAGAGCGCCAAATAAGGGACGTGGTCGTGGTGCTGCTGGTGTTGGTGGTGTTGGTGAAGCTCCTGTTGCAAGGAGAGGACGTGGTCGATCTGTGCCAGCTGCACGCACAAGTGAAACACCTTCCTCAGGTGCAAGTAGCCGACAGAACCTTCAACATTATATGGTAGGCCCGAATGCCACTCAACGAATGGTGAGGCCAGAACAAGTACAGGCGATAGTAGATTGGGTGGCAGACAATACCTCCAGTTCCTTCACATTGTCTCCCACCCGGTCCCTTGCTGAAAGCTCAG
>BLSH010486993.1:71785-105243 GCA_018402905.1 Glandirana rugosa | reverse complement strand
GTTCTCTGCGTTACTATCCCACTTCTATGTCTCCTTGAAAAAACACTTCGGGCGATGATGAAAGAGGATGTGGCACAGGAGGAGGAGTAAGAGGGGTCATTTCCACGGTTATCAGGCCAGTCATTCACAAGTGGCTTGGAGGGTGGGTTCCTGCACCAGCATAGGCCAGGTAAAATATTTTCAAGCCAGGGCACAGTTCTGGAGGATGAGAAGGACGAGGATGATGAGGATGATGATGAGAAGGAGGAGGAGGAACCACAGCAGGGTGGCACCCAACGCAGCTCGTGGGCATCACAGGAGCGTGGCTGGGGGGATACAGAGGACACAGATGATACACCTCCCACAGAGGACAGCTTGTCTTTGCCTCTGGGCAGCCTGGCACACATGAGCGACTACATGCTGCAGTGCCTGCGCAACGACAGCCGAGTAGCCCACATTGTAACTTGTGCTGATTACTGGGTGGCCACCCTGCTGGATCCCCGTTACAAGGACAATGTCCTTAATTCCCTCACTGGAGCGTGATCAGAAGATGCGCAACTAGTAGCGCATGCTGGTAGACGCGCTGCTGAGGGCATTCCCAAATGACACCGGGGGCTCAGTGGAAGCACAAGGCGAAGGCAGAGGAGGAGGAAGAGGTCGCCAACGCAGCTGTGGCACCGCCAGCATCTCAGAAGGCAGGGTTAGCATTGCCGAAATGTAGAAAAGCTTTGTCAGTAACACGCCACAACAAACAGCACCACCAGCTGATAGGCAACGTCTTAGCAGGAGGCAGCATTTCAGCAACATGGTGGAACAGTATGTGTGCATACGCCTACACATACTGACTGATGGGTCTGCCCCATTCAACTTCTGGGTCTCCAAATTGGGCACATGGCCTGAGCTTGCCGTTTATGCCTTGGAGGTGCTGGCCTGCCCTACAGCCAGTGTATTGTCTGAACGTGTGTTTAGCACGGCAGGGGGAATTATCACAGACAAGCGCAGCTGCCTGTCCGTAGCCAACGTGGACAAGCTAATGTTTATTAAAATGAACCAGGCATGGATCCCACAAGACTTGTCTGTACCTTGTGCAGAATAGTCATTTATACCGGCCTCACACAGTCATTGGTATACTTAAGTGAACGTATCGTTTTTGTTTTTTTTTAATATGTTTCAATATTTTGGGGGCTACACCAATTAGAAAAAAAACAAACAAACAAAAAACAGTGTTGGCTACCTCCTCCTCCTCCACCGCCACTTCCACCACCTACACAGCCACGGTCACCACCTCCTCAACCTCCGACTCCACATCTACCTCCTCCTCCATTTTTTATTTTTTTTATGTGATTTTAAGTTATTTCCCTATCCACATTTGTTTGCAGGGCACTTGTCCTACTCTTACCCCCATTTTGCTTCCTTTTGCAGCCCTCTAACCCTTTCCAGGACTTTTTTAGAGCCATTTTTGTGCCCAAAAGTTCGGGTCACCATTGACTTCAATGGGGTTCGGGGTCAAGTTCGGGGCCGAACTCTAACTTTTTCGCGAAGTTGAGCCGAACCCGCCGAACCCGAAAATCCATGTGTCCGCTCAACTCTACATAAGAGACAAAAAAAAAATGGGTGGCTCCAGCATGTATATAAAACACATAATGAATAATGGCAACTATGTGGTCCAGAGCTCAAGCAGAAGGCTTATTTAGAAAAGACTGAAATGGCTATGAAACTTTGATTTAATAGCTTCACGATTGTGTTTTGTTATTATTTAAAGTGGAGTTCCACCCAAAACTGGAACTTCCACCTATTTGCTTCCTCCCCCCCCTCCGGTGCCACATTTGGCAATTTTCAGAGGGGAGGGGGAACAGGTACCTATTTTTGACAGGTCCATGTCCCCACTTCCATAAGATGGTGCCATGGCGCTGTCCCTCTAAAGTTCGGCCCCCCTCCTCCTTCCTCCGCCGTCAGGCCAATTGGAAAGCGCAGCGTGCTTCACACATGCGCAGTAGGGAACATCTCTGAAGCCGAAAGGCTTCACTGCCACTTTCCCTTAGTGGAGATGGCGGCGGGAGCACTCGACAGCTGATCTGAAGATCGGCTGGGTTGCCAACATCAGGCTCCCTGGACAGGTAAGTATCCATATATTAAAAGTCAACAGCTACAGTATTTGTACCTGCTGACTTTTAATTTTTTTCCCCAAGCTGGAACACCTCTTTAAGGAAACAATAAAATAATACCAAATTAAAGAAATAAAATTATCATTATTAAGCATAAACTTGGGTACTCCTGTTTTTATATCTGTAAAGGTATACACAAATAGTTCTTTGGTTCTGAAGGAGACTTTCATGTGGAAAGTGGGTGGGTGGGTGACTGATGTAGGTATGCAGTTCAGGCATCTAAAGGTCTTTGCACATACTTAAATCAGCCTTCCAAACCTCCCAGTCACAGCAATTTGCCATTCAAACAGCTCTGACATTTATGGGTAGTTTTGGAGCATTCCGCAAATGCCCTCCACATTCCTATTTGCCCATTTCCATGATACACAATCTCACTAGCGAATAGGAAAGTGCAGGAAGAGAAGGACAGGCTTTGGCACTGAGAAAATGGCAAATCTGTGCTTGCCAAAATTACCTGAGATTCTGCACTGACAGAACATTTTAGAAGGCTATCTGCACCAGTTTACCCCCTTCCCCCAGTGACAGATGTTTTTAATTTAGTATTTTGTTTGGCACTGCACTGATTCATGAATGGCACTGACTGAACAGAAAGGCAAGGGTTATTACTACACAACACAAGTAGATTGGGCGCTAAAATACTGTCTCCCCATCATAGTGTCATGATGACAGCTGAAGCACAAGAGTTGGTAATAGGCACAAAAAAAGCAGGGCAGCCACCAAGTGTCCCCAGGGATGCTGGGGAAAGAAATTGTACACAACCAAAACACTGCCAGGCGCGCATGCTATAATGCACCAGAATGTAAACTGCCCATGGGCCATATGTGTGGGGCGGATGATAGTGATGATTGGAAGTCCAGAGCCCTGTAACATAAGTAGCCGGAAGTCAAATAAAACACAGTTTATTCCAACAATGAAGCAGCAATAAAAACAGCAAGAAGCCTGAGCTGAATGTGGAACAGCATTACCAGAGGTGGATCCAATCCCATCCTGCAGCAGCAGACGATGACAAGGAGAAACCTGCATATACTAGAAGATCTGGATGGAGGGCAGATCCTGTGTGAGAAAGCTGCCTGCCACGGCCGAACAGCGGGAATGCACAGGTCACCGGAAACAGCATGGCTGCAACATAGGGTGGTGGAACAGCTGATCCCTGTGTTCCAGCCACGCTGTTTCTGGTGACCTGTGCATCCCTTAATTAAACATTACAGCGACTAGAATAGAAACAATGGGACTTTGATGGTGCAACGACAAAAAGATTTTTTTCCAAAAAGTTTTTTCATAAAAAATCATCAAAGATTTATTACAAACTTTTAAAACCATTTTATCATCAACATTGAAGTGAATGTATACAATAACCATGCAGTAGATTTCATTTTTTCTTTACATGCTTCACCAGGCTATGGCTTCTTCTGGAGACTTCAATGATTTGCACACTGCATGTAGAAGACACTACAATCAAAAGAACAGTTTTAGAATATAACAAAATGACACGCGCATATAAACAAGCTCAATTATCATTTGTTATTAAATCACATCCTTCATATATTACAAATCCATTGTTATCCATAGTAATCTTTAATTACCTTCAAACGAAGAGCATATATGGGCAATAATAAATAGGGCTCCAATGTAGGGAACGTTCAATGAATAGGAGGGTGGTGAGACGATAAAAGAGAAGATATCACCGTCCTTAAGATGGCCTAATCAAAAAAGAAATACCACATCTTAGAATTTGTCATTTCTCAATCCAGACAATAGAGGGCGCTGAGGAGATCAATAATTACCTGTATTGTTTGTAATGAGTGCCTGAAGTCACTTGAATGATAGGAATCTATACCAAGTTAAGTTAAAGGGGAGCAAACCCCTACTTAATCAAAAGGTATACAGTTGTGCTCATAAGTTTACATACCCTGGCAGAATTTATGATTTCTTAGCCATTTTTCAGAGAATATGATTGAGAACATAAAACATTTCTTTCACTCATGGTTAGCGTTCAGCTGAAGCCATTTATTATCAATCAACTGTGTTTACTCTTGTGTATTTCCCTATCAATGACAGCTTGAAGTATTTTGTGGTATTTGTGGATGAGGCTTTTTATCTTCTCAGATGGTAAAGCTGCCCATTCCTCTTGGCAAAAAGTCTCCAGTTCCTGGAAATTCTTGGGCTGTCTTGCATGAACTGAATCTTTGAGATCTCCCCAGAGTGGCTCAATTATATTGAGGTCAGGAGACTGAGATGGCCACTCCAGAATCTTCACTTTATTCTGCTGTAGCCAATGACAGGTCAACTTGGCCTTGTGTTTTGGATCATTGTCATTTTGGAATGTCCAAGTACATCCCATGCACAGCTTCCTGGCTGAAAAATGCAAATGATCCTCCAGTATTTTTGATAACATACTGCATTCATCTTGCCATAAATTTTAAACCAAATTTCCTGTGCCTTTGTAGCTCACACATCCCCAAAACATCAGCAATCCACCTCCGTGTTTCACAGGCCTTGTTGATTCCTCTCCAAATGTAGGGTTTATGGTTGTGGTTTGGTCTAATCACTCCAAATGACTTTGTGCCAGAAGGTTTGAGGATTATCTCTGTGCTGTTTGGCGTATTGTAAGCGAGATACTTTGTGGCATTTGCATAGTAATGGCTTTCTTCTGGCAACTTGACCATGCAGCCCATCTTTCTTCAAGTGCCTCCTTATTGTGCATCTTGAAACAGCCACACCACATGTTTTCATAGAGTCCTGAAGTTATTTGTGGGTTTTTCTTTGCATCCTGAACAATTTTCCTGGCAGTTGTGGCTGCAATTGTAGTTGGTCTACCGGACTGTGGTTTGGTTTTAACAGAACCCCTCATTTTCCACTTCTTGATTAGAGTTTGAACACTGCTGATTGGCATTCTCAATTCCTTGGATATATTTTTATGTGCCTTTCCTGTTTATACAGTTCAACTACCTTTTCCCGTAGATCCTTTGACAATTCTTTTGCTTTCCCCATGACTCAGAATCCAGAAAAGTCAGCGCAGCACTGGATGAAAGATGCAAGGGTCTGTCAGGAGTCCAGAAACCCATTGACCTTTTATACACACACACTAATTACAAGCAAACAGATCACTGGTGAGGATGGTTACCTTTAATAGCCATTCAAACCCCTTTGTGTCAACTTGTGTGCATGTTATCAGGCCAAATCACCAGGGTATGTAAACTTTTGATCAGGGTCATTTGGGTGGTTTCTGTTGTCATTATGATTTAAAAAGAGTAAACACAGTTGATTGATAATAAATGGCTTCAACCAAACACTAACCATGAGTGAAAGAAATGTTTTTGTGTTCTCATTTATATTCTCTGAAAAATGGCCAAGAAATCATAAATTCTCCCAGGGTATGTAAACTTATGAGCACAACTGTATGTATAAATATATAGGGATGTCACAAAGGCATCCGCTGTTAACCTAAAAAAAGACAAAAATATTCCATCATAGGACCTATGTCTAAAGGGGAAACATTATGCACCAATACCTAAGAGTTTAACTTGTCTCTGTGTGACTAGGAGAGGCTGCTCACCACACACATCTAGGTCAAAGACAGCAAAACCAACTCATTCAAGATATTCCAGCCTCAATACATCCTAAACAAACAATTAAAGCACATTACCATCAGGCATACATAGCTCTCCATCAATCTCTAGGGACATGATCTCACCTAACTGCTCTATATTTAAACACATGGTCATTTCTCCTGAAAAGCCGCACACTTCTTCTCACAGCCAGTGTCTATTTAACTCCCCCTTCACCACTCCAGCAGCCAATGTCATCAGCAGTGGTGTGGACGCCCAGATTGATTTGGCAAACATGTGTAGTCCACGCCAGATTCTTGGGCAGGAACCAGATACGACATCACACCAGGAAGCTGGTCGACGCCGCCACCATGTTGGAAAAGGGAAAAACCCACAGTGTAAAGGGCAAATGCAAGATGAACACTGCAATGCACAAGTAGTCAATGTAGACAAAGTCTGCAAGACATTACACTCTGGGGGGCAACACAGACAAGCACAAAACAATGGCGCCATACTGACAAGACCACCCAGGAGAAGAAAACAATTCCTCACACAGTAGGCCAGTCCATAATAACGCCATGGGCATCCATATGGTCACCTAATCCCATTTTCATTAACTACTTCCACACTGCCTACCGTATATTCACAGCGGCAGTGTGGCTGCGTCCCACGAATCACCGTAAATAAGCGGCGATCTGCAGGTGGCCGCTAGGGGGCGAGCGTGCCCGCCGTACTCCTGAGGAGTGTGCCCTCGGCTCGGGTGGACCCGATGTCCACCGGCGAGCTGTGATGAGCGGCCGCAGCAAAAGAACGGGGAATCGCCGATGTAAACATGGCGGTTCCCCGCTCTGTTAGTGGGGGCATAGGAGATCTACTGATCCCTGTCAATGGGATCAGTTAGATCTCTTATGCCCATGGCAGCCCAGTCCCCCCCCCCACAGTTAGAACACACCCAGGGAACACAGTTAACCCCTTAACTATACCCTGCAGGTTAACCCCTTCAATGCCAGTGACATTTATACAGTAATCAGTGGATATTTAAATTTCTGATCGCTGTATAAATGTCAATGGTCCCAAAAAAGTGTCAAAGTGGTCCGACATGTCCGCCCCAATATCGCAGTACTGCTAAAAATTGCAGATCGCCGCCATTACTAGTAAAAAATAAAAACAAAATAAAAACCCCAGAAATTAATTCTCATCATCCGTAAACGCGGCCACTTTTGCGCAAACCAATCAATAAACGCTGATTGCGGGGTTTTTTTACCAAAAGTATGAGGAAGAATATAAATCAGCCAAAACCGATGAAAAAAAAATGTTTTTTTATATTTTTTTTTTTGGATTTGTATTTTAGCAAAAAGTAAGAAAAACTGTTTTTTTTTTTTTGCAAAATTGTCGCTCCTCTTTTGTTTATAGCGGTGACCAGAAATGATGCAGAGGCAATCAAATACCACCAAAAGAAAGCTCTATTTGTGGGAAAAAAAGGACGCAAATTTTGTTTGGGTACAAAGTCACACGACCGTGCAATTGTCAGTTAAAGCGACGCAGTGCCGAATCACAAAAAGTGCTCTGGTCCTAAACTGGGAAATCCTTCCGGAACTGAAGTGGTTAAATACCTCATATTGTCACTCTACTAGAGCGCCACCTAATGGACAAAACCAGAATTGACTGATATTCATTAGGATGGTTAAACAAGGACATTTGATTGTATGTGCATCGGTTCCCTTTAAAATGCCATGAATTGAAGCTATGTCGTCAATTGAAAAAATTGACAGAACGGACAATGGATCTGCAACACACATGGAAAACATGTTACAATAAATTTGTTCTAGAATGCATTCATTTATTTAACTGCAAATTTATGTATGTCAAAGGTATATAAAAAAGTTACTCTTTCTAAATAAACTTATCAGGAGATTATTTTACTCCCGAAAAAGTGCCACTATAGGAAAGCCCAGATATTTGGGTTACCTTGTAGAATTGGAAGCAGGCCTGATTTTGGCTTATACATGCGGGCAGGAGGAAAACATCCATCCACAGAAGAGGACTGAGGGGAACTCTCATCATTCTGAGATTACAAATGAGAGGATGGTAAGGACTCATCATGGTTACCCTCGTCCCATAATTCCATCAAGTCAGTAAGGGCTCTAGTGTCATTTACTGGCAAATCCCTCCAGGGTTCATCAGTAAATGAACCAGCGACCCTGGAAATGAAGTTGCCTTTGTCAAAAATCATTTTGTACATTGATTTTGGGGCAAATAGATGGACATCTTTAATGACCTCAAAACTGTCAACTTTTTGTGTTGGACAGAAAGTAAGACCCAAACTTCATACCCGGATCTGATCTTCAGTCAAAGGATAGGAAAACAAATGTGTTACTTGGAGCCTGTCTTGGCTGTGCTCTTGGTTTGTGCTGTCACCCCATTAGGAGCTTTTAGTGATCTGTGGGAGGCTGGGAAAAATGTAGGTGTGAGTTTTACATCCTCATTTGGGGATGCTGATTGTGGGATCCCCAACTGTGTATTCATGACATTGGAGCCTACCTTAGGTAGAAAAAAAGCGTTCCGATTAGTAGAAAAATTAGAAAGTGCAAAAGCCCGTTCACCCAGTTAGGAAAAATAAAATACAAATTTTCCACTATGTGAGTTAGTTTTGCCTGTCTGAGAGGAAGAAAAGGAAGATAATGAGCCATCTGAGTCATTCGGGCCTATATTGGAACCATTAGATGGTTGATTGGGATAAAATACTATATGGCGTACAAATGGTCCAATAAAAATAGAAGACGAAAAAATAGATTTCCCAATCAACCATCTAATGGTTCCAATGTAAACCCTAATGACTCAGATGGCTCATTATCTTCCTTTTCTTCCTCTCAGACAGGCAAAACTAACTCACATGGTGGAAAATTTGGATCTACCAAAAGGAAAGAAAGGATGGACCAGAACATCACTTATCAGCTCCCAAATGTACCTTGCATGAGCGCACACAGCAAGCTCCTAATCAAATCACCAAACAGTTACTTATATTTTCTTTTCCCTCACCAGGCTCCAAGTAACAACTTTGTTTTCCTATCTTTTGATGGAATCAGACCTGGGTATCAAGTCCATTAACCAAAGAACGGGCCCGCAGGGATTTTGAGAAACACTGTTACCCCAGAAACCAGAAGTATAGGTAAGTACAAAAATTGATTTATTAGAAAAAAGTTAAAAAGTATCTTACATAGAAACAGTGACCCCAAAGGTCACAATTACAAACTGGTGAAAAACATATACAGTAGTGCAAATACATGAACCAATTGGAAACAATATACATGTTTCAGAGTTCTCAAACCCTCAGGCATGTTGTATATCTTGGTCTGTAGAGTTTGGCTCCATCTCCGACATGTTTCGAAGTTTTGAACATTATTTTTTTACTTCTTCTTCAAGGAAAAAACACTGTATATTGTGGTTCTAAAATACAATTGCAAAGATATTTGAAAGAATTTTTGGCAATATCATGGAGAATATTGAACAATACATAGTCAACAAAACAGCATGGATACACATAGGCATAATGACAAATCCACACATGGATGCAAGGTCCCTCCACAACTCTGTTTGTACTCACCCCAATGCAGTAAAAAACGACTGGGTCAGGTCACTGTGATCAAGTGTCGTCTAGGGGGCTTAGGATAATTCGACCGAGACGGTACCAGCCAGGGAAAGAAAAAATAGGAATTTTTCAAACTTGAGTAAAACAATGGTAGATGGCAAAAAAATGTGTACAGAACCTGCAAGGTAACAAGGGTGAAATTTTAAGATGTAATGCAACAAAAGAAAAAGAAGCTACATAAACAGCTCTAAAATGTGGGCTGGTCGCTACTTACTTGTGGTCTAGCTTGTTATGACCTAGGTCCCATAGTTGGATGTATACCTCTGGGTCTACACACAGCTGGTCATATATTATACCAGGAGTCGAGTAGACATATCTAAATTTGATAAGATGGAAACGTCACAGATGTTGCCGTACAAAAAATGAAAACCCCCCTAGCTTGTATGTTGGAAACACAGTGTCTTACCTGTGGGTCAACGACACAATGGTTGGTCATCTCATGGCCTTAGCAGTAAGCAGCTCATGAGTTGAGGTATATATAGTAGAGGCCCCTCCTATTGGGAGGGGAAACTATACGTGTGTAAGTATCCCATTGGAGTACCATGCCTGGCTGCAAGCATGTACTCCAATATGGGTCTAGGTGGGCGGGAGTCGTCCCTCAAGATTCCCCGCCGGAGCGACGTCCCACGCCGCCGCGAAGGCACAGCTGAAACCACGCGGACGCAGCCGCATCTGACGTCATCCCGGCGCCGGCACGCGAGGAGGCCGCCGCCCATGTCAACACAGGTCGGCAAAGGGCGCGGCCAACGTGACGCCTCATCTCGTTGCTGAGCAACGGGGAGGCCTACGCGCGCCGTGGGGAGCATGGAAAGGAGGGAACAGGAAGAGAGGACAAAGAAGACAGAGCGGCGGAACCGCTGAACAGCGCCCAAGGCTAAGTGTGACAAACTTAAAATGGTTAGTTTGAATATAGACTGTGGCTATGTGGCATTTAACCACAACAATGCCATGTCCAGCCAATCGGACCGGGGGGCAACTCCAAAGCCACAGAACAAACCCAGCATCCATATGCAGGGCATACACATATTACAATCCAAGTGAATACAGTGTACAAATCAACCATTTAGGGCTTAGGATAAAGACAACCGTATACATCAATCATATATAAGGACTGAGGAAAAAAAAAAAAAAAAAAGGAAGGAAACCACCAAGTATACATGAGAGGCATATGTACATCAATCAATAAGTTTGGGGTCAAACTGACCTGAAGAAAAACCTGGCAAAAAGGGTTTAAAATTAAGTACCCCATTCAACCCCGGGGGCATTGTGGCATTGCAAGTAACAATCCATCTAAGCTCACGCTGTAGTAGCATTTTGTCCATGTCGCCCCCCGTGGGTTAGTATGAATGCGATCTAAAGCTAGAAATCTAACTAGGGGCATATGCCCCCCATGTACACTTCCAACATGGCGCCCCAAAGGGGTATCAGGGTCACTTTTTCTCATGTTTAGAATATGTCGACTCACTCGTCGACCAAATTGCTGAATAGTTTTGCCTATGTAAAAACTTCCACAACCACAACGTAGCATGTATACCACGCCAGTGGTTTGGCAGTTTACATAGTGTTTGGCTTTAAAGTTCCCACAATTTGGTAGAGTGATTTTTTTACTGTGTCCATGTACCTACACTGCGAGCACGCCCCGCACGCGAAGGTGCCTCAATAAGAGCAGGGATCACCTCCCACGTGCGCCGCGTGCTCACTGTGTACCAACATATCCCCAACAGAAGCAGCTCTCCGAAAGGTGATGAGGGGTCTTGGGGTTACAATATGGCCCACCTTAGGGTCAGTAGTCAGTAAATGCCAGTGGCGGTTGAGAATTTGCCTAATACAATGATGGCGATTGTTGTATTTGGTTATAATCCTATTGACCGGCAATGAATCACTGTCCTTCCTAGGTTTATACAGCAACTGCTGTCTAGGCGACTTTGTTACCCTAGTAAAAGCATTTTAAAACATTTTTTACTGTAACCTCTAAGTAGAAGACGAGATCTTAGGGCATTAGCTTTCTTAAAAAAGGTATCCAAATTAGTACAATTTCGTTTTACCCTAAGATATTGACTATAGGGTATTGAGTTGATTAGAGAGCGAGGGTGAGCACTAGATGCATGTAATATGTTGTTGCCTGCTGTAGGTTTTCGGTATAAGGAGCAAGATATGTATCCTGCTATGTCCTTAGAAATTGTAATATCCAAAAAAGTAATATGAGATTCATGGTGTGTCATAGTAAATGATAAATTAAACGGATTTTTATTGAGTGTTAATAGGAACTGCTGTAGCATCTCCACTGGGCCTCTGCAGAATAGTAATACATCGTCTATGTATCTAAACCATGCCAAGACATGGCTCATGAACTCCGCTGTCTCCTCAGTCGATGATAAGTAGCGCTCCCACTCTCCCAGGTACAGGTTGGCGTAAGAAGGGGCACAAGAGGTGCCCATAGCCACCCCCTGCACCTGGAGGTAGTGGGAGCCATCGAAGGAGAAGACATTGTGATGGAAAATGAACTCCAAAGCTGAAAGGATAAAGTTGTTAAATGGAGTTTCAGTGTCACTCATCTGGGCCAGGGTCCTAGTGATGACCGCCAGGCCCAGGTGGTGAGGTATGGAGCTATAGAGGGCCTCCACGTCCACGGCGACCAAAATCATGTCGCCCGGGACCTGGAGGTCCTCCAAGGCCCTAAGGAGATGCACAGTGTCTTGGACATATGATGGAAGGGCTGTAACGAAGGGTCTCAACTGTTCGTCAATTAATTTACTGGTATTTTCAGTAATGGACCCTGTTCCTGAGATAATAGGACGGCCTGGTGGGGGACAAGATTTTTTTGGATCTTAGGAAGTGAGTAGAACATTGCCGTTCTCGGATGTGAAGTCCTGATAAATTGCCAGGTGGATTTAGAAATGGCATGGTTCTGAAATGCAGTGTCAATGAGAGCGTAAAATTGTTTGTTATAAATAGAGACGGATGACGGATCGATTTTGCGATACCAACACTGATTGTCCAGGATCTTTGAGCACATTGCGACATAGTCTACATTGTCCATAAGTACAATGTTTCCCCCTTTATCTGAAGATTTGATAGTTATCGATCTGTCACTGGACAGATCAAAGAGGGCCTTTCTAAGGTTCGGTGTAAGATTAGGTGGGGAAGGATCGTGTGAATTTAATTTCCCAATGTCCCTTGTTACCAATTTGAGAAACATGGAAATTCCCTGATTAGAGCTTGGGGCAGGATACATGGTTGACGGCCTCTTTAGCCCAGAGGGCTGGTGTATTCCCCTCGGGTTATTCGGTTCATCTTCCACTTGTGACAATAGAGCCTCAATATCAATTTGGTCGATTAGATTGGGGGGTTCACCTTCATCCAATAGCTGGTTTAAATGTTGTAGGGCCTGTTTTTCACTTAGGGATAGTGTATGTCCATCAATGACAGTTCTCTTTGAAAATCTTCCTTGGAGTAGGAGTTTCCTAGAGAAGAGGTGTAAATCCTTTATGATCTCAAATTTATCAATGGTGTTGGTGGGGCAAAATGTGAGTCCCAAATTAAGTACCTGTTGTTCATCAGTGGTAAGTTTATGTGATGATAAGTTTATCACATTTAATTTTGATTGGGTATATGTCTCATTTATGTAGAGTGATTTGTCCTCCCTGGAATGTTGTTTGGGTTGACTAAAAAAATAGAGGGAATTTTAGGAGAGATAGTAGTAGTGTTAGATCCATCACCAGAGGGGGCCACTGTGCCCTCATCTTGTGGACCCCCCTCCCAGGAAGAGATACATCTCCACTTGTGCCCACCAGCCCATCAGGGGGGTCAGTCACCCGAATCTTGGGATTGGATAAAGGGGGGAGCCGTCACCCCGTCTCGATCTCTTCGGGCGTCTTGTTCTTCTTTGTTGCTTAGTATTAGAAGATAGGGAGAGAGAAGAGGCAGATGAGTGATCAGACATAGAGAGAGATGGTTGGGTGTTACGAGCAGCTCCCACCCGTTGTCGGTGTAAATTATGGGAGGGTTTAGACCATTTGTAGGCTCTCCCTTCCCTAAACGCTAATTTAGAATTTTTTTCTCTTTTTTAGACATCAGTTGCTTGTTGTATGTTTCTAAGTGGACCCTTAGTTTTTCATTAAGATCAGCATAGAGTCCATTTGATTCAAAAGGTAATAATTGCTGATACATGGACTCAATATTGGTATCAATTTCTGTCATCCGCTTATTGTATTCATCTTTTAATAGCTTCATCATTTTGGTTGAGCAGGTTTTCAGAATATTCTCCCATGCCAACTTAAATTCAGCACTGATATTATCAAAAGAGGGAAAAATTTGTACACGTAGCCCCAAAGGACTAATGTTGTCTTTGATGTATTCATCGAATGTTCTTATATGCCAATATACTGCTGATGTCCTTTCCAACCAGCTTGTAAGGCTAGAAAATAGAACTGTGAGTTGGGTTTGGCCGGATTCATTGGTATCACAGTCACGCTGTAGTTGTCCAATGAAGTCGTCCCAACCCTTGCCCTGATAATTTGCCATGCCTATGCGTAAAATACCGTCGTCCTAGATACTACAAAAAGATAAAGGTGTAAACATGTAAGAGAGAGGGGATGCCACAAAACGGAAAGAGGGCCTGGTATCTGCTACCAATATCAAAAAGTGACCAAAAACGGCATAATCCCCTTATAACTCTCAATTTCAAGTGAACAAGGAAACAGTGTTGCCTCCCTTATGCAAAACAATTAACCAAAGAACCAAACAGGTACTTAGTTTGGGACTCACATTTTGCCCCACCAACACCATTGATAAATTTGAGATCATAAAGGATTTACACCTCTTCTCTAGGAAACTCCAAGGAAGATTTTCAAAGAGAACTGTCATTGATGGACATACACTATCCCTAAGTGAAAAACAGGCCCTACAACATTTAAACCAGCTATTGGATGAAAGTGAACCCCCCCGGTCTAATCGACCAAATTGATATTGAGGCTCTATTGTCACAAGTGGGAGACGAACCAAATAACTCGAGGGGAATACACCAGCCCTCTGGGCTAAAGAGGCTGTCAACCATGTATCCTGCCCCAAGCTCTAATCAGGGAATTTCCATGTTTCTCAAATTGGTAACAAGGGACATTGGGAAATTAAATTCACATGATCCTTCCCCACCTAATCTTACACCGAACCTTAGAAAGGCCCTCTTTGATCTGTCCAATGACAGATCGATAACTATCAAATCTTCAGATAAAGGGGGAAACATTGTACTTATGGACAATGTAGACTATGTCGCAATGTGCTCAAAGATCCTGGACAATCAGTGTTGGTATCGCAAAATCCATCCGTCATCCGTCTCTATTTATAACAAACAATTTTACGCTCTCATTGACACTGCATTTCAGAACCATGCCATTTCTAAATCCACCTGGCAATTTATCAGGACTTCACATCCGAGAACGGCAACGTTCTACTCACTTCCTAAGATCCACAAAAATCTTGTCCCCCCCACCAGGCCGTCCTATTATCTCAGGAACAGGGTCCAGTACTGAAAATACCAGTAAATTAATTGATGAACAGTTGAGACCCTTCGTTACAGCCCTTCCATCATATGTCCAAGACACTGTGCATCTCCTTAGGGACTTGGAGGGCCTCCAGGTCCCGGGCGACACGATTTTGGTCGCCGTGGACGTGGAGGCCCTCTATAGCTCCATACCTCACCACCTGGGCCTGGCGGTCATCACTAGGACCCTGGCCCAGATGAGTGACACTGAAACTCCATTTAACAACTTTATCCTTTCAGCTTTGGAGTTCATTCTCCATCACAATGTCTTCTCCTTCGATGGCTCCCACTACCTCCAGGTGCAGGGGGTGGCTATGGGCACCTCTTGTGCCCCTTCTTACGCCAACCTGTACCTGGGGGAGTGGGAGCGCTACTTATCATCAACTGAGGAGACAGCGGAGTTCATGAGCCATGTCTTGGCATGGTTTAGATACATAGAAGATGTATTACTATTCTGGAGAGGCCCAGTGGAGATGCTACAGCAGTTCTTATTAACACTCAATAAAAATGCGTTTAATTTATCATTTACTATGACACACCATGAGTCTCATATTTCTTTTTTGGATATTACAATTTCTAAGGACATAGCAGGATACATATCTTGCTCCTTATACCGAAAACCTACAGCAGGCAACAACATATTACATGCATCTAGTGCTCACCCTCGCTCTCTAATCAACTCAATACCCTATAGTCAATATCTTAGGGTAAAACGAAATTGTACTAATTTAGATACCTTTTTTAAGGAAGCTAATGACCTAAGATCTCGTCTTCTACTTAGGGGTTACAGCAAAAAATGTTTAAAAAGAGCTTTTAATAGGGTAACAAAGTCGCCTAGACAGCAGTTGCTGTATAAACCTAGGAAGGACAGTGATTCGTTGCCGGTCAATAGGATTATCACCAAATACAACAATCGCCATCATTGTATTAGGCAAATTCTCAACCGCCACTGGCATTTACTGACTACTGATCCTACGGTGGGTCATATTGTAACCCCAAGACCCCTCATCACCTTTCAGAGAGCTGCTTCTGTTGGGGATATGTTGGTACACAGTGAGCACGCGGCGCACGTGGGAGATGACCCCTGCTCTTATCGAGGCACCTTCGCGTGCAGGGCGTGCTCGCATTGTAGGTACATGGACACCAGTAAAAAAGATCACTCTACCAAATTTTGGGAACTTTAAACCCAAACACTATGTAAACTGCCAAACCACTGGCGTGGTATACATGCTACGCTGTGGTTGTGGAAGTTTTTACATAGGCAAAACTATTCCGCAATTTCATCGACGAGTGAGTCGACATATTCTAAACATGAGAAAAAGTGACCCTGATACCCCTTTGGGGCGCCATGTTGGAAGTGTACATGGGGGGCATATGCCCCTAGTTAGATTTCTAGCTTTAGATCGTATTCATACTAACCCACGGGGGGGCGACATGGACAAAATGCTACTACAGCATGGGCTTAGATGGATTGTTACTTGCAATGCCACAATGCCCCCGGGGTTGAATGGGGTACTTCATTTTAAACCCTTTTTGCCAGGTTTTTCTTCAGGTCAGTTTGACCCCAAACTTATTGATTGATGTACATATGCCTCTCATGTATACTTGGTGGTTTCCTTCCTTTTTTTTTTTTTCCTCAGTCCTTATATATGATTGATGTATACGGTTGTCTTTATCCTAAGCCTTAAGTGGTTGATTTGTACACTGTATTCACTTGGATTGTAATATGTGTATGCCCTGCATATGGATTCTGGGTTTGTTCTGCGGCTTTGGAGTTGCCCCCCGGTCCGATTGGCTGGACATGGCATTGTTGTGGTTAAATGCCACATAGCCACAGTCTATATTCAAACTAACCATTTTAAGTTTGTCACACTTAGGCTTGGGTGCTGTTCAGTGGTTCCGCCGCTCTGTCTTCTTTGTCCTCTCTTCCTGTTCCCTCCTTTCCATGCTCCCCACGGCGCGCGTAGGCTTCCCCGTTGCTCAGCAACGAGGTGAGGCGCCACGTTGGTCGCGCCCTTTGCCGACCTGTGTCGACATGGGCGGCGGCCTCTTCGCGCGCCAGCGCCGGGATGACATCGGACGCGGCTGCATCCGCGTGGCTTCAGCTGTGCCTTCGCGGCGGCATGGGACGCCGCTCCGGCGGGGAATCTTTAGGGACGACTCCCGCCCACCTAGACCCACATTGGAGGACATGCTTGTAGCCAGGCATGGTACTCCCAATAGGAGGGGCCTCTACTATATATACCTCAACTCATGAGCTACTTACTGCTAAGGCCATAAGATGACCAACCATTGTGTCGTTGACCCACAGGTAAGACACTGTTTTTCCAACATACAAGCTAGGGGAGTTTTCATTTTTTGACAACATCTGTGACGTTTCCATCTTATCATAGATATGTCTACTCGACTCCTGGTATAATATATGACCAGCTGCGTGTAGACCCAGAGGTATACATCCAACTATGGGACCTAGGTCATAACAAGCTAGACCACAAGTAAGTAGCGACCAGCCCACATTTTAGAGCTGTTTATGTAGCTTCTTTTTCTTTTGTTGCATTACATCTTGAAATTTCCCCCTTGTTACCTTGCAGGTTCTGGCGGGGGGTTTCGGTCCCCTTTATTGATTCTCGTGGGAGTTTTTGGTGTACTTTGGAGGTGTGCGTGGACAGGGGGGGTGAACTGTGAGAGGGGCGGGCCACCTGTATACAGCTGCCCATTTTTTCGCCATCTGCCATTGTTTTACTCAAGTTTGAAAAATTCCTATTATTTTTTCTTTCCCCGGCTGGTACCGTCCCGGTCGAATTATCCTAAGCCCTCTAGACGACACTTGATCACAGTGACCTGACCCAGTTGTTTTTTACTGCATTGGGGTGAGTACAAACAGAGTTGTGGAGGGACCTTGCATCCATGTGTGGGTTTGTCATTATGCCTATGTGTATCCATGCTGTTTTGTTGACTATGTATTGTTCAATATTCTCCATGATATTGCCAATAATTCTTTCAAATATCTTTGCAATTGTATTTTAGAACCACAATATACAGTGTTTTTTCCTTGAAGAAGAAGTAAAAAAATAATGTTCAAAACTTCGAAACATGTCGGAGATGGAGCCAAACTCTACAGACCAGGATATACAACATGCCTGAGGATTTGAGAACTCTGACACGTGTATATTGTTTCCAATTGGTTCATGTATTTGCACTACTGTATATGTTTTTCACCAGTTTGTAATTGTGACCTTTGGGGTCACTGTTTCTATGTAAGATACTTTTTAACTTTTTTCTAATAAATCAATTTTTGTACTTACCTATACTTCTGGTTTCTGGGGTAACAGTGTTGCTCAAAATCCCTGCGGGCCCGTTCTTTGGTTAATTGTTTTGCATAAGGGAGGCAACACCGTTTCCTTGTTCACTTGAAATTGAGAGTTATAAGGGGATTATGCCATTTTTGGTCAATTTTGGGTATCAAGTCTGGGTCTTACTTTCTGTCCAACACAAAAAGTCAACAGCTTTGAGGTCATTAAAGATGTCCATCTATTAAAAAAGATATTAAAAAAAGATGTCCATCTATTTGCCCCACAATCAATGTACAAAATTATTTTTGACAAAGACAACTTCATTTCCAGGGTCGCTGGTTCATTTACTGATGAACCCTGGAGGGATTTGTCAGTAAATGACACTAGAGCCCTTACTTACTTGATGGAATTATGGGACGAGGGTAACCACGATGAGTCCTTACCATCCTCTCATTTGTAATCTCAGAATAACGAGAGTTCCCCTCAGTCCTCTTCTGTGGATGGATGTTTTCCTCCTCCCCACATGTATAAGCCAAAATCACGCCTACTTCCAATTCTTACACGGTTACCCAAATATCTTGGCTTTGACCCAGCGGGTAACCAAACAATTGTAGCAGGAGAAATGGGAGACAAGAGATTCTCCAATCCTTCATTTGCCCAACGAAAAACATTGACAGATTTAAAGATGAACAATAAGATAATTATAAGGTTAGCCGATAAGGGTGGGAATATTGTAGTTATGGACTTTTCACAGTATAATATCTTTCAATGCATGAAAGGGAAGGGGATATGGACAGACTCCTCCTACAGAGAAATGAGGTGGATCCTTACCCTGGCAGCCATAAAACTTCATGGCCTGAATAAGTCCATCAGTTATAAACCTTTCCTATAGTGGCACTTTTTTGGGAGTAAAATAATCTCCTGATAAGTTTATTTAGAAAGAGTAACAGTATATACCTTTGACATACAGAAATAAATAAATGAATGCATTCTAGAACATAATTGTTGTAACATGTTTTCAATGTGTGTTGCAGGTCCATTGTCCGTTCTGTCAATTTTTTCAATTGACAAATATTTTCCTATGACACAGCTTCAATTAATGGCCTTTTAAATATTCATATGTGTGTGCATGGGGTTCCACCCATGCACATATACTCAAATGTCCTTGTTTAACCATCCTAATGAATATCAGTTGATTCTGGTTTTGTCCATTAGGTGGCGCTCTAGTAGAGTGACAATATAAGGTATTTAATGAAAATGGGATTAGGGGACCATATGGATGCCCAGGGCGTTATTATGGACTGGCCCACTGTGTGAGGAATTGTTTTCTTCTCCTGGGTGGTCTGGTTAGTATGGCGCCATTGTTTTGTGCTTGTCTGTGTTGCCCCCAGAGTGTAATGTCTTGCAGACTTTTTCCTGTATTGACTACTTGTGCATTGCAGTGTTCATCTTGTATTTGCCCTTTACACTGTGGGTTTTTCCCTTTTCCAACATGGCGCCTGCGTCGACCAGCTTCCTGTGTGATGTCATATCTGGGTCCTGGCCGAGAATCTGGCGTGGACTACACGTGTGCCAAATCAATCTGGGCGTCCACACCACTGCTGAGCTGACGCCATTGGCTGTTGGAGTGGTGAAGGGGGAGTTAAATAGAAGTTGGTTGTGAGCAGAAGTGTGCATCTTTCCAGGAAAAAGGACCATGTGTTTAAATATAGAGGATTGAGGTGAGATCATGTCCCTAGAGATTGAAGCTTGATTGAGAGCTATATATGCCTGATGGTAATATGCTCTAATTGTTTGTTTAGGATGTATTGAGGCTGGGATATCTTGAATGAGCTGGCTTTGCTGTCTTTGACCTAGATGTGTGTGGTGAGCAGCCTCTCCTAGTCACACAGGTGAGACTAATTTAACTCTTAGGTATTGGTGCATGATGTTTCCCCTTTAGACATAGATCCTATGATGGAATATTTGTGTTTGTTGTTGTTGTTTTTTTTTTAGGTGAACAACAGATGCCTTTGTGACATCCCTATATATTTATACATATACCTTTTGATTAAGTAGGGGTTTGCTCTCCTTTAACTTGGAGAAAATTGGTATAGATTCCTATCATTCAAGTGACTTCGGGAACTCATTACAAACAATACAGGTAATTATTGATCTCATCAGCACCCTCTATTCTATGGATTGAGAAATGACAAGTTCTCTAAGATGTGGTATTTTCTTTTTTGATTAGGCCGTCTTAAGGACGGTGATATCTTCTCCTTTATGGTCTCACCACCCTCCTATTCATTGAACCTTCTGTGACATTGGAGCCCTATTGATTATTGCCCATATATGCTCTTCGTTTGAAGGTAATTAAAGATTACTATGGATAACAATGGATTTTCAATATATGAAGGATGTGATTTAACAACAAATGGTCACTGAGCTTGTGTATATGCACATATGATTTTGTTATATTCTAAAATTGTTCTTTTGATTGTAGTGTCTTCTACATGCAGTGTGTAAATCATTGAAGTCTCCAGAAGAAGCCATAGCCTGGCGAAACATGTAGAGAAAAAATGAAATCTACTGCATGGTTATTGTATACATTCACTTCAATGTTGATGATAAAATGGTTTTAAACTTTTGTAATAAATCTTTGATTTTTTTTATGAAAAACTTTTTGGAAAAATTATTTTTGTTGTTGCCCCATCAAAGTCTCATTGTTTCTATTTTTGTCTTTATAATATGTGATTATTGGCATTATTTCTGTATAAACCATCTCCTACATGTGCAGGAAAAGTAATTAGTATGCTAGTAAAAAAGGAGTTGATGATATACAGCTGACCCTACAATATGCTCTCCTAGTCTTACAACAGAAATATCCCTATATATGAAAGGAACCAATAGAAACATCATTACTTCATTAAATGCATACAATTCAATATTTGAACTCCAGTGTTTACAATACATATTTTTTTTCCTATTAAATGCATCATTTTCTCTAAAATTTTCTACATCAATGAATTATCAATGAAGACATTATACACAACCTAAAATTAAAGTATTAGGTGGCACTGCGCTGCCTGGTGAGGGATGATGGCAAACCTTAAGCTGGGGTGAGTATCTGATACAGTGATCTGCTTTCAATTTAACCAGAAGATGTTATCTGCTGCCTCCACTGATATATGTCACACATAAAACAAATTAGGAATAAAAAGGTTGTTTGTGGGGGCGCTGCTGATAGAAGATGGTGTAAGAGCCTTAAAAGGAAGGCTTATAATAGGACCCGATGGTATGACTCACTAATATTGTTGTCACTAGGCTGGACAGTAAATTCTCTATATTCTGAGCAAATGAGAGTTCTCTAGTTTGCACTAAAGTGGAATCTGACAAAATGACATTATATATATGTAAAATAAATAAACAATGTGTCAATTAATTCTTATGGTGAGTGTTCCTAATATTACAAAAAACATATATATAATATATCTCAAATACAAAAATACAAATAAGAAATAAAAATAATAAAGTGCTTGAGCTGAAGTGATGTTGAATGGTTCACAATGTGTTAAGATAATAGTCCACTCTTTTCCAAAGCAATAAGTGTATTGCAAGGTGCAATTGTAATAAGTAAAAGTGCTGGTGCTTGATTGGTGAAAAGGAAGTCAAAGAATCACTGTGTTTTCACATTCTATCATTCAGATCATGTATAAATAAAGTGCTTCGGATCCACAGAGTGCTAGTGCAAGTTCTGCCATGCTGCCCACCACCAGGTGAATTGGGGGCTCACCTCAATATGCGACCCCACTGGGCCCTGCCACACAGAAACATAAAGTATAGAGTGTTGCGGGTGCAGTTTCACTGTGCTGCCCTCCACCAGCATCGTGAAGTATCCTCAGTAGCGCCAGAACCGGGGCCACCAGCTTGGTAACACCCGAGGAGCCGAGGCCAGACCGAAAGGAAGTGCCACAAATTGGTAATGCCGGTCCTGGATGTGCTGCCGTTTTCTTCCTTACAAATATCTCTTCCACAATCAGAGTAATCGGTATCAGATAACATGTAAGAAAAAAACTAATGGTGCAGTATATCCAACCAGGTTCCACAACAAAACCGGGAGGATATCAGATGACACTTTTCTTAAGATGTGTAAAATGGTAATATTAGACCGATTAATTATATTCAGTTAAGGACAAGAAAAAGCTAATCGACACACAACTAGCTAATTCTATATAATAATTCCACTATAGCCTACCTCCCCCCAGCGTGGCTGATATTTTAGATGCATTCAAGGTTAGTTTTGGTTGACCCCAATACATTATACAAAGAGGAGACCACAAGAAAATGGCCACCAAAACATTCAATGCGCGTGTGCCAACCTGGCGGCTGATTAGAATGTGTCACGTACCAGTTTAGGAGGCTGAGATGATGAGAGGGCTCCCCTTGTGGCTAAGTGAACGACACCCCTGGAGTTGGTGACAGAAGGTGTAATGCCCAAAGATGCACAGGTTGCCTGCAGATGGAGCTTGGTAGTAGTTCCAGGTGTAGAAGTACTCTGGATGCACAGCAAGTGGACCAGAAGCTGATCTGGAAGTGCAAGCGGATAACTGTGGTAATATCAGGCAAGGTGCAGTGTCAAAGGCCAGGCCGAGGGTCAAACACATAAGGCAGTCCAAATAAGGCAGGAGAAGTCCGTGAAGCAAGCCGAGATCAGAGCCAGGAGAGAGTCAGAGCAGGTCAAAGGAAGCCGGTCGGTAACAGGTAATCAAGCACAGGAACACAGATCTCAGGAACACAGGGTACTGAGCTGAAGATAATCCAGCAATTAGTGACAGTCACTGGTGTCCTTTTATAGGCTGGCTTTTGCTGGTGATTGGCGCTCATTGCGCGCCTTGCGCACGAATGTTCAGAGACTATGTTAACTCCTGCTTGACCTGTCTACGCAATAAGGGCAGTAATATCAAGCCCTGGGGTCTATTGAGGCCTCTCCCCATCCCAGAGCAACCTTGAAAGATGTTGTCAATGGGCTTCATTGTGGACTTACCCCCTTCAGAGGGATTTACTACCATTCTGGTGGTTGTTGACAGATTGTCAAAGATTGCCCACTTTGCACCCATGAAGAGTACTCCTTCAACTGCAGATACCGCTCAGCTATTTATCAAGGAAATCATACGGCTGCATGGGCTACCCAACAGTATCGTCTCTGACAGAGCAGTACAATTTACTTCCAAGTTCTGGAGATCTTTGTGCAAAGCTCTGAAGATTGAGGTCTGTCTATCCTTGTCATATCACCCGCAAAGTAACGGACAATCAGAAAGAACAAACCAAACACTGGAACAATATCTGAGATGCTTCTCTTCTTTTTTTTCAGGACAATTGGGCATCTCTCCTTCCATGTGCTGAGTTTGCTTATAATAACTATGTCCATGCATCCACCAACCAATCCCTATTCTGGGCAAACTACGGGTTCCATCCTGCTTTCCTACCAATTGTGGTCCCAGAAACCGCGGTTCCTGCAGTTCAGGATAAACTGACCTTCATTCAGTCTAATTATCTGGTGCTTCAGGAGACCATGCAGAAGGCTCAGGAGGACTACAAGAGACACTTTGATAAAAAGAGGAAAGATGGTCCTGTACTGAAGGTTGGGGATAAGGTCTGGCTCTCCACGGCAAATCTCAAGATCACATGCCCATCTCGGAAATTGGGCCCAAGGTTTATCGGACCTTTCGAGATTAATCCTGTGGCCTTTGAAGTTAACCTCCCAGACTCATATAAGATGCATCCGGTTTTTACATTTCCTTGATCAAGCCTGCGGTCCCAAATTCCTTTCCTGAAAGAGAAGAGTCTCCGCCACCACCAGTTACGGTTGGTGAGAAGACGGAATTTGAGGTAGAGGCCATTGTGGATGCCCGCAGAAGAGGGAGACATGTGCAATACCTCATTAAATGGAAGGAATACCCACCTGAGGAGAACTCATGGGAGCCAGCAAATGTGCATGCCCCTAAGCTTCTTCAAGAGTTCTCCAACCGATTCCCAGAGAAACATGCTCGTGTGGGCATCCGGAGGCTGCCCCTTGGGCGGGGGCACTGTCAGGGAAGAGTTTGTGGAAGGGCTGGCAAAGTTTCCAGTTTCCAAGATGGCCACGCAGCCCCTCCATTAACGAACGACCGTCCGCAAGGCGCGCAATGCGTGCCAATCACCAGCAAGGACCAGCCCATAAAAGGACACCTGTGACTGTCACTAATCGCTGGATTATCTTCAGCTCAGTACCCTGTGTTCCTGAGATCTGTGTTCCTGTGCTTGATTACCCGTTACCGACCCGGTTTCCCTTGACCTGCTCTGACTCTCTCTTGGCTCTGATCTCGGCTTGCTCCACGGACTTCTCCTGCCTTATTTGGACTGCCTTATGTGTTTGACCCTCGGCCTGGCCTTTAACGCTGCACCTTGCCTGATATTACCACAGTTATCCGCTTGCACTTCCAGATCAGCTTCTGGTCCACCTGCTGTGCATCCAGAGTACTTCTACACCTGGAACTACTACCAAGCTCCATCTGCAGGCAACCTGTGCATCTTTGGGCATTACACCTTCTGTCACTAACTCCAGGGGTGTCGTTCACTTAGCCGCAAGGGGAGCCCTCTCATCATCTCAGCCTAAACCGGTACGTGACACAGTCTAATCAGCCGCTAGGTCGGCACACGCGCATTGAATGTTTTGGTGCCCATTTTCTTGTGGTCTCCTCTTTGTATAATGTATTGGGGTCAACCAAAACTAACCTTGAATGCATTTAAAATATCAGCCACGCCGCGGGGAGGTAGGCTATAGTGGAATTATTATATAGAATTAGCTAGTTGTGTGTCGATTAGCTTTTTCTTGTCCTTAACTGATTAATCGGTTTAATATTACCATTTTATACATCTTAAGAAAAGAGTCATCTCTCATCTTCCCGCTTTTGTTGTGGAACCTGGTTGGACATACTGCACCATTAGAGTTTTTTTCTTACATGTTATCTGGTACCGATTACTCTGATTGTGGAAGAGATATTTGTAAGGAAGAAAACGGCAGCACATCCAGGATACTTCACGATGCATAGTGAAACTGCACCCGCAACACTCTATACTTTATGCTTCTGTGTGGCTAGGCCCAGTGGGGTCGCATATTGAGGTGAGCCCCCAATTCACCTGCACGGCGGAACTTGCACTAACACTATGTGGATACGAAGCACTTTATTTATACATGATCTGAATGATAGAATGTGAAAACACAGTGATTCTTTGACTTCCTTTTCACCAATCAAGCACCAGCACTTTTACTTATTGCAATTGCACCTTGCGATACACTTATTGCTTTGGAAAAGAGTGGACTATTATCTTAACACATTGTGAACCATTCAACATCACTTCAGCACAAGCACTTTATTATTTTTATTTATTATTTGTATTTTTGTATTTGAGATATATTATGATATATATGGTTTTTGTAATATTAGGAACACTCACCATAAGAATTAATTGACACATTGTTTATTTATTTTACATATATATAATGTAATTTTGTCAGATTCCACTTTAGTGCAAACTAGAGAACTCTAATTTACTCAGAATATGCCCAACCAGGTTCCACAACAAAACAGCACTACCCCTTTAAAATTTCACTCACATTTTATTAAAAGGTAAACAGCATAAAAAACCATCTCACGTGTTCTTCAGACGATATCACCGATAGGCTTCACCTCTACATGTTACGCCACCATCCTACGTGGCTTCGTCTGGAGGAGTAAACCGAGTGGTTAATTTAGGGAAAGATTTATAGCTGTGGGAAGCTGTGTATTTGAGATATATTATGATATATATGGTTTTTGTAATATTAGGAACACTCACCATAAGAATTAATTGACACATTGTTTATTTATTTTACATATATATAATGTAATTTTGTCAGATTCCACTTTAGTGCAAACTAGAGAACTGTCATTTACTCAGAATATAGAGAATTTACTATCCAGCCTAGTGACAACAACATTAGCGAGTCATACCATCGGGTCCTATTATAAGCCTTCCTTTTAAGGCTCTTACACCACCTTCTATCAGCAGCACCCACACAAACTACCTTTTTATTATACACAACCTATTTTGTAATTCAAAGCCGTGGAAAAGTTTACCTGAGGTGTTCTATCTAAATAAAATATATCTCCCAGTTTAAAAAATAATTTCTGCAGATTTGATGCTTAACCACTTCAATACTGAGGCTGTTTTTTGAGTTTCGGTGTTTATGAGTTAAAATCAGGTTTTTTTGCTATAAAATTACTTAGAACCCACAAACATTATATATATTTTTTTCTAACATCCTAGAGAATAAAATGGCGGTCATTGCAAAACTTTATGTCACACCGTATTTGCGAAGCGGTCTTCCAATCGTGCTTTTTTTTTTAACAAATTATTTTTTTAGTTAAAAAATAAGAAAACAGTAAAGTTAGGCCAATTTTTTTCCATATTGTGAAAGATAATGTTACACCAAGTAAAATGAAACCCAACATGTCATGCTTCAAAATTGCATCCGCTCGCGGAATGGCGACAAACTTTGCAGCTTAAAAATCTCCATTGGCAACGTTTAAAAAATTCTACAGGTTAGCAGTTTTGAGTTACAGAGGAGGTCTAGTGCTAGAATTATTGCTTTCACCCTAACGATCGTGGCGATACCTTACATGTGTGGTTTGAACACCGTTTTCCTATGTGGGCAGGACTTACGTATGCGTTCTCTTCTGCATGCAGCTCGAGGGGATAGGGCGCTTTAAATTTTTTTTTTTTTAATTATTTATTTTACTTTTTATTTTTACACTGTTCTTTTTTAAAAAAAAAATTGATCACTTTTATTCCTATTACAAGAAATGTAAACATTCCTTGTAATAGAAAAAAGCATGCCAGGACCTCCTAAATATGAGATCTGGGGTCAAAAAGATCTCAGATCTCATATTTGCAGTAAAATGCAAAAGAAGAAAAAAAAATATTTGAAAAAAATGACAGCCCAAAAAAAAATGGGCCCTTTAAGACCGTTGGGCGGACGTGACTTCTGACGTAATTTCCGCCCTGCCGTACTATGGAGCCGAGTGAGCAGCTGAAGCCGCTCAGTCGGCTCACAGACACTGGGGGGGGACGGATTGGATCATCTCCCGGCGCTGATAAAAGTGATCTCGTGGCGAATCCACCGCTAAGACCACTTTTATCTTTTTCAGAATCGCTGGCAGAAAAAAACAATATCTGAATGGTGCCTGCAGCTGCAGGCACCATTCAGATATCACTTCTCAAAGGTAGCGACGTCAGAGACAAGCTCAATGAATTCATTTCGTTTGGCTAAAAAAGAGATTTAACTGCAGTTTGTTGCTTTTCACACCTTTTCAGATACTCATAGTTCAGTTCTACATATTTTATTGAAATTGATTTTAAATTAGTATAATTTTTATTGTAGATAATGACTTTCAAATAACCTAGAACTTATCTTGCTTTCTCATTGTCTGCACTGTGGTTTTAGACAATATTTTCAAAAGTGATTCATTGAATTCCACATCTTAAAATGGATCTGTCTAAAATGCACTAAAGATTATCTGTACTGTAATTGTGTGGAAAATTATACTGATTTAAACAAAAAAATCTCATGGAACTGAAAATGTAAGTACAGACCCAAAATTTAAAAGTGGCAATTTGGAGTTCTAATGCCACAGGAAAACTGTATGTTTTTTTTCTTAAATTGCATGTGTTTTTTATATTTACAACATATTCTTTCTTTATGAATTTGCTTCATAATAAATTCAGCATAAACTAATTTATATAGCAGGTTAACTAACATGGACATCTTTAAAGGATGGTGCAAGACACATAGCAAGTCTGGCTATAGCAAAATTAAAAAAAAAATCAAATCATAAAATGCCTTAGGAAAGATCATCTAAATTCGCTATGTAGCTGGCAGCACTGCACAGCTGAAATGTTTGCTATAATACATTTGTTTTATTGATACAGCAGCAAAGTTGAATCTAATCAGATATCTTGTTATTTATGTTATATATATATTAGGTAAAACCCTAACTAAATGGTATTTCGTTTACTAAACCACTTGTATCCTGAACAATTGCCATGATTTTTTCTTTTAGAAAATACTGTTTCACCTTTTTTTTCATCCTTTGTTGATTCTTATGTTGCTGATCCCCTACAGACTTTTGTCAGTAATTCCTGTCCACATGTACTTAAGTAATGGTTGCATGGCATTTCTTAGGGTGGGTTTCTTGGTAGTGATAACAGTAGAATATACCTGTTTAGTGTTTATTGCATGGCTACATGTGGTCTGCGTTGGCAGAACACATGACAAGGTGACAATGCAGCGAGACAGAGTTTTGTCACCCTGTTACAGAAGTGCTTGAACATCGGCACTAATGGCGAGAGGTTCTAGGTATTATCTTAAATAATAATTCATTAATATGTCCCTATAATTCATGAAAAAAACTTAATACTTAAAGTGGAACTCCAGTTTTCCAACCCCACATTGCTTTTTTATGCAATCTTCAGGCTGGTCCTGTGACATTACTGGTTCTTCTTCTTCTTTCTACCTGAATGAGCAGGTCTTATGTAATGCATCCCCAGTGGTAGGCCCATGACAGTCTGGGCTGAAAGGTAGTGGGTGTACTTACACTGACTATCATTTAACCAAAGAGACCAGCAGCTTAGAACAGGGAAGGAGCTGGAGTGTGGAGAGGATTTGTCATGCTATAGCACTGTGTATCATTATTATTATTATACACGATTTATATAGCACCAACAGTTTGTGCAGCGCTTTACAATGTAGAGGAGGGACAGCAAAATTACAAAACAATTCAATACAGAAGGGACAGGAGGGCCCTGCTCGTGGAGCTTACATTCTAGAGTGAGGGGGAGATGGTACAAAAGTTAATAGCTGCGGGGATGATTTGATGGGGGTGGCTCGGGTGCAGTTTTTAGGTGGGTGTGGGATAGGCTTTCCTGAATAGATTCGTTTTCAGGGATCTCCTGAAGGTAGACAGGGTGGGGGCTGATCGGACATACTGGGGCATGGAGTTCCAGAGGATCGGAGAGACTATAGTGAAGTCCTGGAGGCGAGTATGGGAGGAGGTAAGCAGGGAGCTAGAAAGTAGGAGGTCCTGGGAGGAGTGTAAGGGACAATTAGGGCGATATCTGCAGATGAGGTTAGAGATGTAGCTGGGGGCGGTGTTGTGGATGGCCTTGTATGTAATGTTTAGTATTTTATACAATGGGGTAGTGGAAGCCAGTGAAGGGATTGGCAGAGGGACAGCAGTCACGGATCAGTTATTGAGATGCATGAGTCTAGCAGCATTCATGATAGACTGAAGGGGGGATAGCCTGTGTAGGGGTAGGCCATTGAGAAGAGAGTTGCAGTAGTCGAGGTGGGAAATAACCAAGGAGTGAATACATTGCTTTGTGGTGTCGTTAGTCAGGAAGGGGCGAGTCCTGGAGATGTTACAGAGGTTTAGGCGGCAAGATTTGGCCAGTGATTGGATGTGGGGGCTAAAGGAGAGGTCAGAGTCAAGGATTACACCCAGAACCCTGGCATGCGTAGAGGGACCAATGGCTGTGCCATTTATCTTAATAGTAAAGTCTTGAGGAGGAGATCGGGAAGGAAGAAATATAACAAGCTCAGTTTTAGAAAGATTGAGTTTGAGAAAGTGGTGTGACATCCATACTGATATATCATTCAGTAGGTTTGTGATCATATGTATCATAAAAAAAAATGCCATATTTTCCCTAAAATACTGTTTTTACATTTTACCTGTGTTTACATCTCAGTTCTGCTGAATTCTCCAGCCTCTTTCAGTCACTTCCCATTTACATGTACAGTGGAACCTTGGATTACAAGCATAATCTGTTCCAGGAGAATGCTTGTAATCCAAAGCACTTATATATTAAAGCATGTTTCCCCATAAGAAACAATGTAAACTGCTTACTTAATACACCCAAATCACACAATAAATAAAAAAATAAAATAAAACAAAACACCGCGCTCAATATACTTGTGCTCAAAAAGTTATATAACAATCACTAAAAACGTCTAGTGATTAAAAGTGCTGCTGTTTAAAGTGAATAAGTACATAAATGAAAAACCTGTGAATCAATGTTTTCAGCAGCGCACCCACATCAGAAAGTGCATAAACATTCAAAATTAAAAAATTAACAATCAAAAACACACTGTGTACAAAGTGCATGTGCTAAATGAGTCCACAACCATAGACAATTCTTATACAAAAAAATTGTCTCTAAAATAGTTCAATCAAATGATCTTGGGCCAGTATAATATTAAGCCTGGAACCAATGGAACCTCCACCAGTGTCACTGCGTGTAGTATGTGCACACACTGAGGCTCACCAGAAATGCTAAGGTTAGTCAGCATATATCTCAAACCATCCGACCACCTATCCAACAGGATGCTCGTCAGGATCAGCTACTTCCTCCGTCTAGAGCTTCCAATGCAGTAGTTTGTATGGGGAATTGCAAGAATGACCTCTCATAGTGTATCACTTGGTTGGACACAAGCTGACATTTTGATCCACTTGTGTGCACCCAGCCTGGCAGCTCATCCCAGGACCTGGGATTTTTCCTTTATTGTTATTTCCTTTCTTACCTAGTTTCTGTGTTTATTAACTAGTTTGGCATGTTTCCTCTGATTTATTTATTATATGGCTTAAGGAGATCCTGAATTGTTAACCTCCACAGTGAGTATTGTATAGCCCTGAAAAACATATTGAACAAAAGCAGTATTGATCATGATCCTGTGTTCAAAGGTGCTGTCATCCTTAAATTTCAAACATTTCAACACTTTTTTGTAAGTCTTTAACCAGTTCCCCACCGCGTGCCGTCTTTTCACGGCGGCAGTGGGGGAGCCCTGCGCAAAACGCCGGCGATTTGCTTTTGGCCACCAGGGGAGTGTGCCCGCGGCTCGGGCGGACCCGATGTCCGCCGGCGAGCCGCGATGAGCGGCTACAGAGAAAGAACGGGGAACCGCCGATGTAAACACGGCGGTTCCCCGCTCTGTCAGTGGGGTATGAGAGATCTACTGATCCCTGTCACTGGGATCAGTTAGATCTCTCATGCCCATGTTAGCCCAACCCCCCCACAGTAAGAACACAGCCAGGGAACACAGTTAACCCCTAGCTCTCCCCCCCAGGTTAACCCCTTCACTGCCAATGACATTTATACAGTAATCAGTGGACATTTAAATTTCTGATCGCTGAATAAATGTCATTGGTCCCAAAAAAGTGTCAAAAATGTCCGACATGTCCGCCCCAATATAGCATTACCGCTAAAAATCGCAGATCGCCGCCATTACTATTAAAAAATAAAAAATAAATAAAAACCCCAGAAATAAATTCTCACCATCCGTAAACGCAGCCACTTTTGCGCAAACCAATCAATAAACGCCGATTGCAATTTTTTTATCGCAAATATGAGGAATTATATAAATCGGCCAAAAACGGTGAAAAAAATGTTTTTTATATATTTTTTTGGATTTGAATTTTAGCAAAAGTAAGAAATTTGGGTTTTTTTGCAAAATGGTCGCTCTTCTTTTGTTTATAGCGGCGATCAGAAATGACGCAGAGGCGATCAAATACCACCAAAAGAAAGCTCTATTTGTGGGGAAAAAAGGACGCAAATTTTGTTTGGGTACAACGTCGCACGACCGCGCAATTGTCAGTTAACCAGTTCCCTACCGACGCATAGTAAAATGACGTCGGCAGGGACTGGTCGTCGATCCGGGAGGACGTCATATGACATCCTCCGCTTCTCGGCGCTACTGCGGGCCCCCAGGGGCCCGCACAGCGGCGACCGCAGATCGCTCGTCTGCCGGGGGGTTGTGTCCCCCCCAGATTGAGGTAAAGAGCCAATAAAATTGGCTCTTTAACCCGTGACCGGCTGTGTCCAATCACAGCCGGTCACAAACGAGCCTCACGTGCACGCCGCTCGTGCGCGCCCCTGGGGGCGCGCAGCGCGGCGATCGGAGCTGAGGCTTGTCCCTCGGACAAAGTCCGGCTCCGATCCGTGTAAAGAGCCAATAGATTTGGCTCTTTACCACGTGACCGGCTGTGTTAATCACAGCCGGTCATGTGATGTAAACAAACAGCGGTAACGAGCTGTTACCGCGGTTCTCCCTGTCACACACCGATCGTGTGTGACAGGGAGATTGCGGTAACAGCTCGTTACCGCTTACTGTACACCAAGCACACTGATCACCCCCCAATAAAGAGGACCTGTCACCACCCCATCAGAGTACCTGTCACAGTCAATCAGAGTACCTGTCACCTGTCCACCAAAGTACCCGAGTACCTGTCACCTGTCCATCAGAGTACCCGAGTACCTATCAACTTTCCATCAGAGTACCCGAGTGCCTGTCACCTGCCCATCAGAGTACCTGTCACCTGTCCATCAATGTACCCGAGTACCTGTCACCTGTCCATCAAAGTGCCCGAGTACCTGTCACCAGTCCATCAGAGTACCCGAGTACCTGTCACCTGTCCATCAGAGTACCCGAGTACTTGTCACCTGTCCATCAGAGTACCCGAGTACCTGTCACCTGCCCATCAGAGTACCCGAGTACCTGTCACCTGCCCATCAGAGTATCCGAGTACCTGTCCATCAGAGTACCCGAGTACCTGTCACCAACCCATCTGAGTACCCGAGTACCTGTCACCTGCCCATCTGAGTACCCGAGTACCTGTCATCAGCCCATCAGAGTACCCGAGTACCTGTCACCAGCCCACCAGAGTACCCGAGTACTTGTCACCAGCCTACCTGAGTACCCGAGTACCTGTCACCTGCCCACCTGAGTACCCAAGTACCTGTCACCAGCCCATCAGTGTACCCGAGTACCTCTCACCAGCCCATCAGAGTACCCGAGTACCTGTCACCTGCCTTTCAGAGTACCCGAGTACCTGTCACCTGCCTTTCAGATTACCCGAGTACCTGTCACCAACCCATCTAAGTGTCCTGTCACCTTAATGGGGGTTTTACTGGGGTAAAACCTTTCGTTTGTGGCTCCATATAAGATACTCCGTACCCGACGTCTATCCATGAGCCCACGAGATTACCCGACGTCTATCCATGAGTCCGTAAGCCTACCCGACGTCTATCCATGAACCCATGAAACTACCCGACCTCTGTCTATGAGCCCATTAGACTACCTAACCATTTTCCATGAACCCATGAGACTACCCGACGTCTATCCATGAGCCAATGAATCTACCCAACCACTGTCCATGAGCCCATTAGACTTTC
>BLSH010486993.1:49350-61370 GCA_018402905.1 Glandirana rugosa | reverse complement strand
ATTTGAAATCTCAAATTCCCCCAACAATCTGATCGTTGAGCACGATCGTGGCGATCGTTGTTTTAAGCAGAGTTTGATCTGCAACTCAAAGCAGCGGTATTTGAAATCTCAAATTCCCCCAACAATCTGATGGTTGAGCACGATCATAGCGATCGTTGTTTTATGCAGAGTTTGATCTGCAACTCAAAGCAGCGGTATGTGAAATCTCTAATTTCTGCTATCTGTCCTCAGAGCAACAGCACAGACAGCAGTAGTAAAGTAATCTATCTCAGGATGCAGGATCAGGTCTTAAAATGTCTCTAATCTCTCCCTCACGCTTTCAGCTTCCTTTCCCTACACTAACCCAAGGAGCATGTGACTGCAGCACTGTGACTCCAGCTTATAAAGAGGCTGGGTCACATGATGCACTGGCCAATCACAGCCATGCCATTAGTAGGCATGGCTGTGAGGGCTTCTAAGGGCAAACCAGTGAAACGCTTGTTGATTGGCTGCCCTGCAGCTTCTGAACACGTGGAGTAAAATAGCAGAACCCCGGACCGAACCCGAACGATTTTTGAAATGTCCGGGTCCGGGCCCCGGACACCCGAAAGTTCGGTACGGACCCGAACGTTACAGTCCGGGTTCGCTCAACACTATTCACTATAGATATCTCTCTCTTCCAAGAAGACATCACTGCTATGAGTTGTACAAGTGAATATCCAAGAGAAAATCGCCAGTGATACATCTGTGTTTTGAGCCAATCGGTGGTAAAGGAATAAGCCTCAACCGTGGGGAGGAACAAAGGTCCGACTCCTCACTAAAATTTTCAAGTATGAGTGGGAAACAAATGAAAGAGAATGGGGTGGGGGGGGGGATCTAGGTACCAGTCTCTGACACCTCAGCTTAAGAGGGCAGGTCTTCAATATTTCTTTATACTTATCAGATCATTTAAATTGTAACCAATAGAACCATGTCTTGTAAAAGCGGTTTTCCTGTTTTCTAAGGGATAGGATGAGCTCCTCCATTTTCAATAACTCATTCACCGTCTTGAGCCATTGACCTATTCTGGGGACTGAAGCAGGTTTCTAATTGGCTGGTCCTGGCCACATTGAGCAAATGAATTACTAAAGAGTGGGGTATTTCTGCTCAGATAAAGAACTTAGATGTAGAAGGCTTGCTGCTAGATTGTTGACAATGGACAAACTAGTTCCCAGTTCAGATCACACACACCGCTCCAGAAGGGCTCAATCTGTAGGCAAGAACAAAAAAAGTGAAACAACGCACCCTCAGAGTTGCCACAACTCCATTATCTGGAATCGACTTCAGGAAACGTTTGATGCAGTCTTGCAGGGATTCAGTACGCTCAGGTCAGCAGTTTTATCCCAATCCCTGGAGCCTAGAGATGATAGAGGATTTTTGTGCAAAATAAAGAATATGGCCCCTTTGTGCTGCTGATAATTGTTGAGTAAGGTCTTCCTCCTTATCAGTTAGAAAAGAGGGTGCATAATCCTCAGGGAGCAAAGTGTGTAAGTTTAAGCTATAGAGAGACCGTTCTGAATCAGAGAAGGATCTGTACAAGAGACATCAAATGCCATAGGGCCAGGGGAGTCAAAATGTGTAGGCCGTAGAGCAGGGATGTCCAACTGGTGGCCCCCAGCTGTTGCAGAACTACAAGTCCCATCTTGCCCCTGCCTGTGGGAGTCATGCTTTTGACTGTCAGCCTTGCAATGCCTCATGGGACTTGTAGTTTCGCAACAGCTGGAGGGCCGCCAGTTTGACACTGTGCCGTAGAGAGAGTAAAAAGTGCCTAATCTGAAAAACCTGACAGATGAGCAGGGGAGGATCCAGCATTGACTGAATTGCAGAGACTGATTTCCATGGGTGATCAATTTAATAAATCTGCTCTCCAGCCTTCCCTTAGCCTGGAATACTTAGGTAGTTTTTGGACACATCCCAAGCACAATTCTTTATACCAGGAAAGAAAGCTCTTTCACTAAGAGCACATGCTTGAGAATTAAAATCCAAGAGACATCCCACATCAAGATTCTCCATGACAGTTTTAGGCCTAATGATAACCTTGTTCGAAGCAGTGCCATTCACCCAATTCTATTCAAGAACTCTCCAACAAAATAACCCGTTAACCTGGAAAAAGTAGGCTCCTTCTCTTGATTTGCCCATGCCTCTCCAGCCAAGCTAGAAAATCCCTATCTTGGAGAATAATTGCCCCAGCCCTAACCATAGGGAAGTCCTTTCTTCCCCATCACTGGACAACAGACGCAAGCCTTATCATGCTGGAAAGGTCTGTTAAAATCCCTAACAGTCCAAGGAACATGATCATTGAGGGAAATCAAGCTCTCCATTAACATCTTATAGCTCAGAGCAGTCAGGCTGACCCATCAACCATCAAGGGTGCAGCAGAAGTCTAGCTGCCTTGAAAAAGCAAACCAAATTATATTTTGAACAGAAACTCTCACTGTCCAGTGATCTCTGTGGTACACATCCTAGGAGTGGACAACTGGAAAGTGGATTATCTCAGCTGTCATCACCTAGATCAAGGGGAGTGGGCTCTTCATCCTGATGTATTCAATCTTTTATGCCAAATATGGAAATCCAGGTGTGGACATCATAGCCTCCAGATTCAACAACAAACTACCTTTGTTTGTTACAAGAACCAGGGATCCTCTACCTCTAGCCTCAGATGCCCTAATAATTCCCTGGTTCGGGCTAATTTACGCTTTCCCTCCAGTGCAGATTCCAGTGCTCAATAAAATGGAGCAAGAGAGGAAAATGATGATTCTAATTGCACAAAACTGGCCCAGAATAACCTGATACACAGACATACTCAGACTTCTAGCAGAGAACCCCTGGACTCATACTCAGACTTCAAGCAGAGAATCCCTGGCCTCTTCCCAACAGGCCAGGTCTGCTGTCTCAGTCCCCTCTATTCCATCCTGTTTCTCAATGTTTGGTTTTAACGGCATGGCTGTTAAAACCCAGGTATTAAATGATAGGGGGTTTTTTAATCTGTGATTTCTGCCTGGTGTGAAAACAGGCACTTTAGTCCCAGAGAATACATTGTACCTCGCATTCTGGTCTTTCTACAATCAGGTCTTAATCATAAATTGCTCTTACATATTCTTAAAGGTCAGGTCACAGCCTTATCCATTCTTTTTCAAAGTCCTATTGATTCATTCTCCATTGTAAGAACCTTTCTTTAAGGTGTATCTTATATTAAGCCCACCTTGCAGCCCCTGTGCTTTCTTGGGATCTCAACTTGGTTCTCTCTGCCGGGTGAACCACCTTGTGAAACTATCAGATATCCCCTTAGAGGATTTTTCATGCAAATAGCCTTTTTAGTCACTCACTATCACATATCCCAAACATGTTTCTGAACTGGTAATCCTTTCCTGTAAAGAGCCTTTCCTCATATTTAACAAAGACAAATTTGTCTCACACACAAATCCATCCTTTCTTCCGAAAGTGTGAGCATTCCACCTTAGTGAGGGCATTGTCCTTTAATACTTATTCCCTTCTCTTAAGCATCCAAAGAAAATCTGTTTACATTGTTTGGACATAGTCAGAGCCATTCGAGTATACCTCAAGGCTACTGCTCCATTCAGATTGACAAAATTCCTGTTTATCCTGTTTTCGGGACCTCGCAAGGGAAACTCTTCTTCAAAATTCACCATTGCATGTTGGATACAAAATCTGATTGCAAGAGCTTACATTCCTAAATAGAAATCTCCTCCTGTGCTTTTAAGCCCCCATTCCACCAGTTCTGTGGGAGATTCTTGGGCATTTTGGCACAAACCCTCTGTAGCCCAGTTGTGTAAAGCCACCACCTGGTCTTCTGTTCATACTTTTTCAAAATTTTACCATCCAATATTCAGCTTTTGGCCGCAAGGTTCTCGTAGCGGTTCTCTGAGGTTGGGTCATCGGGCCCTTACTGTTGGGCCTGTTTCCTGTTCTGTTTGCTTCATCGTTGCTTAACCTTTCTATTCATTGCTTGGGGATGTTCCATGGTATATAATCACTTTATAAACACATAAAAATGCAGCGCTAACCAAATCTAAATATAAAAAGAGAAAGGCTGCTAACGGCTAAAAAGGTCATTCTAAAAAACCTCTATACAATACTCAAAACCAATATGGGTAGCGCCTCTAGAAACATATAGTATTAAAGCCCATATGCAAAAAGTCCATATGTATACAATGAAAGGTAATAAGACAGCCGCTGTGTTAAGGGTGTTGCAAATATAATCACACTGTGCACACGGTGATCACAGATTATCCACCACCAGTTTCACCAGCCTCTCACCTCCCAAATTTGACCTCAAAGAGGTCACACAGCTTGTCAGAGACTCCTTTTCTCCCTATCACACCAGTCAGCCAACAGCCGTTTTCGCAGCCGTTCACACAAACAGCAACCATAATATGCGGATGAAAGGGAAAGAATCTAATGCTCTCCATTTTTGACAATTTATTAAAAGAGTAAAAGAACACACAGCGCTCACATTTTTCTGCACTCAGATCCGAGTGCTGGCATCTGCACATGTAACACAGGACTAGCGTCCTAGTCCACAAAGATGGCCGCGGGTGACATCACTACTGGCTCCTCCCCCCATACATGTTACATCCGTAGGCGGGACTTCATCAGCGGGTATAAATACTTTACCTGTGCCTTGTACTGTAAAACTAAGATAAGAGAAATTTTGGCTTACCTGTAAATACCATATCTTGAAGTAAATTAGAGTACATAGGCTGCCCTTCCTTCCATTCCTTGGTTTACTTTCCATTGCTTGATAAAAAACTGAGGTCGCACAGAGTGGGGTAGGGTTATAGGGAAGGTGTCAAGAGGGCATGATCTCTGAAGCTTTGCCAATGTTTAATCATCTGAAGGTACATGCATATAGCTAAAAACCTACGCTTACAAAAAATATGGTCCAGAAGCACTAGCACCATACACTGATAGCAAAATAGCAACATAATATATACAAAGGGTGCAGCGCTAAAAGATCATCCAGAAGTGGTTTAAAGAAAAGTTCATTTGAATAGAGTCCAGATAGTGTGAAGTCCAAGTGGTGATGAAAAAATCTTGTGAGGAATACTCCACCAACAGGTAGACACACACTGCCTCTTATCGTCCACAGTGAACCACCGGATATAGTGGTCAGTTGCGCTTATAACAAATCCAATCGCTCAAGTGCCAAACACCAAAAGCTCCTGCAGCTTCAAGTGAACTCCACTTCATAGGGGCTCCAATGGGTATAAAGTACCAACAAGGCAATTAAAAACCAAAAAACACACTCACCATGTGTGAGATAAAAACATGCATGTACATCAGTAATAACCCAGGAACGTTTCCAACCATCAAGATGGACAACCTCCGTGCACGGCAATGTCATGTGATCCAGCACTACTTAACGTGTTTTGTCATAAAGACGTCATCAGGGGTGTGGTCTCACGTGCACTCAGTGTCTTATATATAGGATGCATAATAGAAAGAAATGGCCGCACACTGGAACATGGTGATTACTTGTGAAGAGTCTTTATTGTCGTAGCCAGGTAATAAAACAGGAACAGGTTAACGCGTTTCACACAGGCGCGCCATGCTTGCTCACAACATCGGTATAACTTCTGAACTGGCATACTCGAATGCACTGCACCCAAAAACAGCCCATGCAGGAGAAACAGCTGATACACATATGTAATCACAGATAAGTGAATTTAAAAACATTTATCCTCATCTAACTAACAAAAACTATCACCATCTGAACATCAAAAGATAAAAAATAAAAAATAATTATGGAACAATAATGAAGAAAAGAAAAGGAGGGCGTGGCCGAGCAAGGCATGTGAGAGGACACATCTCCCACAGCTCCCATCCGTGATCCGGTTCTGATCCTCCCCCATCCGGCCATCCTGACGGACCCAGACCCAGGGCACACCATGGATCAACTGCTGGCCCTCTGCACCAGGAGGATGCCCCGATACAAGGGCTCGGAAACCGCGGCTACGGATTTCCAAGATGGCGCTGACCCGGAGCTGAGCATGGGGATACTGAGAGACTCGCACAGGGAAAAAGACCAGGAACACAAAACACCGAAACCCCCCGCTGAATGCCAGTAAGGATCCCCCTAAAGACATTCTATATTATGCCCAGAAGCTGGGGAGAACAATGGGGGCAGAGTAGAGGGAAAACGCCGCAGACATGCAGCAGTTGGTCCAGCAGGTCCTAGCTACCCCCCACACAGTACAAGCAGAAGTGCATGTGCAGCCATCACATAATGGAGAGGACACTGCCACTGAACCGTCACTGGCTGATATTCTCCGGGCAGTGTACATGTGTACAGCGTCCGTGAATAACCTGAAAGAGCAATTTGGGGGACTGCGAGAGAAAGTGGCGTTTATGCGCCAGGATCTCCAGACGATCCGGGAGCGGATCAGTTGAGAGCCGGGTCAGCGACATGGAAGACCAGCTGAACCCAGTCATACGCGACACTAAGTCGGCCTTGTAAATGGCGTAGGAGGCTCTGGCGCACGCGGACGACCTGGAGAATCATCTCCGTAGAAATAATGTCCGCATTGTGGGCCTTCTTGAGAAGGCGGAGGGCTGTTGAAGTCGGGTAAGGACCCGGTGGGTCCTGGATCATATAGGCCCATTTCACTTCTACAGAGTGACGTTAAAATTTTAGCCAAAGTACTAGCAGTCAGACTAAACAGGGTCATAACATCTATAGTACACCCTGATCAGGCAGGATTCATGCCCAACAAATCAACCGCAGTGAACATTCACAGACTCTTCTTAAATATACAGTCCCCTGCAGATAATGGGGGTAGCAGGGCCCCCCTATCACTCAATGCCGCCAAGGCATTCAATAGCATAGACTGGAACTACCTGTGGGCGGATTTGGAGAAATTTGGTCTAGGCCCAAGATTCATCGCCTGGGGGAAACTGTTGTATGCACAACCCCAATATTAGAATATCTGGTAAATTGTCCCGTACATTTAACTTGAAAAGAGGCACCAGGCAAGGGTGTCCGTTGTCGCCCCTCCTGTTTGCGACAACGGACACCATTGGAATTAGAGCTCACCCCGGAGTCATAGGGTTCCGGTATGGAGAAAAGCAGAAGAAGGTGATGTTATATGCTGACGACACTCTTCTCCTGCTGGATGACACTGATACCTCCTTACGAAACGCCATGGACACCATTGTAGAATTCGGGGCCTATTCAGGCCTGAAGATAAACTGGACAAAATCTGCCCTGTTGCTGCTGGATGGGGACGGGTCCCAGGGGAGGCGACCTCATGCCCGATACCCCTAACATCTTTGTTTAAAAACCTGGGGATACAGATCACATGTAACCCTAGGGACTTCTACCAGAGTAATATATATCCTCTCTTTCGGAGATTCAGGGACAAAGTTAAAACTTGGCACCCCCTGCGAATATCAATAGCAGGTAGAGTGAATCTTATTAAAATGATTCTGATGCCGCAATTGTTGTACTTCCTTCACAATACAAACGTGGTACAGCAGATCAACAAAATATATTAAGTGAATCTTCCGTTAGATCCTAAGGCATGCCTCCTGGGGGTACTAGAGGAGTATGATTGGGAAGCAGGTACACAAGAAGCCATCAATAGAATGTTATTTCAGGCATGCAAATTAATTATCCTTCACTGGAAAGATGAGGATCCACCTACAGTGAAGGAGTGGGTGGCTAGAGTGTGGGATCAGCTCCGTCTGGATAAACTGGTATACCAACATAGAGGAAACTCTCATAAATTTGAGAAGCTGTGGGCTCTGTGGCTGGATGTACCGGGGCTTGCGTCAGTGGATCTGATCGTGGACCGCAGACTGCGTATGTAACCGTGGGTCAGGTCCCGCCTTAGCAACGGCAATATGAGCGAGGAGGTGCTGGTTCTTTACGGCACTTTGCCCTAGTTTTGATGTCAATAAATGATGGTACTAGAGCAATATAAACTTGATACTGCAGGAAATGTTTATGACTGATTAATGCTGACAATGTATACTGTTGTACACTTATACATGTAATTTTCTCAATAAAAAACCTTTGTTGGATAAAAAAAAGAAAAGAAAAGAAAAAAAAAACAAAAAAAAGATGATGCCAAAAGAAAATCAAAAATATATAAACTAAGTCATCTAATAAACAAATCAAAAATAATAATAAGTAACTTTGCTGATCTAGATAAGAAATTAAACGAGAGATTCAATAAATTGGAAAAGGATATTATTGAAACAAAAAAAAGAAAAGACGTTGAGAGGTAAAATGGAATACGATACGGATATGGTCTCTGTTTGGAAGCGCAGACAGAATTGAGGCCACTTACCTGGCAAGCATGTCAGCTTCTCTGACATCGAAGCACAGTATATTGAGGAATCCTTAGTAACCCCTGATTCAGACCGTCCGTCTATTCCGATACCGGGATCATGGCGACCAGATGGAACCAGTACTTCCACCCGCCAAAAAACGGGGTACAGAAACAGAAAACATACAGGAAACAGTGCAATTGGGGCACAAAAGGACAAGAAGGGGCCAAAAAAACGAGGAAGGAAATGGAGGTGGCAACCGCTATCCACTCCGGACTACCCCCACAGGACATAGTAGGTAATTTGAATGTTTTAAACCTTTCCAATAGAGTTTTATCCCCATAGGAGATGTCCCTACTTTCCAAGGGCCTACATTTTTGCCCCAATGACATTTTAACATCTTTGAGACTGTTCTGGACATTAATAGATTTATTAGAAAAGTAGCAATCAAAAAACATTATTTTAAAGTGGAAGATGTTCAAGATCAATGTGAATTAAGTGCATCTTCTATTTCTGATGATTCCAGGAATGTCTCTGCAAATTCACTTTTAGGGAGTTGTGTGCATTGGGGGATTTGGAGAATTTATTGCGGGAGGGAGATGTGGAGAATGTTGAGAGTTTTGGTGCAAACAAAGAATCCTTTAAGCTCATAAAAGGATGATCAGATTTTTATCCCGTCCGTGCATTCTGCCCAGAAATTAATTGAGAGGGACCTTACATTGTTATCCCAGCAATCCTCCCTGGGCAATGGCATTAAACGGGATAATCTAATTAGGAGAGGTTGGCTCTAAAAAATTTAGAGAATGATACATCTATAGTGATCAGGAATTCAGACAGGGGGGTTGTGGTGGTAATGGGGGGTTGATACATACAGACAGGAAGCAGATAGACAGCTATCTGACACCCGCACCTATTTGAAACTCAGTGGTGACTTGACCAAAAAATATAAAATATTGTTGTTGCGCTCGGTGAATGAAGGGGTGGAATTCATAAGAAGGCTGCCACACATTTAATCCCTGATTATCCTGTAGCACCCATATTTCACCATCTCCCCATAACCCATAAAGGTCTGGATCCTCTTCACAGGAGACCAATAATCTCATGTATTGATTCCCTGAACGAGAGACTCAGCCAATGGTTGGATCATGTTCTAAAACCACTGGTTTGAAAACTCTCCAACTTCCTGAAAGATACGAATCATCTCCTAAGTATTACTGAAGGTATACGATGGGATGTCTCAAGTTTGTACTCGAGCATCCCACATGACCTAGCTATCAAGGCAGTTGGTTTTTATTTGAAGCACGATACCAACCTGACTATAGAACATTGCATGTTCACTTTGGACGTGCTACATTATTTACTGACACATCATTTTTTTTGTTTTTAATGGGGAATGGTTCCTTCAACAGTGTGGAGTGGCTATGGGGGCAAAATTTTTGCTCTAATTCGCAAATTTATATATGGGGTGGTGGGAGCGCCATCACATATATGGAGTTAACAAATTCTTTAGATTACACATCAGATTGTACCGTCGCTACATTGATGATCTGATCACTGACATCCAACTGGGTGCTCTGGAAAATCAGATACTTGTGCCCACACCAGTCTCTATAGAAAGCCCCTCTCTGGCAACACACTATTGATAGCAGGATCAGGTCATCCACTGCATACCACCAGGGGTATTCCAGTAAGCCAATTTCTGAGAGTGCGTAGAATATTTAGTGACCACAGCATTTATGAAAAGGAGACTCACGCTCTTTATTCTTTCTTTCTTTCTGGGATACCCCAGATGGATGCAGGATAGGGAGTTGTCTATTGCCAATTTTAAAAATAGGAAGGATCTTCTAAAAGGTAGCAGACAAGGTGATGACAAAAGAAGGGGGCTGCAGAGGAGGCAGTTTTCAGGTGCTTTACAGGCGCTATTTTTACCGCAAAAGCGCCTGAAAACAACATTGTGTGAAAGGGGTCATAGGATCCTCCTCTGAAAACCCTTCTCAACAATTAATTGTAACTATTTTTTATATTTATGGGTGGGATTACTCAACAAGTGACAATACGTCTCATTGTCTGAAAGAATTCTACCCATTTCATCATAATATATCGTGCAATTCAAAACGATAATCCCGCCCCCCTTATCGGCAGGGGGTACTACTATGTCGTTTCTGCTTTTGAGGGTCTCCAATCCTTTCTGGAAATTAGGATTCACCATAGCTTTTCTGACATAATTTGACCTTTTCCAGATCTGCTAATATCAAATCCCTGACCACCTCAATGAGGGGCCACATTTCCCATAAAGAACAGTGGGGCTCTGACAGGTCTGTCCCTGCACAATCCATCCAGTGGATCTGCCCCGTGTGAAAGGGGCCTTATTGTCTGCTAAATGCCCCTCAACCAGTGGGTAGGAAAGGTAGTATAGTAAATGAACAGCTCAATACACATTTTTGGTTTGTTGGGGATTACATCAAGAAGCTTTTAGGGGTTCAATTCAGGCTTGAGGTTAAGTCATGCACAATGGTAGCTTACTTACATACTTTTCTTTTTACGTCTGATACTTTATTTCGTAGATGTGAACAATCACTTTTTCGCCTTTCTGGTTCGGAGTTCCTCAGTGCCAGCAAAATTAGCATCTAGATGCATCACAGGAAAACGTATTGCATGCAAAATGAATGTACACCTATAATTTTTAAAATAAAAGGAAAGCAGGAATTGCCAAAAACAAATAAAATTCACTGTCCTAGTGTAGGTTTGAAATTGACTGGTTACTATGGTTAGCACTTTCTATTTATCATTAATCAGGTAACCATTTGATTGCTACCTCTGGAACAAAAGTCACAAGGTGCAGGTGAGGAAACGGCACTACAAAGCACTGCAGACCTGCAGGATCTTATCATTTTCAGGGTAGACTTTGTACTTTAGCTGACTAAGCTGTGGCTGGAACAATGAGGGCCTTGTCATAGCAATGCTTTTAAGTTTATGTGAAGAATCAATAGGGAGTAATAATGTTTTTACAAGATAAACACTGGGTTCCAAATCTCCAGCCGGTCTGCTTTATGAGATGTATTGTGCAATTTATGTATTTGACCAGTGCTACAGATATGAAAAGGGCCAAAAGCTCAGTTATTTGTAAAAGTTAAAGAGTATATAAACCCAACATTTCATATTCCTGATATGTGGCTGCTGTACCGTGTACTTGTATTAAAAAGTATCCTGTCCTCTTTGTTTTGCTTCTTTTGTGTAAAATCCCCAGTGTTTCTGTCAGTCCATCTGCTGGGAACTCAGCCTGTCCTCCTCCAATGATCAGACTTGCCCTAATACACCCCCCCCCCCCCCCATAATCCCGTTCAGACTAGTAACCTCCTCCTGTCCGACTCAAGGGTCGTCTACCTGACTGTCTTTGTGACCCCTAAAATGTGTTTTCTTCGTTTTGTTTCTCCTGTCCTATGAAAAATTATGTTCATGTGCCATGTCGTCGGTGTATAGTCCTTATACTTTACAACCCAAATATATGAGAAATTGAAAATGTTTATTGACTCGAAAACCGGGAAAAGTATAGACATCGTGACCAGTTTATGTATTTAACGTGTTATGTAGAGTATTTCGTCTGGCCGACCTCTAAACCTTGGGTCACAAATAGAACATTTTTGTAATAATGAGGGATAACTAAGAAGTGTATTTGAATTTTCGTAACGATACTGTTCCGGGAGTAACAA
>BLSH010486993.1:20802-41380 GCA_018402905.1 Glandirana rugosa | reverse complement strand
CTGCTATCTGTCCTCAGAGCAACAGCACAGACAGCAGTAGTAAAGTAATCTATCTCAGGATGCAGGATCAGGTCTTAAAATGTCTCAAATCTGTCCCTCACGCAGTCAGCTACCTTTCCCTACACTAACCCAAGGAGCATGTGACTGCAGCACTGTGACTCCAGCTTATAAAGAGGCTGGGTCACATGATGCACTGGCCAATCACAGCCATGCCATTAGTAGGCATGGCTGTGATGGCTTCTAAGGGCAAACCAGTGAAACACTTGTTGATTGGCTGCCCTGCAGCTTCTCAACACGTGGAGTAAAATAGCAGAACCCCGGACCGAACCCGAACGATTTTTGAAATGTCCGGGTCCGGGTCCGTGCCACGGACACCCGAAAGTTCGGTACGGACCCGAACGTTACAGTCCGGGTTCGCTCAACACTAGTGCTAACCATCCAATAGGATCGCCTAAAGTTTTAGTCTCAGGATCAGCTTCCTGATTGGTGGGGAGGAAATTTAGTGTGAAAATAGCAAATATTCACAGCTGGGTGGGATCGCCCCAAGCCCACCCTTTTTTGAAGCCTATTAAAGCCTTTGGCTCTAATCACGTGCTTCCCCAAAACACTCCCCCCCCCCATTGGAATGAATAGTCCGGCGCCCTGTATGTAGATCAGGGGGCTGGACACATGGATGGGGGGGCACCCATGCGCCCCTAATGGATGGGCCGCCACTGCTTACACCTGTGGTTATTGGGAAGACTTACTCCTTCACAGATTGCTAAAAAGATCATTGGTGTCAGTGGGAACTTATCTGAGAGGCAGAAATTGCTTAAGGGACCCCTAGCAACCTTTGGAGGAACTCTGGTTGTGAAACCCTTCCTTCGAGTAATAGGCCTCCCCGATTCCCTGTATCACAGAGCAGTTCACAGATCCAGAGTTCTTAACTGGTGCAAACATCATAATACAAAATGATGGATGTCCTAGAACAATTTGCTACCAGAATTCCTGTGCAATTTCCTATGCCTCAGAGAGGATATTCCCCCAGCATTAAAATCACACCACCTGTTCAGGACCATCTTGAATGTTCTCCATCATTAAAGATCCCCTTTAACAATACGCCTGAACTCACCCCCATGACTCCTCCTCTGAGTAATCCCCATTTCCTACGAGGATCAGCTTTGTAAACCAAATAAACCTGACTCAAAAATTTTGCAAAGGAAGCTAGATGAATGTCTGTACATGACATTGTAAACAGGACCTCCTGCTCTGGACAGCAATGCAGATTCACCAGAATTTTTCCACACAACTAAAAGGCCGCCTCCCAACCCATACCACAATACCTGTTAAAGCAGTGTGCATAGAGACCAAACCAATGAGACATGGACTTTCCACCTCCTACTTCATCCTATAAATCCCCTAAGATATTTTTTATTCCCCAGGTACTGTATATTTATTTAGACACCACCTTCACTCTCACAGAGAAGTAACTTATCTTGTTCTTTGCACATAAAGTCTTTATCGCCAGCAAATTCCAGGAATCAAGTCTTCAAGCTATTCCCCCACTTCCCCCTATGTTGGTGATACCAGAATACATTTTGGCACCGTGCTACACATATTCTGGGACTGTCATGTTTTTAGACCTTTATGAGATCAGATTATCTCAATCATATGCAAACCAAACGACCTCCTCCTCTATTTGACTCCAATAGCCAGAAAGAGATAGAAACCCTTTCTTCTTCAGTATGTGACTATCCGAAATAAAAGAAAAAAAAAAAAAAAAAACAACGGGGAACCTCACATATATTATTACCCCTAGTTACATTTTATATAAAAAAGTGATTTTCTGAAGATCAAAATTGTACTCTAATGAACTTACAGTCTTAAAGTGGCAATATTTATCCTTGTAACTTTTTGAGATGGGAACAATGGACACATATTAGCAAATGTATGTAGGCATAGTACTCCCCCCCGCCACGCCCCCTTAAAGGAGAATTATAAAAAAAAAAGATTAGGTAAACCCACAAGTGCTTTTTTTACCACTAGTTTTCCTTTATACTGGCTATTGACATTTACAAATGCAGCAATTTAGAAATTGGATGAAAGGTTTAGCACTGGGAAATCCTTTTTAAAGATAAATAATGCATTTCAGACCAAAATGAGAGACAAATGAGGAGGAAAGCACGGAAGTTAACTACCTCCTCCGAAATGGCGAAGGAGTTTCGATTTTTCTACAAGAATCTCTACAACTTGGAGTGTGCCCCCTCGTCGGTCCCTTCTTCAGACGGAGGGTCCACCCTGCAATCTTGCCTTGCCTCTTCTGGCGTGCCATCCCTCACCACTGCGGTTCAAGAGGAACTAGAGGAGCCCATCACTGTCGAGGAACTGGGAGCTGCCCTGGCTCACTCAAAACCGAAAAAGGCCCCTGGCCCGGATGGCTTTACTCCATCCTACTATAAAACCTTCTTTGAGGTGCTCTCCAAACCCCTGGTCTCCACCCTTAACTCCATCAAAGACGGGGAATCTTTTCCTGTAGACAAATTGAGAGCCTTTATTTCTCTTATCCCAAAGGAGGGGAAGGACCTATTAAGGTGTGGGAACTACCGCCCGATTGCACTCCTGAACACTGATTTAAAACTATTTGCAAAGATCCTGGCGAATCGGCTGCTCCCACATATCCCGGACCTTGTTCAAAGAGATCAGGCAGGTTTTGCCTCTCTGTGAACCTAGGGACAACACCATTTGGGTGATGAGCTGGATTCATGTGGCACAAACATCGAAACAGCCTCTTCTCTTGCTGTCTACTGATGCAGAGAAAGCCTTTGATCGGGTGAATTGGTCCTTTATGTCGGCCACCATACAACATATCGACCTTCGACCCTCTATGCTAAGCTGAATACTATCCCTTTATTCCCACTCCACGGCAGCAGTAAAGGTTAATGAGACGAGAGACGACTTTTTCAACATTCGGAATGGGACTCGATAGGGCTGCTCCCTGTCCCCTCTGATCTTCATACTCACCTTGGAGCCCTTTTTATGCATGATGAGGGCTGACCCTACTATTATTGGCTACCAAAAAAGTCTGGAAGCGCAGGGATCTAATCTTCTTTTTGACGGAGCCTCATTCTTCCCTCCCGAATCTGCTCCGCTCCATACGAGAATATGGTTCACTCTCCTCCTTCCAAATCAATCTATCCTAATACTTGGTTCTCAATATCATGGTTGACGATGATTCAGTTAAGTCGTTGAAATCAGCATTTCCCTTCCATTGGGCAACAGATGCTATACACTATCTGGGTCAACTTGTACTCCGCTAATTTTGCTCCATTACTTACCCATCATAAAGCAGATCTCCTCCACTGACACTCACTTACCTTAACATGGTGTGGCCGGTGTAATGCCCTCAAGATGACCATGTTACCCAGGGTGCTGTACTTAATGCAGGCACTCCCCTTCTTGTTTTTCAAATGAATCAACTCTATTTTTCCAAGACTTCTCTGGTCTTATCGCAAATCCCACATCAGGTTACTGCTCCTTCATCTAGCAAAGCGCAGGGGGGGAGTCGGCCTCCCCCACATGAAGGCCTACCATAGAGTGACACATCTAACCAGAGTAGTGGATTGGCATTGTCATGCGGAGGCGAAGCACTGGGTGGCTATGGAATTGGAAGATTCTAATGACACTGCTAAGAGCTTTCTGTGGATCGCCTCACCTATACCCAAAGCTCTCACAGACCATCCTACCCTGGGCAGCACTTTGCTAGTGGCTAGGGACGACTTTTGACACTCCTCAGCTTCTTCATTACCCTCGTCTATGGTGCCGATATTGGGCAATCTGGAATTTACACCTGGCCTTCAAAATCTGCAATTCCAACGATTAGGGGATAGCGGGCGGTTATATCTCTGTGATTTTATCGGCACAGACGGACATCTCTCCTCAGCAGCTGGGGTGGTTTACAGCTCCGCACTTTCCTCCGCAGGTGTCTCCAGGCCCCCGGGTATATCCATACATCTCACAGACCTGGAAAATATCTCTCATCAGGGGGAACCGGTCCACCATATTCTCTCGGCAATATACGCCTCACTGATCAGACCAGCGGAGGATTTCACCCCTCCATTCCTTTCTAAATGGGAGTCGGATTTGGGTATTCAATTCACTGACTCTCAGAGGGAGAAAATCTCTCATTTCACCCAAAAGAACTCCATAGCCACCAGAGTACAAGAGACCCGCTATAAAATCCTGACTAGATGGTACAGGGTACCCATTACACTGCACCGCTTTTTCCCTCAGGTCCCCAGCTTGTGCTGGTGATGTGGTTTGGATGAGGGAACGATGCTCCATATTTTTTGGAAATGCCCCAAGCTCCAACCTTTCTGGCTGGGAGTGACCCATACAGTCAAACACCTGACGAATGTAGATCCGGAGGGGAAAACAGCAGCCTGTTTGCTCCATCTGTCGGAGCAACCAATTGAGAAATATAAGGCCTCCCTCACCATACAGTTATTGAACGCTGCCAAAGCCTGCATTCCTCTCTGTTGGAGATTGGAGAATCCTTAGCATTATGGTTCTCTAAATCTACTGAACGAAGGCACTCGGAGGACCTCACCGCCACCTTGCACAACCGGGAGGAGATCTTCTGAGAGACCTGGAGACCTTGGCAGTACTTTGTGTACACTGACGCATACCTTGGGGAGGTTTTGCACTCTGATTGACCCTCTAAGGCTGGTCCTGCTCACCCAGGCTGGAGACGTCACCCATTGCTCCTGTCCATCATCTGCCTCGCTCGCCTCGGAATCCACACCTACAATCCCCCCTCTCCCCCCCCCCCCACCCTCTCTATTTCTCTGTTCCCTGATATCTGGCCCTCAAATAGGAATATTTTACTATAGTGGTAATATCCTCATTCCTGTCTATCCAAACTAGATGTCCCACTTATGTTTCACCTGGCTGTCTGGTAAATTCCGTATCCCGACACTACGAGTTTTAATTAAAAAAAGAAAAGCTGATATTGTTGTTTATATATTTGGGTCCCTCCTATAACTGTTTATATATTTACCCAGCTCTAATCACTATCAATGTACTACATCATATATTTGTGTTATGCAATGTGAATGTAAACCGCACCTTTTCTGAATTACAAAAAATGCATTTGGTAACTGTAGGTGGTGGTTTCCTGTAATAATCGCGTTCAGCATATTAATTTTTTTTTCACAAGCAATTTCATAGCGAAAAGTAAGTCATGTCTTTGTGTTCCTAAGGCAAGCGAAATGTTGCCAGTGTCAGGATCACCTGTTTTACATTAGCCTTTATGATTGGGACAAGCCATATACAGTGAGGGAAAAAGTATTTGATCCTCTGCTGATTTTGTACGTTTACACACTGACTAAGAAATGATCAGTCTATAATTTTAATTATATGTTTATTTTAACAGTGAGAGACAGAATAACAACAAAAATATCCAGAAAAAGGCATTTCAAAAAAGTTATAAACTGATTTGCATTTTAATGAGTGTAATAAGTATTTGATCAGCAAGATTTCTGGCTCCCATGTGTCTTCTATACAGGTAACGAGCTGAGATTAGGAGCTCCTAATCTCAGCTTGTTACCTGTATAAAAGACACCTGTCCACAGAAGCAATCAATCAATCAATCAGATTCCAATCTCTCCAACATAGCCAAGACCAAAGAGCTGTCCAAGGATGTCAGGGACAAGATTTTAGACCTACAAAAGGCCGGAATAGGCTACAAAACAACATTTGGTGCGATTATTCGCAAAATGACACAAAATATCTGTCAATCGCCTTCGCTCTGGGGCTACATGCAAGATCCCACCTCATGGAGTTTCAATGATTTGAAGGCAGCTGGGACCATAGTCACAAAGAAAACAATTGGTAACACACTGTGCCGTGAAGGACTGAAATCCTGCAGCGCCCGCAAGGTCCTCCTGCTGAAGAAAGCACATGTACAGGCCCATCTGAAGTTTGCTAATGAACAGATGAATGATTCAGAGGAGAACTGGGTGAAAGTGTTGTGGTCAGATGAGACCAAAATCAAGCTCGTTGGCATCAACTCAACTCGCCGTGTTTGGAGGAGGAGGAATGCTGCCTATGACCCCAAGAACACCATCTCCACCATCAAACATGGAGATGGAAACATTATGCTTTGGGGGTGTCTTTCTGCTAAGGGTACAGGAAAACTTAATCGCAACAAAGGGACGATGGACAGGGCCTGTCAAATCTTGGGTGAGAACCTCTTTCCCTCAACCAGGGCATTGAAAATGGGTTGTGGATGGGTATTCCAGCATGACAATGACCCAAAACACATGGCCAAGGCAACAAAGGAGTGGCTCAAGAAGAAACACATTAAGGTCCTGGAGTGGCCTAGCCAGTCTCCAGACCTTAATTTGATCGAAAATATGTGGAGGGAGCTGAAGGTTCGAGTTACCAAACGTCAACCTAGAAACCGTAATGACTTGGAGAGGATCTGCAAAGAGGAGTTGGACAAAATCCCTCCTCCCTGAGATGTATGCAAACCTGGTGGCCAACTACAAGCAACGTCTGATCTCTGTGATTGCCAACAAGAGTTTTGACACCAAGTACTAAGTCATGTTTTGCAAAGGGGTCAAATACTTATTTCACTCATTAAAATACAAATCAATTTATAACTTTTTTGAAATGCGTTTTTCTGGATATTTTTGTTGTTATTCTGTCTCTCACTGTTAAAATAAAGCTAACATTAAAATTATAGACTGATCATTTCTTTGTCAGTGGTTAAACGTACAAAATCAGCAGTGGATCAAATACTTTTTTCCCTGACTGTAACACTGCCGGGGGTGTTTAAAACACTCATTTTATTCAGTGTTTATTCATATGATTATTTATTTATTTATTATTTGTATTTATATAGCACCAACAATTTACACATTGCTTTACATATATATTGTATATTCACATCAGTCCCTGCCCTCGAGGAGCTTATAATCTAAGGTCCCTAGCTCACATTTATACATACAAATACTAAGGCCAATTTAAATAGGAGCCAATTGACCTACCAGCATGTCTTTGGAGTGTGGGAGGAAACCCACACAAGTACAAGGAGAGCATGCGAATCCCAGACAGGTAGTGTCTTGAATAAAACCATTTTCCCAAAGGGAAAGAACAACTGCTGCTATAAATGCTCAACAATTTTAGCTGGAAATACATTTTAGTTTGTTTGTCAATTACTTAAAAACTATGGCGATGATTTACTAAAGTCAAAAAGCTTGTGCACTTTGCAAGTGTAGTTGTACTCTGAAAGGACATTTGCTCCAGAGCTTAGTAAGTGAGTGGAAGCTTTGCAGACTTCCATCATCCAATCATATGCAAGCAAAAATGCTGATTTTTTTTTTCATTTTCCTTTGCATGTGATTTGCAAAGTGAAGTTTCACCTCATTTACTAAGCTCTGGAGCAAATGCCCTTGTAGATTGCAACTGCACTTGCAAAGTGCACAGGCTATTTGCCTTTAGTAAATCAACCCCATAATTTTTAAGTAATTGACAAACAAATTAAAGCTTATTTAGTAGCTTTAGTAAATAGACCCCTACATAAAATCTAATCTTATTCACAGAGTGATTACAATGATGCATAAATATTACTGCAGAACAAGCAGTTTTGTCACTTGTTAGAGAAAGTGAGAAAAAAATATTTATTGGTGTTATCAAAAGGTAAAAGCTCAAAAGATTGTGTCCTTTCATCTATTCTTTTTGAACACCACATCCCAATAATAAAGACTATTGTATCAACTGCACCATTTGTGTCACACCATCAATCATAAAAAATATATTGTTAAAATAGGATTTTTGTTTACATCCATAGTTGCATAGTAAGTCAGGTTGAAAAAAAGACACTAGTCCATCTAGTTCAACCAATAGGAAAAACAATACAAAGTAATAGAAATTGTCCATATACACAATCCTATACACACAGTTGATCCAGAAGTAGGCAAAAAAGAAAACAAAGCATGATACAATTTGCTCCAATGAGGGGGGGGGGGTCCTTACTGATACCCAAGGAGACAATTGGATATTTCCTGGATCAATTACTCCTTGTGTTATTACCTATACATGTTAATATCCAGTTATATTTTGTGCATTTAGCAATGTATCCTGCTGTTGATTCAATGAGCTACATGTCCAGCCCATCCAGACCATCTACCTTTATATTTAAGCTGGATTCCCTCAGGCATTGCTGGAGCAACAGCTATTGTTCCCCAGTCCCCTAGTGATTTAAAAGAAGATTCCTAGTGTCCCTGGTCCCTAGTGTTTCATAATATATTAGTGTAGCCAACATGTATGTGTATATGGGTATATGTTTAAAGGCCCGTACACGTAGTCCAATTATCGTCCGAAAATATTCGTACGACAGCTTGTCGTCCAATAATCTTACCGTTAATATGCTCCATTCGACAGCCAATTTTCATTTATCATCCAACAAAAGCTGGATGAGCCGACTAGAAATTTTTTGTCTGCCGACATGACTGCGTCCGATTTTCGGCTCATCTGTACAGAAGTTGGACAAACAAAAGTTGAAAGTACAAACACCTAACCCGGGAATTAGCCGGAAGTGTTCGGTCTTGTAAACCTGCGTTGGTAATTCACAATTCACATTCGTCAAGCGGCAATAGAAATAGCAAAATGCAGCACACATTATTATCTTCTTGAATGTGCTAATAATGCAGCTGCTTTGCTGGTGATAATCATGTTACAAACGTAATTAAAAAGACATTTGTTCTGCAGTGATAGAAATATTATTCCCATTATTCTTGTTGTATGATTATTTTTTGCGGTTACCACAATACCATTATCCCTGAGATTTAAATATGATCTTTCGGCCTCTTTTAGCAGTAAGACATAGTGGAGGTATAATAAGCTTTCTCTCCCCCTTGTTTAGCAGCTGGGTAATGAGTTCCTCACACCTGCCCCTTTAATACGGGGTCATGCGGCGTAGTTTGCTGGCTGTATAGGCAGCGAAGGATTCCCTTTGGAGCACCATTGAGGCCTGGCCGAAAAATGCTGAAGCTATCTCCTCCAGGTTTTTCGTCTTTCGGTCTCTTTTTGCAGTAAGATGTAGTGGAGGTATCTGGGACTCCACAACCTGAGAACTTCCAGCTGGCTCGTCCAGACTGACACTTTCCTGTCTATAAAAATGTAACATTATTAGAATATATTTGTTTGTGTTGGTCATCAATCAAACCAAATTTACATTTCCTGTTGCTAATTGAATATTTAGAAATAGAAAAGACTATCATTCTGGCACCAGCTTTTGGATTTATCCTTCAAATCATTTTTGGGCACAACTGTGTTTTGATATGGAACCAACTTTGTTAAGGCTCAAATATTTTGGCAATAGTGTTTAGTTATCATCATTGTGTTTTTTATGACAATATGTTCAACAATGCTATACCTGTGTCAAGATGGGCCCCTTCACATTGTCATCTTCAGGTTTAGGAGCTGTGGCCTCAGCAGAGATAGAAGGCAGGGTGGAAATAGATGGTCTGGGGTCAGACTGCTCGGTGAGAAACCGCAGGCTGTCAAAGTACCACAGCCTGGGGACATAGACATCATCTGCTGCAGCTCCTGACCTCTCCGATTGTCGGATCTTATTCAGCTCCCTCATAATTGTGCTCCTGATGTTTGCAATTTTCTCACGCACATATTTATAGTCAGCATCAGAGCAAATGGGTTTACACAGCTCTGCCAGTTTGTCCAATGCTGCCCACCTTAGTGATTTATTGGAGTATTCTTTACTCTTGACCCTCCAGAGACAGGTAGCTGATGGTACTGGTCAATAAAATGGGGCAGAAACTCAGGTGAGTTAAATTTATCACTCATGATGCCTGCAAGACACAACACAAGACAAAGCATAATGCAACTTCGCCTGGCATACCCATAAGCTGGACCCAATATAGGCCCCAAATTTCACGTGTTGCCGAGCGATCGTCCTCCACTCTCAGATCGTACCTACAGCCATTCCATCGAACGTGCGTCATGATGCTGGGGCGTGAACAGCTCTCCTATCCTCCATGCGACACACTAGGCGGAACCTTCGTTCAGGATATGGCAGATTCGCTGAGTTGCAGCCAGCCCCGTGGTGCTGGAGCTCATAGAAGGGGAAAAGCCACACCAATGACCAAGGCTGAGATGGTGGAGATGGTGGCCATCATGGAGAGGCACGACTATGATTGCAAGATGCAGAATTATGAGAGGCCCAACAGCTGCAAATACTTCATTTTGGAGAAGGTCATCGCATTTCTTCATAAAGAATATGGCGTACAGCGATCGAAGGATCAAATCCAAAAACGATGGTCTGATCTGAAGCACAGGGAACAAGACCAGCTAGATCACATCCATCATATCCTTAAAAAAGTAAGCAATAGTTGTATCTAACCAATATGTATATGTGTAAAGTATTTGTCTGTATACAGTATCTCACAAAAGTGAGTACACCCCTCACATTTTTGTAAATATTTCACTGTATCTTTTCATGTGATAACACTGAAGAACTGGCACTTTGCTACAATGTAATGTAGTGATTGTACAGCTTGTATAACACTGTACATTTTCTGTCCCCTTAAAATAACTCAACACACAGCCATTAATGTCTAAACCGCTGGCAACAAAAGTGAGTACACCCCTAAGTGAAAATGTTCAAATTGGGCCCTAAGTGTCAATATTTTGTATGGCCACCATTATTTTCCGGCCCTGACTTAACCCTCTTGGGCATGGAGTTCACCAGAGCTTCACGGGTTGCCACTGGAGTCCTATTCCACTCCTCCATGACGACATCACAAAGCTGGTGGATCTTAGAGACCTTGCGCTCCTCCACCTTCCATTTGAGGATGCTCCACAGATGCTCAATAGAAAAAAGTACTCCCCCAGTACATTAGTGGGACTTTTTACGGCAGTACATACATCAAGACAGTTGAAATAAAATCATAATCAATTTTATTGTATTGTTAACAGACTTCTGTATAAAAAATAGTGTACCATAAGGTCACATACATATAATAATAAAAGCAACGTGGTATATATTTACAAATCATTACAATCCTTATAGAAATGTGGAGCAATTATCTTCTTGGGCATAAGCCCAGCATGTTTTCGGGACAATTACCCTTCTTTAGGGGCGGTCATATATCCCCAAGATGAGTGCTCTAAAAAACATACATGAATTATTATAAGCCGTTGTTCACAATGTACATAGCTTTGGACCGGGGGAACACAATGAAAGATTACTCACCACACACTGCTGGAACGAACGTACATGCCACACCAAAAGGAGACACCAATCCAGGGTCCTTCAAGGGGGACCACTGGGAGGAAAAGGATGAGGCAAAAGGCCCCTACTGGAAAATCACTCCAATGGGTCAGAGGGAACAGGGAGCCCAAGATCCCCCCAGAACCAGGTGGGGAACCACCAGAAGGACCCCCCAAGAATGGCAAGCCGTGAGCGGGAGGGGAACCCCGCACTGATGGTGACAGCCAAAAAAAGAAGAAACAAGATGTGTATCTGCCTGGAACAAAAAGAAAAAGGGGAAAGAAACCCCATATATGCATTAGAATTATTTGACTATATGACAGTTATCAATATTGACACAGGGCACCTAGTTATAAAAAAGTGCACCTAACATTGGTGTGCCACCCTGAATATCCCTTGGCATCGCCCTAAGGCTTATACCGGGGATACCATCTAAGTGTATATATAATATAATTATGGAATTTTGAAAAAAAAAAAATTCCCATAGATAAGTATGCCAAATAAACTAATATGCACAAGTTAACCATTCTTATAGATGTAAACATAGGTGTCCTAAGTTAATATGCCAAAAGAGCTTATGTATAGGAGTTCACTGTTTATGGGCATAATTGTGACTGCTCAAACTTGACCCATAATGCAAAATGCAAAATGCCAAGGACCCCCAAGCAGATAAAATGATCAAAAAGTATCTGACTATATATGGAGTCTTTTTCCAAGGCTCGGCTTATCCACACAGAGACGGCGGCTGCTCCAATGCTCGCTGCCTCTGGTGATTTATAGGGAGAATGACACCAAAATTACATGTGCACGATGCCCAATCGTGCATGCCACTCAATCGCACGTGGCAGTGATGGCACAGCGTTGTCGCATCTATGACGCGAACGCGCACACGTCGTCACCATGGAGAATGCGATGCACCAGCCGCACGAAGCTGCACTGCCACCAATCATCCGCCAACGCCAAAGCATCGCAGTCGCCATGGGCACGGCGCCCCCCCAGCCCAACAAGGGCATCACATTCCTCAATGTGAAAAAAAAAAGTCTGAGATGTTTATATGTTTATATATATACAAAGTGTGGTGTCAAGGTTAACAGTTGACCTGAAGCCGAAAATCCAATCAGCACGGGGACCCAGAACGGGTCCCCAGGGGCCCCTCTGCACGGCGCCACCCCATGGACAACCATGGGAGGGCGTCATGCAGAAAGGCCCCACCAGCGCAGAGGAGAGACAAAGGATCCCTCAAGGGCCCGAAAGTCCATGTCTCGCCAAATTACCCAGCCCCCAATCGCAACATAGGCGCCGGGGGGCCTGGGTGCATCAGGTGTTGAATACCAAAAACCCAGGGAGGAGGGAAGGACACCCAATTCCAAAGCCCCATCAGATAGATGATAGACAGAAAAGGCAATGTGGGAAGAAGAAGCATAAATAGAAAGGAAAAGAATGGAAAGGGGGAGAGAAAGGGGAGAAAAACAAGGGGAAAAAAGAAGGAACAAAAAACAAAGAGTGGCTCCAATGGTGGGGCTCGACATTCGAGCCCTAAACGGTGGGTTGAAACTGCAACGAGAAAAGAACACATACATAATCATCTTAGGATATACTGATGATACCTAGTACTGGGGCTATCCCCCATTTTTTTATACATACCAAGATACACTTAGAAATATAAAACAACCCAACCCAACAGAGGTCGAAACACAGAACCATTATGGGGTGTTTTTATGTGTTTTTATACATTATACCTGTCCCAGCCACCCGAAGTAAATCCCTTCAAGAAGGGTCTAAAACTGAGGTGCTCATTAATGCCAGGAGGTGAGGTGGCCTGGAGGGCCGCTATCCAGCGTGACTCACGCTGCAAAAGGATCTTGTCCCAGTCACCACCCCTAGCATTTGGATGTATGCGATCCAGAATAAGGAAGGAAAATCTTGGGCAACAACCCTGATGGCATCTTAGGACATGACGCCCCAAAGGTGCCTCAGGGTTTGCTGATTTTATATTAGCAATGTGTCTCAAAGCTCGTCTAGAAAACTCCTGTATTGTTTTGCCAATGTAGAACCTACACGTACACCTATACCAACGTAGGTCCTACGATTGGCAAAGTGCTGAGGTTTGTAGGGGGTGCCATTAGGCAAGGTTAATGGATTCTGGGTATTCATATATCTACATATTGAACAGCCGCCACATGTAAAGGTACCCCTCCGTTTGGAAGGATTGCCCCGGAAAGAGCCCACATATTCACTGCTAACTAGCTGGTCCCTAAGTGAACGTGCACGTCGATAGGTAATGGTTGGGGCTGGGGGTAAGTGTGGTTTCAGAAGAGGATCTGAAGTTAGCAGATGCCAGTGTTTGTGTATAATAGCTTTAATGGATTTATGTTGTTTGTTGTATCTAGTAATCCTAGTAGCCTGTTCTTCTTCTCTGCCCTTTTTAGAAGGGGAAAAGAGCAAACTTTGATGGGTACTCCCATTGGCCCTATTAAAAGCCCTTCTGAGACAGGTTTTGGAATAACCCCTCGCCAGGAGTCTCTCACACAGTTTTTCGGCTTTGTATAAAAAATCAGTTGGATTATAACAATTACGTTTCAGTCGTAGATTTTTTAGAATCATAAACCATCGTAAATTGCAGGTTGAAATGATTCTTGTCTCCCAAAGATGCCAAAAAAATTAACGCCTTCTTGGAAGAGGCTCTAAAATTTATTTTGACACATAATGTGTTCACCTTCGATGGTTCCCATTTCATCCAGGTACAGGGTGTTGCGATGGGGACTTGCTGTGCCCCATCGTATGCCAATCTGTACCTGGGGGAGTGGGAACGCTCGTTATTTTCTGATGAACAGATGTCGTCTATGGTGTGCCATATTCAAGTATGGTTTCATTACATAGACAATGTTCTTCTCATCTGGGAGGGATCTGTGGACTTGCTGGAGGAGTTTCTGAGGTACCTTAACAAGAATCATTTCAACCTGCAATTTACGATGGTTTATGATTCTAAAAAAAATAACATTCTTGGACACAACCATTCAAAAGGAGGATGATGGCAGTCTTTCGAGTGGACTCTATAGGAAACCATCAGCCGGTAACACTATCCTTCATGCGAATAGTTTTCACCCGGCACCATTAGTGAAATCCATCCCCTTTTCACAATATCTACGACTGAAACATAATTGTTCTAATCCAACTGATTTTTTTATACGAAGCCGAAAAACTGTGTGAGAGACTCCTGGTGAGGGGTTATTCCAAAACCTGTCTCACAAGGGCTTTTAATAGGGCCAATGGGAGTACCCATCAAAGTTTGCTCTTTGCCCCTTCTAAAAAGGGCAGAGAAGAAGAACAGACTACTAGGATTATCACTAGATACAACAAACAACATAAATCCATTAAAGCTATTATACACAAACACTGGCATCTGCTAACTTCAGATCCTCTTCTGAAACCACACTTATCCCCAGCCCCAACCATTACCTATCGACGTGCACGTTCACTTAGGGACCAGCTAGTTAGCAGTGAATATGTGGGCTCTTTCCGGGGCGATCCTTCCAAACGGAGGGGTACGTTTACATGTGGCGGCTGTTCAATATGTAGATATATGAATACCCAGAATCCATTAACCTTGCCTAATGGCACCCCCTACAAACCTCAGCACTTTGCCAATTGTAGGACCCCCTACGTGGTGTATCTTCTGATGTGCCACTGTGGGGGGTTCTACGTTAGCAAAACAATACAGGAGTTTTCTAGATGAGCTTTGAGACACATTGCTAATATAAAATCAGCAAACCCTGAGGCACCTTTGGGGAGTCATGTCCTAAGATGCCATCAGGGTTGTTGCACAAGATTTTCCTTTTTTATTCTGGATCGCATACATCCAAATGCCAGGGGTGGTGACTGGGACAAGATCCTTTTGCAGCGTGAGTCACGCTGGATAGCGGCCCTCCAGGCAACCTCACCTCCTGGCATTAATGAGCACCTCAGTTTTAGACCCTTCTTGGAGGGATTTTCTTCGGGTGGCTGGGAAAGGTATAATGTATAAAAACACATAAAAACACCCCATAATGGTTCTGTGTTTCGACCTCTGTTGGGTTGTGTTGTTTTATATTTCTAAGTGCATCTTGGTATGTATAAAAAAAGGGGCATATCCCCAGTACTAGGTATCATCAGTATATCCTAAGATGATTATGTATATGTTCTTTTCCCGTTGCAGTTTCAACCCACCGTTTAGGGTTCGAATGTCGAGCCCCACCATTGGAGCCACTCTTTGTTTTTTGTTCCTTCTTTTTTCCCCTTGTTTTTTCTCCCCTTTCTCTCCCCCTTCCATTCTTTTCCTTTCTATTTATGCTTCTTCTTCCCACATTGCCTTTTCTGTCTATCATCTATCTGATGGGGCTTTGGGATTGGGTGTCCTTCCCTCCTCCCCGGGTTGTTTGTATTCATCACCTGGCACCCATGTTGCGATTGGGGTCTGGGTAATTTGGCGAGACATGGACCTTCGGGCCCTTGAGGGATCCTTTGTCTCTCCTCTGCACTGGTGGGTCCTTTCTGCATGACGCCCTCCCATGGTTGTCCATGGGGTGGCGCCGTGCAGAGGGGCCCCTGGGGACCCGTTCTGGGTCCCCGTGCTGATTGGATTTTCGGCTTCAGGTCAATTGTTAACCTTGACACCACACGTTGTATATATATAAACATCTCGGACGTTTTTTTTTTTTTCACATTGAGGAATGTGATGCCCTTGTTGGGCTGCGGGGGGTGCTGTGCCCATGGCGACCGCGATGCTTTGGCGTCGGCGGCCGCTTGGTGACAGTGCAGCTTCGTGCGGCTGGTGCATCGCATTCCCCATGGTGATGACATATGCGCATTCGCTTCATAGAAGCGACGCCGCTGTGACATCACTGCCACGCGCGATTGAGTGGCGCGTACGATTGGGCATAGTGCACATGTAATTTTGGCGCCATTCTCCCTATAAATCACCAGAGGCGGCGAGCATTGGAGCAGCCACCGTCTCTGTGTGGATAAGCCAAACCTGGGATTCCCCTTTCTAACGGTAATTTGGAAAAAGGCTCCAAATATAGTCAGATACTTTTTGATCATTTTATCTGCTTGGGGGTCCTTGGCATTTTGCATTTTGCATTATGGGTCAAGTTTTAGCAGTCAAATGGGAGGTCAAACTTAGGAGGTAACATTTGTATGTAATCAGGCAGCCCGTTACACTATATGGCTTGGGTAATTATTAATTAAATATGACCCCAAAAGATGGAGAGTGTGTATGGGAGATTAAATGTCAAGAGATACCGTATTTTAATTATCTGACTTTACATTTTGGGGGGGGGAGATTAGCTTTGGCATAATAATAAGGCCTCATGCACTCAGCACGATTTGAAATACACAAATAACATTTGAAAAGTTTGTGTTTTTTTGGGGGGATAACGCCCAAAATGTAGCTGCCCAAAATCATTGTGAAGTAACCAGGCCGGGTGTGTATGGACACAGGATAACATGCTGGGGACATTAGTATAGGAAAATAGGCCTGCATATGAAAAAGGAGCTGAAAAACCTTACAGCATGCATGAGGCCAAAGAGGACATTCACAGCATATTCTAATCTTGCCAATTATGTGTTCAAAAAAAGGGAAAATACAATATTAGCAAGCACAAACACATAGAATGCGGTATTAATATGAAACCTACCTTAATATAGTCCTTCTTGAGCAGGTCTCAGTAATGATGACTCCAAGAGCCTGGGGGGAGATCCCAGTAGTAAACTTGTCACCAGGTACCGCAAGGTGGCTATGAGCCTTTGCTCAGGGGTGATGGAAAGGCGCATGCCTGTGTCCTGCTTCTGGATACGGGGGGACACCAGTGCCAAGAGGTGGTTAAAGCAGGGATCCGTCACCCGGAGGTAATTCCTAAAATCATCTGGATTATTCTCCTGGAGCTCCCTGAATAAAGGCATATGACATAATTGCTCAAGATTGAGCAACCAATTTTTGGACAAACGACTGATCAGTAAAGGTCTGAAAATCGCTAGTCAATGCTTACCAAACTTCTGCGAAGGAGCCCAAAGGGTGACACAGGAAAACTGAACTTCCTCTTTATACGCTCGTAGCACGTCACTACATTTGCCTTTGTCGAACGATAATTTTACTAACGTCAGTACGCTAGACAAAATCACAGACAGACAGACGATTTTGGGAAAAATTGGACGTGCAGTCGTACGACAATCGCAGCGTGTGTACGAGGCTTAAGGGTGTATGTATGTGTGTGTATATGTGTATATGTACAGTGGATATAAAAAAGAATCACCCCTTTAAAATAAAATGTTGTTGCTTTGCAGCTTGAAATGAAAACAGATACAGTTATTATTTTATCCAATTTTATGTACTCAGTGCAACTTATAATATCCAAGTGAAACATATAACAGCAACATGTCAGAAAAGAATAAAACAAAAATTCAAAAACCGAAATCACAGAATTGTAAAAACGATCGCCCCCTCCTAAAAATGACTTGTAAACTCAATCAGGTGTAGCTAATCACCTTCTCAATGGCAAACAAAGCCATTTGACTTTCACCTGTGATTAGCTGTGGTCATTTTGATTAGCTCAGCATGAAAAATACATTTCCTGGAGCATTTCAGTCCCCGGTAGTGCAACTGAAGCAAACAATCAACTATGGGTAGCAAGGCATTGCCAAAAGATCTTGAGAAAAAAGTTGTGAACAGGCACAAGCCAGGAGATGGATGCAAAAAAAATTCAAAGGCTTGATCAATGCCTAGGAGCACAGTGAAGTCTATTATTAAGAAGTGGAAGGTGCATCGTTATTGGGGCTCGGTCGTTTCCACTGTAAATGCGGCCCTACAGATATCCATTCATTTAGAGCCCAAACAATGTATTTTGAGCATTCTAGATGCGGTTGTCACTGCCAAATATGCCAGAGAGGCAGCTACCAGGGCGTTGTTCCAGGCCCGCAAACTTATTTTGCAACACTGGACTTCTCCTACTCCTCCAACACTACAAATGTGAATAGAGCAAATGGGCTCAATGCTCAGAAGGGAACAATGAATCTATCAGCACAGAGGCAGCCATTTAAAATTGGACAGAGTATGGGGGGGGTGGCTGGCTTATCCAGTGTTTGCCCCAATAGACCTAGTAATGGATAGACTCTTAACATAATAAAGCTATGGTTAACATGCTCTATACACTGGGTTATAACGAGTTACACAAAATTCTGTTTGCAGCAGACTGGTTATCCCAAGAATTGACCATGCTTCAGTGATCCAAAACATAATGGATGTGCACAATAGACATGAGCTTTACAATGTTGATGATTGCCATTGTATACTGGGTGGATCGTCTCTGTATGTTGTATGATGTATTGCTCATACTTTAGCTCTTATTTGATTTTTTGTGTATTATTGTGACATCTCAATAAACTTTAACCTGATTAAAAAAAAGAAGAAGTGAAAGGTATTTGGTACAACACAGACCCTCCCTGGATCAGTACATTGCTCCAAACTGGATGAAAGAGCCAGGAGGAAACTGGTCAGAGAGGCTACCAAGAGGCCTACAGCAACTCTGAAACAGTTGCAGGAATTTATAAAAAAAAGAGTGGTCATTGTGTGCATGTGACAGCAATATCACAGATTCTCCACAAATGTGGCTTGTATGGGAGGGTTGCAAGAAAAAAGCCACTCCTCAAAAAAGGCCACATGCAGTCACAACTGAGCTTTGCCAAAACACACGTTGAAGATTTTGAGGCAACATGGAAAAAGGTGTTATGGTTGGAAAAGACTAAAATTTAATTATTTGGTCTCAATACCAAACAATATGTTTGGTGGAAATTCAATACAGCTCACCATCCACATAACACCATTCCTCCAGTAAAACATGGAGGTGGTAATATCTTGTTAAGGGGGTGTTTCTCTGCAGCAGGGACTGGAACACTTGTCGGGATAGAAGTAAAAATGGATTGGGCAAAATACCGTCAAATTCTTGAGGAAAATCTGCTCTCCTCTGCCAGAAAGTTGTAAATGGGAAAAGTTTACCTTCCAACATGTCAATGACCCAAAGCACACAGCAAAAATGACCACAAAGTGGTTGAAGGAGAAGAGGGTGGATGTCCTTGCAATGCCTAGTCAGAGCCCAGACTGAAACCCCATTGAAAATCTGTGGAATGACTAGAAGACTGCAGTCCACAAACGGTCACCACAAACGGTCACCATCAAATTTAACTGAACTTGAGAAGTTCTGCAAAGAAGAGTGGGAAAATATTGCAAAGCCTAGATGTGCAAAGTTAGTAGAGACATAGCCCAACAGACTAAAAGCTGTAATTAAAGCAAAGGGCAGTTAAACAAAATACTGACACAAGAGGGTAATCCTTTTGCCAACTGTGATTCAGTTTTTGGATTTTTTTTTTCTCTCCAAGCACGCCGCCATCCAGTGTGCAGGCTGCGCGGAGGGTTCAAAATCATAGGTGAGAGGCTCCCCTCATAACTGTCACATTTAAAGCAGAGCTCCACCCAAAAGAGGAAGCTCCGCTGGTCTGCCTCCTACCCCCCTCCTCTGCCACATTTGGCACCTTTTGGGGAGGGGGGAGCAGGTACCCGCTCGCACTTCTGGCTCAGTGTGACGGATGCAGGTGAAACTGTGCAGGTTTCCTTTTTTCTTTTTGTTTTATTGTATGTAATCATGCTCATAGTGTATAGTTATTTGCAGAACAACTGTACATACCAGTTATCAATACAAGAAATTCTTGAGTCTGCAAAAACGCTGTCTGATAAAAGCTGCTGGGACAAATAGTTGTTATCCATATGTTTATGAGTAGTGTTGAGCGAACCCGGACTGTAACATTCGGGTCCATACCGAACTTTTGGGTGTCCGGGGCACGGACCCGGACCCGGACATTTCAAAAATCGGGTTCAGTCCGGGGTTCTGCTATTTTACTCCACGTGTTGAGAAGCTGCAGGGCAGCCAATCAACAAGCGTTTCACTGGGCCTGACTTGGGCTAAAAACTTTACAGGCCCAGGCCCAGGCACGGGGCCTGTGGGTTTTCAAGCCATACCTGGGCTTACAATGTCAGGCCCAAGCGAGTTGTGATGAGTATTTGTATACCTATTGTTGATAAACAGGGTCGTCGAAAATAGTCTGTCGCAAAAACGTCTGAGTTCTTAAAGAACATAACTATTGACCATACATGTCAACAAGACGTTTATTGATATGTGATACTCGTACTAATGTATGTTATTTTGTTTTTCTTTTTTCCTTTGGACGTGTCAAAGTGGACGTAGGCAGTGTGACTCGGTCTTCACGCTCGCCCATGGA
>BLSH010486991.1:930476-940807 GCA_018402905.1 Glandirana rugosa | reverse complement strand
CACACAGTGGCAGGCTTCACTTAACCACTTCAGCCCCGGAAGGATTTCCCCCTTTAGGACCAGAGCCCTTTTTGCGATTCGGCACTGCGTCGCTTTAACTGAAAATTGCGCGGTCGTGCGACGTTGTACCCAAACGAAATTTGCGTCCTTTTTTTCCCACAAATAGAGCTTTCTTTTGGTGGTATTTGATCACCGCTGCGTCATTTCTGATCGCCGCTATAAACAAAAGAAGAGTAACAATTTTGCAAAAAAACCCAAATTTCTTACTTTTTGCTAAAATACAAATCCAAAAAAAATATAAAAAAACATTTTTTTTCATCGGTTTTGGCCAATTTATATTCTTCCTCATATTTGCGATAAAAAAATCGCAATCGGCGTTTATTGATTGGTTTGCGCAAAAGTGGTCGCGTTTAAGGATGATGAGAATTCATTTCTGGGGTTTTTATTTTTTTTTTATTTTTTACTAGTAATGGCGGCGATCTGCGATTTTTAGCGGTACTGTGATATTTCAGCGGACATGTCGGACCATTTTGACAATTTTTTGGGACCATTGGCATTTATACAGCGATCAATGCTATAAAAATGCACTGATTACTGTGTAAATGCCATTGGCAGTGAAGGGGTTAACCTGCAGGGGGCACTCTAAGGGTTAACTGTGTTCCCTGGGCGTGTTCTAACTGTATGGGGACTGTACTAGCAGGGGAAGGGAAGCGATCACAGCTTCCGTGTAGAGGAAGGCTGTGATCACAGCCCTTCCCCCCTCACAGAACGGAGGTCCGTGTTTACTTACACGGACCTCCGTTCTTTCACTCCGGGGGGGCATTGCGGGTAGCCGGCGGCAATCGAAGCCGCCGCACCCGCTCCCTGGCCCTCCCTGGACACAGTGAGCGCGCGGGCGTGCCTCCGGCGGCGTGCGCGCGCTCACTGGGCGCGATCTCGCAGCCGCCGTCATATGACGGCGATTTGCGCAGGAGCGCCACCTTGTCACCGTCAGATGCTGATCGGCGGTCGGCAAGAGCTTAAAGTCCCATTTTCTCTCTTTGTACTCATGAGTGAAATAAATGTTTTTGTGTTCTCATTCATATTCTCTGAAAAATGGCCAAGAAATCATAAATTCTGCCAGGGTGTGTAAACTTATGAACACAACTGTAAGTACAGCAGGTAGCTGTGAGTCAAGTCAGGGACCCAGCGGGACAGCGTTGGTGAAGCTTGAGAGATCTACAGTGGGATACTGTGAGATGTGAGTGAAGATCTAAAGCGAGTTACTGTGAGTTACTTGTGCAGATCTGCAGTGAAGTGTTGAAGTGAAGTGTTGCTATGGGAGACAGCAGTTGCTACGAAAATACAGATTGCTGTATTCAGCTTAACCACTTAAGGACCGGAGGATTTCCCACATTAGGACCAGAGCACTTTTTGCAATTCAGCACTGTGTCGCTTTAACTGACAAATGCGCAGTCATGTGATGTTGCACCCTAACGAAATTGACGCCCTTTTTTTCCCCACAAATAGAACTTTATTTTGGTGGTATTTCATCCCCTCTGCGTCACTCCTGATTACCGCTATTAACAAAAAAAAGAGCGACAATTAAAAAAAAAAAAACAATATGTTTTAATTTTTGCTATAATACATATCAAAAAAAAAAATTATTTATTCATTAGTTTTGGCCGAAATATATTCTTCATCATATTTGTGGTAAAAAAAAATTGCGATCAGCGTTTTCTGATTGGTTTGCGCAAAAGTTGCTGCGTTTACAAACCATGAGAATTAATTTATGGCGTTTTTACAATTTTTTTTTTTTTTTTACTAGTAATGGTGGCGATCTGCGATTTTTATCTGTGATATTGCATCAGACATGTCGGACATTTTTGACACTTTTTTGGGACCAATGATATTTATACAGCGATCTGAAATTTAAATATCCTCTGATTACTGTATAAATGTCATTGGCAGTGAAAGGGTTAACCTGCAGGGGACAATCTAGGGGTTAATTGTGTTCCCTAGGTGTGTTCTAACTGTGAGCAGGCTGGGGTGCCAGGGCATAAGAGATCTAACTGATCCCAGTGACTGGGATCAGTACATCTCTCACATGCCGCCTGACAGAGCGGGGAACCACCGTGTTTACATCGGCAGTTCCCTGTTTTTCTTCTCGGCCAGGTCATCGCGGGTAGCTGGAGAACATAGAGTCCGTTGGACCCACGGCCACACTGCTGCCACACTGCTGCAGAGTGCGGCGGGCACGAGAGCTCGCCGCCGCCAGCTCGCTCCCGGCCGCTAGCCGCGCACGAGCAAGCCGCCAAGCACAGACAAATTATCAGACCTTGATATTTATAGATTTTTAAATCACTGATTTTTACAAACTGTCAGTAAATTTACTGACGGTTGGCAACACTGCATTCACACTACAGCGCCACTTTGCCGCAGTAAATGTATGCGAGTCGATCAGGAACCGGTTAAAGGCTCTTTTTCTGTATCGCTGTCGAACTATTTCTATTTTTGTCTGCAGAGTCTGCCTGTTTGCATATTACATTTGCCTAAGGGTGTCCTTTCCCTAAACCTCTCTCCCCCAGTTCTTGTTAAGAAACAATAAATCTCTTTTTGTTCATTTCAAAAGTGTCTGGCGGCCAATTGGTCCACCTTGCACTACACCCACCATGAAACATAGAAACATAGAAAAGTGACGGCAGAAAAAAGACTGAGTAGTCCATCGAGTCTGCCCCTTTTTATTTTTTATTTTTTTTTATTTTTTTTTACATTAACCTTGTTGTCTGACTATAGATTTATGTTTATCCCAAGCATGTTTGAAGCCATTTACTGTTGACTGTCTCACAACCTCTGTTGGTAGTTTATTCCAATCATCAACCACCCTTTCAGTAAAATAATACTTTCTAAGATTAGTTTTGAACTTCCCCCCAGTTCCCATGCCTAGTAACCTGCACCCTGAGGAGGAATGTCAGCTGCCCCTGACTCCGGAGGTCACCATCCGGCCTCTAAAGGGCGGAGGCATTGCTACAAAATATACAAGTATAACATAATGAATTCACTTTCCTGAAATAAACATACAGTCAGGTCCATAAATATTGGGACATCAACACAATTCTAATCTTTTTGGCTCTATACACCACCACAATGGATTTGAAATGAAACAAACAAGATGTGCTTTAACTGTAGACTTTCAGCTTTAATTTGAGGGTATTTACATCCAAATCAGGTGAACGGTGTAGGAATTACAACAGTTTGTATATGTGACTCCCACTTTTTAAGGGACCAAAAGTAATGGGACAATTGGCTGCTCAGCTGTTCCATGGCCCGGTGTGTGTTATTCCCTCATTATCCCATTTACAAGGAGCAGATAAAAAGTCCAGAGTTCATTTCAAGTGTGCTATTTGCATTTGGAATCTGTTGCTGTCAACTCTCAACATGAGATCCAAAGAGCTGTCACTATCAGTGAAGCAAGCCATCATTAGGCTGAAAAAACAAAACAAGCCCATCAGAGAGATAGCAAAAACATTAGGTGTGGCCAAGTCAACTGTTTGGAACATCCTTAAAAAGAAAGAACGCACCGGTGAGCTCAGCAACACCAAAAGACCCGGAAGACCACGGAAAACAACTGTGGTGGATGAGCAAAGAATTCTTTCCCTGGTGAAGAAAACACCCTTCACAACAGTTGGCCAGATCAAGAACACTCTCCAGGAGGTAGGTGTATGTGTGTCAAAGTCAACAATCAAGAGAAGACTTCACCAGAGTGAATACAGAGGGTTCACCACAAGATGTAAACCATTGGTGAGCCTCAAAAACAGGAAGGCCAGATTAGAGTTTGCCAAACAACATCTAAAAAAGCCTTCACAGTTCTGGAACAACATCCTATGGACAGATGAGACCAAGATCAACTTGTACCAGAGTGATGGGAAGAGAAGAGTATGGAGAAGGAAAGGAACTGCTCATGATCCAAAGCATACCACCTCATCAGTGAAGCATGGTGGTGGTAGTGTCATGGCGTGGGCATGTATGGCTGCCAATGGAACTGGTTCTCTTGTATTTATTGATGATGTGACTGCTGACAAAAGCAGCAGGATGAATTCTGAAGTGTTTCGGGCAATAATATCTGCTCATATTCAGCCAAATGCTTCAGAACTCATTGGACGGTGCTTCACAGTGCAGATGGACAATGACCCGAAGCATACTGCGAAAGCAACCAAAGAGTTTTTTTAAGGGAAAGAGGTGGAATGTTATGCAATGGCCAAGTCATTCACCTGATCTGAATCCGATTGAGCATGCATTTCACTTGCTGAAGACAAAACTGAAGGGAAAATGCCCCAAGAACAAGCAGGAACTGAACACAGTTGCAGTAGAGGCCTGGCAGAGCATCACCAGGGATGAAACCCAGCATCTGGTGATGTCTATGCTTTTCAGACTTCAGGCTGTAATTGACTTCAAAGGATTTGCAACCAAGTATTAAAAAGTGAAAGTTTGATTTATGATTGTTAATCTGTCCCATTACTTTTGATCCCTTAAAAAGTGGGAGGCACATATACAAACTGTTGTAATTCCTACACCGTTCACCTGATTTGAATGTAAATACCCTCAAATTAAAGCTGAAAGTCTGCAGTTAAAACACATCTTGTTTGTTTCATTTCAAATCCATTGTGGTGGTGTATAGATCCAAAAAGATTAGAATTGTGTCGATGTCCCAATATTTATGGACCTGACTGTATGTTCTTCAAAGAACCTTGTCTGCTTTTATATGATCTGTGTGTGTAGGAATATAGCATTGCTTTTAAATGACTAAATATGGTTTACACAAATATGAAAGCTATTTAAAGTTAAAATTAACTATATTTTATCACAAATGTTATAACTTGAAAAAAGGTTAGCAACCTTTGTCAACAAATACATCTTTAGTAAAAAAAAAAAAAAGTACTTTACTCCCTTAAGGGGTTGTTGCAGGGGATGTGCCCTATGCCTACATACTTTTGCTAATAGGTGTCCCTCGTCCCCATTTAATAAAGTTGGGAGGTATGCAATGGTATCAGTGTCAACAATAAGAGCCACCAGCATTGGTGTCAGTGCCTACAATAATAGCCTCCTGGAATGATGTCAGTATCTTCAATAATAACCACCCAGTACCCAGGTTCGCCATGCGTTCCATACACGTTTTGTGATCTGACGGGTAGCGGTATTGTGATAGAAAACCCAGCAGGACATCTTACTACACCCAGCTATGTTTTGAATTACAAATAATTTTAGCGATAAAGTGAGCGTATATAAATAAATATAGTATGTTGATATCTGTGATGCTGGTTTGATATTACATTTTGAAAGTATCTGGACGCCAGCAGTAGGAAGGTACCCCTCGCACTGTCCAGTTGGTACCCACCGCACTGTCCTGCACTAAACCTTTAGCCTTTCAAATTAAGCATCCATACAGCATTACAGATGTCAATATACTATATTTATTTATATATGCTCACTTTATTGTCAAAATGACTCTGAAATTCAAGACGTAGCTGGGTGTAGTAAGATGCCCGCTGCTACCTTCTGACTGCAGGTGTTCTGTCAGATTAGTAAGCCTGGTAGAGGTGGAATGCATTCGCAGCTGATGTAACGTCACTACTGGTACCTAATCTGAGGGGGAACCAATTCTGACGGAACACCGGCACCTGGTTACCTTGGAAACATGTAGGCCCAAAAATGGCGGCGCTAACAACCAGGACTTCCAAGCAGTGATTTGTACATGAGACATAATAATGTTATTAACCACTTGACGACCAGGTTTTCTCTGGCTTTTTTTTCGTTTACAAGTTTAAATCAGTATTTTTTGCTAGAAAATTACTTATAACCCCCAAACATTATACTTTTTTTTCTTAGCAGAGACCATAGGGAATAAAATGGTGCTTGTTGCAATTTTTTATGTCACATGGTATTTGCACAGGGGGTTTGCAGACGCAATTTATTTTAAAAAATACACTTTGACCTCCCTGGAGGTATGATTATTTCTGATTTTTGGTGCTGAAAGCGGTACCATTATTTTGCATTTATATTGTAGGCCTTTAATTCTTAGGAATAACTCACTTAAATCTGTCAAAACAAGAGTCTAGTAGACACCTCGGGTATGATAAAGTTTGAAACACAAAATCATAAATTATAATATATATGGAAAAAAAATTATAATATAATAAATAACAATAAATAATTATCAAAGATGATAATATAATAATAAAATGTATTCAATAATGTAATCTAGTCAAAAACACTGAAATTTGCTCAGTTGCAGAATTGTCACTGTCATCACTTTCAGTGTCTGATGATAAATTTCCCCAAAAATCAGTATCACTCAATTCTGCAAATGATTCTTATTTACTATCGGTGTTTTCTAGCTGGTCAAAACACGCTTTTGATGTAAAGGGACGCTTTTTTATGCCATTGACGTTCTCAAGTTTCCAGGCAGAAAGAATGACATATATAATATAAAAGTGCATGCAGGGCACTGGACAAAGCACTACGGACAAAAGGGATGTGAAATGATTTCATACAGTAATGTAATCTTACAGATTACAGTGTACTGTATGTTTACTGTGAGTTTCACTTTTTGAATTTCCCGCCAGGCTCCCCCCCCCCCCCCCCGTGCGACGCAATGCTCGCAGGGAACGGAGCCCAGCACACAGAGGCATCGGGCAGAGCGCACAGCCTGCAGACACAGCGGGGGGACATCACTGGATCCAGGGGACAAGGTGAGTAACACTGCCTGGATCCAGCGATGCGATCCCGAGTGTGGCTCGGGGTTACCGCTGTTTGCAGTGAAAACTCACCCCCAGCCACACTCGGGAATACCGTCAAGGAGGTTAATGAATTAAAAAGAAAAAATTAAAGCAATGTATACCCCATTTTTTTTGCATAATGTGAAAGATGATGTTACGCCATGTAAATATATACATGTCATGCTTTAACCTCCTTGGCGGTATGATTATTTCAGATTTTTGGTGCTGAAAGCGGTACTATATTGTAGGCCTGTAATTCTTAGGAATAACTCACTTAAATCTGTCCAAACAAGAGTCTAGTAGACATCCCGGATATGATAAAGTTTGAAACACGAAATCATAAATTATATGATAAATAACTATAAATAATTATCAAAAATAATAATATAATAGTAATAAAATGTATTCAATAATGTAATTACATCAAAAACACTGACATTTGCTCATTTGCAGAATTGTCGCTGTCGTCACTTTCAGTGTCTAATGATAAATTTTCCCAAAAATCAGTATCACTCAATTCTGCAAATCATTCTTACTTACTATTGCTATTTACTAGCTGGTCAAAAACCACTTTTGACGTAAAGGGACACTTTTGGTTGCCACTTTTGGTTGCCATGGACATTCTCAAGTTTCCAGGCAGAAAGAATGGCATATATAATATAAAAGTGCATGCAGGGCACTGGACAAAGCACTAGGGACAAAGGGGGTCTGAAATGATTTGATACAGTAATGTAATCTTACAGATTACAGTGTACTGTATGTATGCTGTGTGTTTCACTTTTTGAATTTCCTGCCCGGCTCTGCCCCCGTGTGATGCGACGCTCGCAGGGAACGGAGCCCGGCACACAGAGGCATCAGGAAGAGGACACAGCCCGCAGACACAGACATCGCTGGATCCAGGGGACAAGGTAAGGAACCCAGCCTTGGATCCAGCGATGCAATCCCAAGTGTGGCTCGGGGTTACTGCTATTTGCAGTGAAAACATACCCCGAGCCACACTCGGGAATACCGTCAAGCAGGTTAAAATTGTGCGTGGAATGGCGCCAAACTAAGGTACTTAAAAATCTCCATAGATGATGCTTTAAATGCCTTTACAGTTTACCAGCTTAAAGTTACAGAGGAGGTCTAGCGCTAGAATTATCTCTCTCTCTCTAACCTCCACAGCGATACCTCACATGTGTAGTTTGAATACCATTTACATATGCGTGCGTGACTTACATATCAGTTCGCTTCTGCACGTGAACACGGAGGGATGGGGCAGTTTAATTTTTTTATTATTATTATTTATTTTACTTTTCATTTTTACACTGTCCCTTTTATTTATTTATTTTTAATTACTTTTATTCTTATTAGAAGGAATGTAAAGATCCCTTGTAATAGAAATAAGGATGATAGGTCCTTTCTATAGAGAGATCTGGGGTCAAAAAGACCCCAAATCTCTTCTTTCCCTTTAAAAGCAAAAGATCAAAAAAAAAAAGTGTTAACTCTTTGATTGACTATGGAAGCAGCCGGTCACACTGCAGGATTATTTCTTGGGCAAACCGGCGGAAACTGTAAGCCTGAGAAACACCGCCACTTCGGAAACCGTTCCAGCGGCTCATGAGCCACTTGGACCGGTTTCTGAGAAAGCCGTCTGAAAAAATGGTCCCGGGGTTATGGGTGATATCTTCAGCCATAACCCCAGTAAACCACTTGCAGACAGCAACGTATACAGATGATACTTGAAAAATTAGAATATTGTGCAAAAGTTCATTTATTTCAGTAATACAACTTAAATGGTGAAACTAATACAGTCAGGTCCATAAATATTGGGACATCTACACAATTCTATTTATTCTGACTCCTAACTGTTGTAATGGCGACTTATCCCTTGTTGAGACCTCTATGCCTGGCCTGTATAAGCAGATATGATCACCGCAGACAGTTCTCATCAGATAGTGACTCACCAATTACCGATTTCTTCCATGAGCGTTTATTCATTGGAACAGCAGGTACAGCATACAACAAATGTGACAGATGGTCGAAAGATGGTAACTGCAGGTCAAAACATAGTAATGTGTCCTAGGATGCGAGTAGATTGAGTGAGGCCTTCTAGCATGTGGCCATATTCTTTACCTCATGAGAGAGAGGACACAGGAAGAGGAAGTAGTATAGCAGAGTGCACCAGGAACAGGAAGTTACAAGGTAGAGAGAACTAGGAAGAGGAAGTTAGCTCACAGAGGATGGGAGGTACACACTTAGAAAATACAATAGAAAGGTGTAATATCCAAAAGAACCACAAGATGGCATTGTAATAACCAACTATAAAAACATTACTATAGCTGCATATTTATGTTACATGGAAATCATGTAACAGAACACTATTCTTTTTGGCTCTATACACCACCACAATGGATTTGAAATGAAACGAACAAGACGTGCTTTAACTGCAGACTTTCAGCTTTAATTTGAGGGTATTTACATCCAAATCAGGTGAACGGTGTAGGAAATACAGTTTGTACATGTGCCTCCAACTTTTTAAGGGACCAAAAGTAATGGGATAGATTAACAATCATAAATCAAACTTTCACTTTTTAATACTTGGTTGCAAATCCTTTGCAGTCAATTACAGCCTGAAGTCTGGAACGCATAGACATCACCAGACGCTGGGTTTCATCCCTGGTGATGCTCTGCCAGGCCTCTACTGCAACTGCCTTCAGTTCCTGCTTGTTCTTGGGGCATTTTCCCTTCAGTTTTGTCTTCAGCAAGTGAAATGCATGCTCAATCGGATTCAGGTCAGGTGATTGACTTGGCCATTGCATAACATTCCACTTCTTTTTTTAAAAAACTCTTTGGTTGCTTTCACAGTATGCTTCGGGTCATTGTCCATCTGCCCTGTGAAGTGCCGTCCAATGAGTTCTGAAGCATTTGAATATGAGCAGATTATATTGCCCGAAACACTTCAGAATTCATCCTGCTGCTTTTGTCAGCAGTCACGTCATCAATAAATACAAGAGAACCAGTTCCATTGGCAGCCATACATGCCCACGCCATGACACTACCACCACCATGCTTCACTTATAATATAGTTGGTTTGCACTTTAAGGAATATATAAATTACGATATTTATAAGTTTTTTCCATATTGTATATGGTGTTTTCACTTTAAATACTATACCAATTGAGTTCTTACACACCTGGATTAATAAGGTTTATGTGAGCACTGCATTACTTCAAGGTTTAGTGGGAACACTACCTTATACTATTTATTTAATCGTTCACTTATTTCACTTGCTAATTTATTTATCATATTCCATCACAAGGGTGATTTGGAACTTCATTACGTCACGAGTGTATTTGGAATAATTAGGTCCACACATTCTTGAGTTAACCATATCATAAATTTCACTTTTGTGGTATATGTTATACCTTTTTTGAATATTTATAGCATTAAATATATAAGGAATTTCACGTTTGGTTGATATAATATTCACTTCGTACCACCACCATCACAGTACCGCACCCGTACATACCGACGGTTACCTTGACCAAGAGAACATAAATAACTACTGCACTGACGACTGTTTTCGTCGTCCTA
>BLSH010486991.1:908937-922396 GCA_018402905.1 Glandirana rugosa | reverse complement strand
AGACAGGGGTGAGATTTTTTCATAGAGGTGGTCAGTAGCAGAATAGAGGAGAGAAGTGTTGAGTTGGCGAAGGTTTCTACGGGTAATGGATAGGCGATTGGAGGGGAAGGTGGTGCAAGACAGGGAGAGAGAGAATCCAATAAGGTGGTGGTCAGAGAGGGGAAAAGGATTGTTGGAGAAGTTGCATGGAGTGCATAGATAGGAGAAGACAAGGTCGAGGATGTTCCCATCAGTGTGAGTAGAAGCCTGTACCCATTGCTTCAGATCAAATGAGGAAGTTAGACTAAGAAATTTAGAAGTAGCAGTAGTGGTTATGTTAACTGGGATGTTGAAGTCCCCAAGAAGGATTGTGGGAATTTCAGAAGATAGAAAGTAGGGTAGCCAGGCAGAAAATTCATCAAGGAAAGTTGACAGCGGTCCAGGAGGCCGGTAGATCACAGCAATTCTTAGGGAGGTTGGAGAGAATAGACGTATACAGTGGGCTTCAAATGATGAGAGTGACAGAGAGGGAGGAGAGTGAAGAACCTGAAAGGTGCTCTGTGGGGATAAGAGGAATCCCACTCCACCTCCCTTGCGTCCATTAGGCCTAGGGGAGTGAGTCCAGAGAAGGCCACCATGGGAGAGGGAAGCAGGAGAAGGAGTATTGCATTCGTGGAGCCAGGTTTCGGTGACAGCAAGTAGATGAAAGGAATTAGTGAGAAATAGGCTGTGAACGGCAGTGAGCTTGTTGCAGACAGAGCGGGCATTCCAGAGGGCACAGCGTAAGGGGAGGGTGGTTTTGGGAAGGAGGGGGATGGAGATTATATTGTGTAGATTGCGACTACTGCCAGAGGGTGTGGGGTGGTGGTGATGTGTGTGGTTAAATGAGAGAGGCCCAGGGTTTGGGGAAATATCTCCAGAGGCTAGGAGAAGCAGAAGAGAAATGGAAGTAATATGGGAATATGATTTATATGAGGGGACATGCTTGAGCATCCTGGTTTTGTTATCATTTGGGCATAGAGTTAGAAAGAGGTGATGAGTGCAGTAACAGGGAGAGGGGAGAAGTGAGGATGATATGTACAGATTGTGGGGTGGGGAAGAGGGGTGAAGAAAAGATAGTTTCAGGAGAGAGGCTGCTATTGTGAATAGGAGAGGAAAGGTCTGCATGTTCTAGAGAGGAAAGTGTTTTGTTTTGGAAATGAGGTTACCTTTAGTCTGGTGATAAAGTAGTTTCTTGTTAGTATGCGCTTTGTGCAAATCGCTGAAGTGCAAGAACTGAAGTGCCCACTTATTTAAAGAACCCCACTTTTTTGGAAGAACCCCCTGCAATGCTAATCCCCCGTAAGCAAGGCTGTGATGAGTGGGGGTGGAGGTAAACAATTAATCAATTAGGATTCACATGTTGAATAATGTATAAAAGTCTTTAACAAGTAACCGTAGACCTGTTAGTTTAACTTCTATAGTTGGGAAGATACTGGAGAGTTTAATAAAATACCACATAGATGAGTTCTTGCTGGGAAAAAAATATTCCTAGTAACAAACAGTATGGATTCAGGAAAGACAGAAGTTGTAGGAGGTAAGTAAAGCCTTGGACAGAAGGGTGGCTGTGGACGTGGTATACTTGGATTTTGCCAAAGCATTTGACACCGTTCCCCACACATGGCTATTGTGTAAGGTAAAGTCTACAGGTTTGGAAAGATCAGTTTGTAAATGGATAGAAAATTGGCTAAAAGACCAAATTCAGAGAGTAGTGGTTAATGATTCTTACTCTGAATGGTCTAAGGTTATCAGTGGTGTACCCCAAGGTTCAGTGTTGGGACCCTTACTTTTCAATATATTTATAAATGACATAGGGTCTGGGATTAAAAGTACCATTTCAGTGTTTGCAGATGACACCAAGCTATGCAGTGGAATAACGTCCTTATAGGATGTCTCCAACTTACAAGCAGACCTTATTGTACTGTTTCATTTGGCAACTGTGTGGCAAATGAGGTTTAATGTAGATAAATGTAAAGTTATGCATTTGGGGGCTAAGAATATGCATGCATCGTACATACTAGGGGGAGTACAACTGGGGGAATCCATAGTGGAGAAGGATCTGGGGGTTTTGGTAGATCATAAGCTTAATAATGGCATGCAATGCCAAGCTGCGGTTTCCAAAGCAACCAAAATCCTTTCTTGTATTAAGAGAGGTATGGACTCCAGAGATAGAGACATTATTTTGCCCCTGTACAAATCATTAGTAAGACCTCATCTGTAATATGCAGTTCAGTTTTGGGCACCAGTTCTCAAAAAGGATATCGGGGAACTGAAGAAAGTGCAGAGAAGGGAAACCAAACTAATAAGGGGCATGGAGGAGCTCAGCTATGAGGAAAGATTAGAGGAACTGAATTTATTCTCTCTGGAGAAGATGAGATTAAGGGCGGATATGAGCCACATGTGTAAATACATAAGGGGTCCATATAGTGAACTTGGTGCTGAGTTATTCACTTTAAGGTCATCACAGAGGACAAGGGGGCACACTTTATGTCTAGAGAACAAAAGATTTCAGCTTCAAAACGGAAAGGCTTCTTTATAGTAAGAGCTGTGAAAATGTGGAATAAATTAATAAAAAGTACAGCACTATATAGCTAATTATAAACATAAATAAATTATGATACTAGCATATACACATGGTAAAGTGCATTGTGCAATAATAAATGTGTGTAATAAGTCCAAAAATAGAACCTTCAATACGAACAAAAAATTTTAAAAGAAGAAAACTGAAATACTAGTGTAACCACCTTGTGGCGAAACAGCCCAGATGATAAGTAGATAGTAAAAGATCAATCCAATAGTGGTTATAAAGGACAATTCATGTCAACTTAAGGAGTCACCATGGTGCATGCATCCACCACCCAGAAATACGCTTACCAGAAACTAAATCAAATGAGCATGAGGAAGTAGTGATCAAGATGATGGTCAAGGGGACGGTATCCAGGGGTATGACACCAAGGTTCTCCACACCATCTAACCTTCTTAGTAAATCAAGGGGACAGAGAAGCCAGCAGCACGGAATTACAGATCTAGCAGAACCCTTGCAGCAAGGAGGTTTCTTGCTTTCTATAAACGTTGGAGTCTATGATTTACTAAGAAGGTTGGGTTTATTTGTTAACATTCACTTCGAGATAAATGGCCACCAGGTGGGACACAAAGGGGTCTGGGTCATTCCGCTGCTCAAATGTCTCAGCATTCACACATCACTAAGAATCTCCATAATGAGTCTAATAGGTGTATTTCCTATGATGGTCAGCTCCATCTAGTGGCCATAATACTGTATTTTTCTTAAATACCTCACTCATCACTAGAAGGCGCTGGGGTCGGGGATCATATGAAATACACATATTAGGCACATTACGGGATTATTAGTGATGGCTGTGCCAATATCTACATTTTGTAAAAATGGACCCCAAAGAGTATCAGCAACACAACATTGTTTTACATTTTGTAGCCAAATCATTTCTATGTGTGCCCCTCTCTCTGTCTACAAAGTGGTAGAGGAGTCATGCGACCAGCATCCAATGACATCATCTGCCTCCAATATGATCCAATGAGGGGCTGCGATGGAGTGGCCAGCAATGTATTGCCTTCTATGTTTGGAGAACCAATGCAGTACATTGCATATTATTCTGTTGCTTGCTGTGTGTGGGGTTCCTCCATCCTCCTCCTCACGCACACAGCACGGCCCTCACCGTCCGCATCTACAACTTTCCCTTTTGCTGTGTTGGAAAGGAGTTTTTTCCCCTTTGGAGACCATCAGACCATGGGAGGTTTTTTGCCTTCCTCTCCTTCAATAATTGGAAGATTTAGGGGTTTGAAAAGACCCCACCTCTGAGGAGTCAGAGGATAGGTAAACAAGGCAGATCGCTGTTCTGACAGGAGGTAAGGGAGGGAATTTGTGTCCCGGAAGAGCAGGGAATAAATTCTATCTTTTCTCCTAGTAAAAGCACCTCAGACAGTACACAAGAACAATGGCTAGGCACACATTTAACCATTTGATTACCTCTGATGTTAACCCTTTCCCAGTTTGTGTTATTAGTACAGTGACAGTGTATATTTTTAGCACTGATCACAGTATTAGTGTCACTGGTTCCCAAAAAGTATCAAAAGTGTCAGTTAGTGTTAGAATGTCTGCTGCATTATCGCAGTCCCGCTATAAGTCCCTGATTGCCACCATTACTAGTAAAAATAAATATATAAAAATACCCCATAGTTTGAAGACACTATAACTTTTGCGCAAACCAATCACTATACGCTTCATGGGAATTTGTATCAAAAATATGTAATAGAATACATATTGGCCTACGTTGATGAAGAAAGTAGATCTTTTACATTTTTTTTTTCAAAATTATCAGTCTTTTTTTGTTTATAGTTCAAATAAAAACGCAGGGGTGATCAAATACCACCAAAAGAAAGCTCTATTTGTGGGGAAAAAATGACATAAATTTTATTTGGGTGTAACAATGCATGACCGCGCAATTGTCAGTTAAAATAATGCAGTGTCGTATGGCAAAAAAATGGCCTAGTCATGAAGGGGGGTAAATCTCCCGGAGGGCGGGGGATTAGAAGCAGTTGTCTCTACAACATTGCACAAAGCGATTCTGTTTTCTCTACATTGTTGCTCATTATTTTAAAATGATGCAGTTTTTTGGGAGAAGAAAAATGTATCAGATGCAGGATTCCCTGAAAACCTTTACAGAGGAACCTGTTTTGTTACTGAAAGTGGGACCTTTAACAGAGGATCATCCACCTACCACCCAGCCCATAATACCTACCCCCCAGAATGGTGGGTTTTGGGGAGATTGGACAGCTATTGAAGAAGTGGAAGGGAAGATACATGTGAAGAATCCTCTGGTTAGCAACAAAGAGGACAACATACTTCTCAGAGTAAACCCAATAACAGAGGACTGCCCACCTGAAGATACCGCGCGTTCAAGGGGAGGGTAAATGGGCAGGGGGTGAGAAAGCCGCACACAGACTGCAGCCCATTCCTCAACCAAAATCCACAAAAGCTGACGTCATTGGTAAGTATTATAATAGAGAAATATAATGCAAGCACTTTAGGGCAATATAATGTATGTCACCTACATATATACTATATACACTGGGGTCCAGGGGCGGACTGACCATAAGGGCACTCAGGCACTGCCCAAGGGCCCTTGGCCAGTAGGGGGCCCCATGAGAGGCTCCTGGTACTTCAGTCCCAAGGAATCTGTGCTGATCCTGGAGCCCAGTGCCGGACCAAGTTCCAACACTGAGCTGCGGTACCTGGCCTGACAGGGGTACGGTAGCGTGGGCACTCAGGACACCTTTCCCACATTTATAGGGGCAAATGTATGTAATGTGGGCACAGTGGAATAAGTAGGTGGTGTTTTGTTTGGCTTGAGTGTGGACAGGGACACAGGGGGGCCCCATGATCTTCTATTGCCTGGAGGCCCCATGGGTTGTCAGTCCACCCCTGCTGGGGTCATGGCTATATTCACAGACACCCTTATATATAATATATACAATTCCTTGAAAAAGTATTCTTGAATTTTTCCACATTTTGTCTTGTTACAATAATATTTTGTTGTAATTTTATGTGATAGACCAACACAAAGTGGTACATAATTGTGAAGTGGAAGGAAAATGATAAATGGTTTTCAAACTTTTTTTTACAAATAAATATGTGAAAAGTGTGGCGTGCATTTGTATTCAGCCCCCTTAAGGCCCCTTTCACACACACGGACCGTTCATCAGTTCATCAGGTCATCTGTTTTTTTCATCCGTTTTTTCATCTGTGGTCATCAGTTTTTCATCAGTTTTTTTTTACATTCACTGCCAATGCAAAAACGGATGAAAAACTGACCGTTCGTCAGTTTACATCCGTTTTTCGTCTGATCCGTTTTTTTGACGGATGAAAAATAGGACTTTCATCCGTTCAAAAAAACGGATGCTGACTGAAGCGGATGAAAACGGATGCAAATACATGATCATCAGTTGTCATCTGTTTTTCCATAGAGATGCATTGATGTCCGTTTTTCATCCATCAACGGATGGATGAAAAACGGACAAACGGTCCGTGTGTGTGAAAGGGGCCTTACTCTGATACCCCTAACTAAAATCTAGTGGAACCAATTGCCTTCAAAAGTCACATTATTAGTAAATAGAGTCCACCTGTGTCTAATTGAATCTTAGTATAAATACAGCTGTTCTGCCCTCAGAGCTTTGTTAAAGAGCCTCAGGCTGGGTTCACACTGCAGCGAGGCGGAGCGGCGCGATGCGGCGCTCCAGGCGATCTCAAAGCGGCTTGCTAGGAGACTTCTATCATAGAAGTCAATGCAAGCCACCTGAGATCGCCCTGAAAATAGTGCGGAGCGAAGCGATTCGCTCCTATTAGAACGGTCCCATTTGCACAGCATTGAGGCGAATTGTCAGGCGACTCAAGTCGCCTGACAATTCGCCTAGATGTGAAAGGGCCGCAAAGTCGCGCCGCTCCGCCCCGCTGCAGTGTGAACCGGCCCTTAGTGAACAAACAGAATCACAAAGGCCTAGAAACACACCAGACAGGTCAGGGATAAAGTTGTGGAGAAGTTTAACCACTTCCCATCCGGGCCAATTCTGGCTCTTCGCTCCTACATATAAAAATCATATTTTTTTCTAGAAAATTACTCAGAACCCCCAAACATTATGTATGTTTTTTTTAGCAGAGACCCTAGGGAATAAAAAGGTGGTTGTTGCAACTTTTTATGTCACGTGGTAATTGCGCAGAAATTTTTCATTTAAAAAAAACTGTAAAGTTAGCCCAATTTTTTTGTATAATGTAAAAGATTATGTTTTACGCCGAGTAAATAGATACCTAACATGTCACGCTTTAAAATTGCGCACACACGTGGAATTGTGCCAAACTTTGGTACTTAAAAATCTCCATAGGCAAAACATTTTTACAGGTTACACATTGTAATTTGAACTCCATTTACATATGTGGGCGCGACTTACGTATGCGGTCGATTCTGTGCGCGAACATGCGGGGATGGGGCGCTTTACATTTTTTTATTATTATTCTTTATTTTACTGTTATTTTTTTATTTTTACACTTTCTCTTTAAATTCGTTTTTTTAATGTAAAAATCCCTTGTAATAGAAATAGTGCGTGACAGGTCCTCTTTATGGAGAAATGTCAGGTTGGAAAGGCTGAGATAAAAAAAATAAATAAACTCTCTCTGCCTTTCCAGCTGCGTCCCCGGATGAAGAGCCATCTGGGTCTAGAGCCATAGCCGCCGCCATCCAGGACTCTGTGTGCACTGCCACGGACGCTGGGGGAGAGGAAGTGATGGGCAAGATGGCCGCCGCATGAGTTGTCGGTGGTGCGGTCCGAGAGCTGCCTTCTTGCTAGAATTGTGCTTACCAGACATGGGGAGAACTGAATCAGCTCCTCAAGTGCAAGGGAGATGTTTGCTGAGCAGGATGGCAGGTGAGAGCCTAGGATTCGGACGGATTACCTAGACGGGTGGCAGGAGCTAATGCAGGACACGTCTCTTCACTCTCACATTCCAGCCACGCAGAGGATTGGCTCACGAGTATTCAAGTTTAAAATTCTTCTTCATCATCTTCTAGTTGTCAGGGTTACAATACATACGCATATATATATATATTTATACTGTATTGTCAAAAGTATTGGATGCCTGCCTTTACATGCACATGAACTTTAATGGCATCCCAGTCTTAGTCTGTAGGGTTCAAAATTGAGTTGGCCCACCCTTGGCAGCTATAACAGCTTTAACTCTTCTTGGGTTGAGGACAGGAATCTGTGCAGGCCAGCCAAGTTCCTCCACCTCAAACTCACTCATCCATGTCTTTATGGACCTTGCTTTGTGCACTGGTGTGCAGTCATGTTGGACCAGTCTTAGTCCATAGGGTTCAATATTGAATTGGCCCACCCTTTGTAGCTATAACAACTTCAACGTTTCTGGGAAGGCTGTCCACAAGTGTTAGGAGTGACATGGATGAGCGAGTTTGGGGTGGAGGAACTTGACTGGCCTGCACAGTCCTGACTTCAACCCAATAGAATACCTTTGGGATGAATTAGACTGCAAGCCAGGCCATCTCGTCCAACATCAGTGCCTGACCTCACAAATGCACTTCTGGAAGAATGGTCAAACATTTCCATAGACACTCCTAAACCTTGTGGACAGCCTTCCCAGAAGAGTTGAAGCTGTTATAGCTGCAAAGGGTGGGCCAACTCAATATTGAACTCTACGGACTAAGACTGGGATGCCAGTCCCAATACTTCTGATAATATAGTGTACATATGTATGTACAGTATGTAAATGACTGCACTCAAACACACACATATATATATATATATATATATATATATATATATATATATATATATATATTTTTTTTTTTTTTTGTGACTGTGAACACATTACTGCATTACAAATCTTTAAGAAGCTGTGTTTTTTCGTCCATGTACAAGAGGTCTTATTATGAAATGACCACAGGAAACAAAACAGAAATACTTCCTGACTACATTATATCTTACATTGCAAAGCATTGCTTTGCTTTCTACCCTTTCATTGCACTGCATGTATGACTACCTGTCCCTGAACTTTACTTCAGGAACAAATATGAAATGTACTAATGTTTTATTGTAAGGCATCATATTTAATTTTCTTTTTTGTAACCCAAATATCAGCATGAGTACATCTGAGCTACTTAAGACGTTTGAGAGAAAAATCTCTACTGGATGCCTTTTCCTTCATTTGACTTTAACATTGTTCCATCAAAATAATAGCATAACAACTGGAGTTAGATCTATATACTTGATCCTGTACACTGACACAAGAACCACAGAAGGGGAAGTCAAATTTTAGAGCCATGAAATGAAAGAGAGGAACTGTGACAACAGGAAATCAGCAGAGACGAAATAGTCATCCAACCACATAGTATAAGAAACAGGACAACTTTGACAGATTAGTGAACACAGCATATCGAAGAGAGACAAACTCAAACTAAAAGACAAAGACAACACAATCTGAACGGTAAGGAAAATCTGACTTTACTCCATTATTTATGTCAATATGTTTTTAGTTAAAAAATGGTAGTCATATAAATGCATGCGTAGTTGTCAATCGTTCTCAGATACATTGGTTAACCATGCCCATGTATGGGAAACCTAAACTGAGAATAAAACAAGGGCTGCCATTGGTGATCTTCTTATAAAAATGTTAGTTACCGGGTTGTCTCTACTTTCTGTCAGTTACCTGAAACACGATTTATTAGATAGGTAGAATGAAATCAGGGTTCCTAATCTGCATACATGTTCCAGATCAGTACTTCAGGGAGAATTTAAACTACTGGATCAGTGTGACAGTCAGCTAACATTGTCAGAAGAAGAAACCAACAATGGCAGCATCCACATACAGTATCTCACAAAAGTGAGTACACACCGCACATTTTTGTAAATATTTTATTATATCTTTTAATGTCACAACACTGAAGAAATGACACTTTGCTACAATGTAAAGTAGTGAGTGTACAGCTTGTATAACAATGTAAATTTGCTGTCCCCTGAAAGTAACTCAACAAACAGCCATTAATGTCTAAATCGCTGACAACAAAAGTGAGTACACTCCTAAGTGAAAATGTCCAAATTTGGTGCAAAGTGTCAATATTTTGTGTGGCCACCATTATTTTCCAGCACTGCCTTAACCCTCTTGGGCATGGAGTTCACCAGAGCTTCACAGGTTGCCACTGGAGTCCTCTTGCACTCCTCCATGACAACATCATGGAGCTGGTGGATGTTAGAGACCTTGCGCTCCTCCACCTTCAGTTTGAGGATGCCCCACAGATGCTCAATAGGGTTTAGGTCTGGAGATATGCTTGGCCAGTCCATCACCTTTACCTTCAGCTTCTTTAGCAAGGCAGTGGTCGTTTTGGAGGTGTGTTTGTGGTCGTTATCATGTTGGAATACTGCCATGCGGCCCAGTCCCCGAAGGGAGGGGATCATGCTCTGCTTCAGCATGTCACAGTTCATGTTGGCATTCATGGTTCCCTCAATGAACTGTAGCTCCCCAGTGCCAGCAGCACTCATGCAGCCCCAGACCATGACACTCCCACCACCATGCTTGACTGTAGGCAAGACACACTTGTCTTTGTACTCTTCACCTGGTTGCCGCCACACACGCTTGACACCATCTGAACCAAATAAGTCTATCTTGGTCTCATCAGACGACAGGACATGGTTCCAGTAATCCATGTCCTTAGTCTGCTTGTCTTCCGCAAACTATCTGTGGGCTTTCTTGCATATCATCTTTAGAAGAGGCTTTTTTTCTGGGACGACAGCCCAGCAGACCAATTTGATGCAGTGTGTGGCGTATGGTCTGAGCACTGACAGGCTGACCCTCACCCCTTCAACCTCTGCAGCAATGCTGGCAGCATTCATACGTCTATTTCCCAAAGACAACTTCTGGATATGACGCTGGGCCTAGGCCATCTTTATGTAGAGCAACAATCCTTTTTTCAGATCCTCAGAGAGTTCTTTGCCATGAGGTGCCATGTTAAACTTCCAGTGACCAGCATGAGAGAGTGAGACCAATAACACCAAATTTAACACACCTGATCCCCATTCACACCTGGGACCTTGTAACAATAACAAGTCACATGACACCAGGGAGGCAAAATGGCTAATTGGGCCCAATTTGGACATTTTCACTTAGGGGTGTACTCACTTTTGTTGCCAGCAGTTTAGACATTAGTGGTTGAGTTATTTTGAGGGGACAGCACATTTACACTGTTATACAAGCTGTACACTCACTACTTTACATTGTAGCAAAGTGTCATTTCTTCAGTGTTGTCACATGAAAAGGTATAATAAAATATTTACAAAAATTTGAGGGGTGTACTCACTTTTGTGAGATACTGTACATTCAGAGAGGGCCCATTCATGCTTGTGCATTGTGGCAATGCGCACCAAGGTGCACACATGTTACCATGCATTGCCACTACACATGCCAACGCACCTGTTTCATGTGTGCTGCGCTGGGGCGCTATTCATTCCAAATGCAATGCCTTTCATTGCAAAAGGCACCCCAACACTTTGTACAGGAGAACACAATGCATACTGGACATTGTTGTGGGCTGCATTTTGAAAAAGGAGTCACGCACCTTTTTTTGTCTGTGTACAGCTTATTTATAATGAATTGGCTGTCTTAAGGCCTTGTTCACAAGGGTTTACATAAAGGGTAACTCCACTTTCGTGGGAAGAAGGCAAATAAAAAAAAAATAAAAATAATATAGCGTATACAATTGTGACACAAGTCATATTGTGCATACAATGTCCAGTATGCATTGTGCTCTCCTGTACAAAGTGTTGGGGTGCCTTTTGCAAGGAATGGCATGGCATTTGCAATGATTAGCAGCACACATGGAGTAGGCATGCCTAATGTTATTAATTGAATGTTATTAAAAATTACCTTTCCTTTTCAATCTGCAGTGCTGTCATTTTCTGTAAAGTGCAATGCAGTATGGCTACCTGGAGTTGTTCTGTACACAGAATGTGCACAGAATTCCCTCCAGAAACATAATTTGCTGCTTGTGTGATTGGCTCACTGATTTCCCAAGAAGTCTACACCAGTGTCGGCTGGTCATGGAGGATTTTTTTCTTTGGGGGGGGCGTGGGCGGGCCCCTCCAGGTTGGCACTCACTCTACAGCCCTCCAGCGGACACGGCTCCCCTGGTGCCCGGCGCTGCAGCTTCTGTGTTGGCCCAGTCTTCTTTCCAGGTTCTGGGTCTTTGGCCTCCTGTCCTGATTGACCAGGAAGGGAAGCCGATGGCAAGTGTTGATTCGCTGGTATCGCAGGGTGGGAGGGTTTGTGAAACATGAAACAGGCCAATTAGGCCCTCTGGCTCTGGTCACGTGCTTATGAGGGGATGACAGACCTGGTAGAGACCTGTTGGTCTGGCGCCCCACACAGTGCATGGCCACACACATTGATTGAGCAGGCTGGGGGGGGGGGGGTGGCACCCCTTGTGGACCAGCCACCAGTGGTCTACACTAAGGTACAAGTCAGATATCGGGCATCCCATGCAACCAAAATATAATTTTTGGTGAGATACTCACATCTAAGAGGGATGCAGACCCTGCAATTTTCCTCATTAGAGCCCTGCAGGTGCAGCAACTGATTGAAAGACACAAGTCCATGCAGGTCAACCAAAAAAAAACAAAAAAAAACAAAAAACATTTATATATATATATATATATATATATATATATATATATATATACATATATACACATACACAACCAAATAATCCCATATACAATCCTTCACCCACAGTTGATCCAGAGGAAGGCAAAAAACCCCAGCAAAGCGTGATCCAATTTGCTATAACGGGGGAAAAAATTCCTTCCTGATTCCCCGAGAGGCAATCGGATTCACCCTGGATCAACTTTACCTAAAAATGTTTGTACCCAGTTATATTATTTACATTAAGGAAAGAATCCAGGCCTTTTTTAAAGCAATCAACCATGCTGGCCAAAACCACCTCTGGAGGGAGTCTATTCCACATTTTCACAGCTCTTACTGTGAAGAAACCTTTCCGTATTTGTAGATGAATGAATCCACTCCCATTAGATTCATTTACCACATGGACACAGACAAACACACAGGGATTTCTTAATAATAACAAAAGGTAAGAATCTGCAACAACATTTGTTAAAATCCTTGCAATGTACACACAGTAGATTACCCAGAGGGGAATATATTTTACTCAACAAAAGTGGAATTTTAAGCTCACATCTGTGCAAGAGGCTGTGTTTGCTTACACAGGATGTATGGGTGTTCTGTGCATCCCAGTGTAATCACTCTCAATTTGTGTCTATTGGAATGCAGTGGCTGCATGGACAAGGCTGCTACTCCCAATTTGATATCTGTGTGGGTGCGTGTTCCTGAACGCCGACAGTGTGAGTTTGGGTATGTGCACCCACACAGATATCAAATTGGGAGCAGTTGCTGTGTCTGTGCAGCCACTGGGTCCCAATAGACGCAGGTTGGGATGAACGGAACACCTGTGCATCCCATGTGGGAACAACAAGGGTGTACCCTACGTGTCCACAAGGCAAGTAGGGTTGGACGCAGATAACCCTGGGTCACCGACGTGTCTGTGTCGTTGACGAGGGTTAAACTATAGACACACCCACGTGTATGGGTTTGAGTGTGACAGCCGCAAGTCCTTGTGCGTGGGTGTGTCTATAGTTTAACCCTCATCGTCGGAACAGGTACGTCGGTGACGTAAGGTTATCTGTGTTTAACTCTCACTAATGTGACCCTACGTGTCTTGTGGGTATGTAGGACACATTCGTTTGTGTCGGAGAACGTGTCTACACTCGAATTTTAAGGTGAAAACAACTCATTTTATATAAGGGGAGACCCATTAGATGACACACATGTAACGTT
>BLSH010486991.1:877519-888757 GCA_018402905.1 Glandirana rugosa | reverse complement strand
AGAATTTATGATTTCTTTGCCATTTTTCAGAGAATATGAATGATAACACAAAAACATTTCTTTCACTCATGGTTAGTGTTTGGCTGAAGCCATTTATTATCAATCAACTGTGTTTATTCTTTTTAAATCATAATGACAACAGAAACTACCCAAATGACCCTGATCAAAAGTTTACATACCCTGGTGATTTTGGCCTGATAACATGCACACAAGTTGACATAAAGGGGTTTGAATGGCTATTAAAGGTAACCATCCTCACCTGTGATCTGTTTGCTTGTAATTAGTGTGTGTGTATAAAAGGTCAATGAGTTTCTGGACTCCTGACAGACCCTTGCATCTTTCATCCAGTGCTGCACTAACGTTTCTGGATTCTGAGTCATGGGGAAAGCAAAAGAATTGTCAAAGGATCTGCAGGAAAAGGTAGTTGAACTGTATAAACCAGGAAGGGGATATAAAAAGATATCCAAGGAATTGAGAATGTCAATCAGCAGTGTTCAAACTCTAATCGAGAAGTGGAAAATGAGGAGTCCTGTTGAAACCAATCCAAGATCAGGTAGACCAACTAAAATGTCAGCCACAACTGCCAGGAAAATTGTTCGAGATGCAAAGAAAAACCCACAAATAACTTCAGGATGCTCTGAAAACACGTGGTGTGGCTGTTTCACAGATGCACAATAAAAGAGGCACTTGAAGAAAAATGGGCTGCATGGTCGAGTCACCAGAAGAAAGCCATTAGTACGCAAATGACACAAAGTATCCCACTTACAATACACCAAACAGCACAGAGACAAGCCTCAAACCTTCTGGCACAAAGTCATTTGGAGTGATGAGACCAAAATTGAGCTTTTTGGCCACAACTATAAACTCTACATTTGGAAAGGAGGGAACAAGGCCTGTGAAACACAGTGGTGGATCGCTGATGTTTTGGGGATATGTGAGCTACAAAGGCACAGGGAATTTGGTCAAAATTGATGGCAAGATGAATGCAGTATGTTATCAAAAAATACTGGAGGAACAGCACGGTGGCCAAGATCATACAGTGGTTTAACAGGACAGGTTCTACTCAGCACAGGCCTCGCCATGGTCAATGAAAGAAGTTGAGAGCACATGCTCAGCGTCATATCCAGAGGTTGTCTTTGGGAAATAGATGTATGAGTGCTGCCAGCATTGCTGCAGAGGTTGAAGGGGTGGGGGGTCAGTCTGTCAGTGCTCAGACCATGCGCCGCACACTGCATCAAATTGGTCTGCATGGCTGTCGTCCCAGAAGATGATGCACAAGAAAGCCCGCAAACAGTTTGCTGAAGTCAAGCAGACCAAGGACATGGATTACTGGAACCATGTCCTTTGGTCTGATGAGACCGAGATAAACTTATTTGGTTCAGATGGTGTCAAGCGTGTGTGGCGGCAACCAGGTGAGGAGTACAAAGACAAGTGTGTCTTGCCTACAGCCAAGTATGGTGGTGGGAGTGTCATGGTCTGGGGCTGCATGAGTGCTGCCAGCACTAGGGAGATACAGTTCATTGAGGGAACCATGAACGTCAACATGTACTGTGACATACTGAAGCAGAGCATGATCCCCTCCCTTTGGAGACTGGGCTGCAGAGCAGTATTTCAGCATGATTACGACCCCAAACACACCTCCAAGACGACCACTGCCTTGCTAAAGAAGCTGAGATTAAAGGCGGTGGACTGGCCAAGCATGTCTCCAGACCTAAACCCTATTGAGCATATGTGGGGCATCCTCAAATGGAAGGTGGAGGATTGCAAAGTCTCTAACATTCACCAGCTCAGTGATGTCGTCATGGAGGAGTGGAAGAGAACTCCAGTGGCAACCTGTGAAGCTCTGGTGAACTCAATGCCCAAGAGGGTTAAGGCAGTACTGGAAAACAATGGTGGCTACATAAAATATTGACACTTTGGGCCCAATTTGGACATTTTCACTTAGGGGTGTACTCACTTTTGTTGCCAACATTTTAGACATTAATGGCTGTGTTTTTAGATATTTTTAGGGGACAGCAAAGTTACGCTGTTATACAAGCTGTTCACTCACTGCTTTACATTGTAGCAAAGTGTAATTTCTTCAGTGTTGTCACATGAAAAGATAGAATAAAATATTTATATAAATGTGAGGGGTGTACTCACTTTTGTAAGATACTGTATATATATATATATATATATATATATATATATATATATATATATATATAAAATAAAACATGATGTAAATCCGCAGTCATGTATGCCTCATATAACCTAATATAATAAACACTGGTGAGGACTGGTGTGGGTGGGCCAAAGGGATAAGGAAACCCAATATATATATGTGATCACTCATAGAAGTAGGTCAAATCCCACTCGAAATTTAACCCTTCCGGCATTCTCGTGCGCAAAGAGAAGATTCAAAACACTTCCCTCTTGCAGAGTCTGCCACAGCTATCGCCCCCTCTCCTGGAGGTCTTGACCTGTTCAATGCCTTGGATCTGCAAGAGAGAAGTGCACCCCCCATGTGCCTGATTGAAATGTCTAGTGACATTGGTGCTGTGATTTTTATTGATGTCCCGGAGATGATCGTTCAACCAAATGAAATAATGAAATATATAAATCTTCCATTAGATAAGTAGTCTCTCCATACGGCCCCACAGAGCAAGCCCAGCAAATGATATCCACTGCAAACAAGAAAGTAGGAGGCTGCTCCAGGTGAATGGCCAGGTGATCCCAAGTGCTGGTTGAGTGAGGTGCACGCCCTGTTGTTGCCACAGAAAGTCCATATAACCAAATGAGTAATGGCAGCACTCTCAACTCAATGCAACCATCTTTATTGAAGGAAGATAATAAAAGCAAATACAAGCAGCATGGCACAAGCTGGTAACGCGTTTCACACGAACATTGTGCTTCGTCACAACCACAAAAATGCACATACACTGGTACTTAAATACATATAGTTTAATCATCAAGTAATCTGATGCAGGTGTAATCATCTCAAACTTTTAACCAGCGAATGGACCTTCCTCTTCCAAACTCTATCCACATCAAAAGGTGTTCTCTGTGGGTTCCAATGTAAAAGTGCACAACTGCAAAAAAACACACACAGGTATGCCACATAAGAAACACAGGACAGTTCCTAAGGTTGCGCAGGATCTGCACGGAGGACCGTGATTTCCAACATGAGAAATCAGAGATGCAAGTCAGATTCCAGGAACGGGGGTTGCCATCGCGGAGAATACCTCTAGGGACACCCTCTTACGGAATAAGAAAAGATCAGGGGTTAACTCATCCCATATTCCCATTTTCTTCACAGCCTTTAGTTTGGAATTCACAAAGATCAAAGGTATTGTTGAACGTCATCTACCCCTATTATATGATGATGAACGTTACCGCAATGTATTAAAATGGGGATTTAAAACAGCAGCCAAAAGAGCGCTCACACTGGCCAATTCCCTGTCACCTAGTGACTTTGCTTCTTGTAGTCCGGCTAGGACATGGTTATATTTTACGGGTTTGTACAAATGCGGTGTAGATGGTTGTCCCTGTTGTCCTAGGGTCTTGGTGGTCTTGAGTTTCCCTCAACTGTGAGTTCTAGAACTTTCAAAATCAAAACATTTGTGAATTGCAACACCAAACATGTTATTTACCTCATTACCTGTAAAATGTGTGCTGTCCAATATGTTGCTCGTACAACCCGGAGACTTGGAGATCAATTGAGCGATCATCTCCGGGACATCAATAAAAATCACGGCACCAATGTCGTCACTAGACATTTTAATCAGGCACATAGGGGGTGCACTTCTCTCTTGCAGATCCAAAGCTTTGAACAGGTCAAGACCCCCTGGAGAAAATACATAAAGGCAGGTGGTGTCATGGTTGGGATTCGAACCAGCGGCCCTTTTGCTGCCAGGCGAAAGTGCTATCCACTACACCACTGTGCCACCCATATAGATGTAATAAAACAGCATGGGTAGCAGTACTGATGGCGTTATGGTGAAAAAACCAGCGTGCGTTCCACAGACTGCGTTGCACCGCGAGCGGAGATGATGTGGACGGCTACAACAGACCGGAAGTGACGTCAACGCATTTCGCTCTAACCACAGGGCGTCATCACGGACCCATCAGTACTGCTACCCATGCTGTTTTATTACATCTATTTTGTAAGTACATTGATTATTTGCACAATAAACAAGTGTTTTTACGGTGTACACTATGAGCATCTTTTTGTTCTCCTGAGCTGCTTGGACCGAATGTGTCTTACTGGACACTTTTTGTTTGGACATCTGATGTACCAGAAAGCTCCGGTTGAGATCTACCCCCACCAGTACCTAGCCTGTTTGACCCCCTGACTGAAATGCAGAGGGTCCATTATTTCTGGTGAGTGGGGTCACAAGAGGGGTTCTGGCACCTTGCACCGGTTTTGTTTGGAGCACCTTGAAGCATGCCATCACTTTATAAAGCACGGAAGTCACTTTATTACAGTTAGGCCTCATACACATGGGCGTCTGAGAAAAAATAAGCAAAACGCCGGGGTCCAACGTTTTGGAAAAATCTGCAGTTTTTTCGGTGTTTTGCATCGGCGTTAGTGAGCGGCGGCGTCAATAGGCGTTTTTTATAAAAAAAATCAGTCCTCTGCTATTTTTCAACCTAAAAACGTCGACGTCAAAAAACGCCGGTACTGCGTTAGTGGGCGTTAGTGAGCGTTTTGCGGATTAGTGTAAAAAAAAGGCCGACGCCCTCTACTGCTCAAAAACGCCTGCATTTTTAGAGGGCCATTGAATAACACAGAGAGCTGCAAAAAACGCCCAAAAACGCCGGAGTCAAAAAACGCCCATGTGTATGAGCCCTTAAAGATATTTTGGACGTGTTTTTGTATATTTTGCACTTGCAGCACTTTGATGGACTACGTTATGGATCACATATTTATTTATATTAGTGATTTACAGATATTCGTTTGATCTGCAGGGTAGGCGCTGCTTCTTCTCTTTCTAAAATACATTTACGTTTTCGGGTTGTAAAATGACAAAATGTGGAAAATTTCCAAGGGGTATGAATACTTTTTCCAAGGCACTGTAAACAAGGAGTTACAAACAACAGCAATGAAGAGACACACAATATAGCAATGGGTCGGATCTAGAGTCTGGAGATAGCATATGAACCAAGAGTAGCAGTATGAAAGACAGTTAGCCCTTGGGTAGACAGAATAGCAGTATGAAAGACAGTTAGCCCTTGGGTAGACAGAATAGCAGTATGAAAGACAGTTAGCCCTTGGGTAGACAGAATAGCACTATGAAAGACAGTTAGCCCTTGGGTAGACAGAATAGCAGTATGAAAGACAGTTAGCCCTTGGGTAGACAGAATAGCAGTATGAAAGACAGTTAGCCCTTGGGTAGACAGAATAGCAGTATGAAAGTATCAGTAGCAGCATGAATCTGGAGATAGCTGCTCCATCATTCTTTGCACAGAACCTAGAAGGAATGCATTATAACGTGCCTACTGAGCTCAGTTACATGAGCCCAAATGAATGAAGTTATGAAGCTGTTCAGAATATAATTGTCACTTCATCTTCATGATAAACAGACGGCGGTATCTCGTGTGACACCAGATCTCATGATGAATATTTTCCAAAAATTACAATCTCTCAACTTTCAAAGCGCCGAAGCATTCCAGGCACTGAAGGGCACTCAATACACCGCACAGTGCTGGGTCTCCTTCGGACCTTTAGACCGGGATGGGCACACACTTTTAGCAATTTTGTAGCTTTCCGTCTATTTTTAAAGAGGAAGTAAACAGCACCAAAGTTTCTTTTTTTTTTTTTAACCCCTGCAAAGTAAAGGCATAATGTGCTAGTATGCATTGCATGTTTTATTTATTAGTTATTTTTTTCAGATACTTATATAGTGCCATCAATTTACACAGCGCTTTACATATATATTCAAATCAGTCCCTACCCTCAAGGAGCATACAATCTAAGGCCCCTAAAGCCCCGTACACATGGTTTGACGATCGCACGTACGATCGTGTCAAATCGTATGTTGGCTGTTGAATGTAGCATACTGACTGCACTACACGATCGTACGACCACAGAAGAACGTTCAGGTGCATGTAATTAGCATCCAGCCGTTCCTGACTTCGGAGCATGCGTGTTTTGCACAATACAACTTGTTGTACAAACTGCTCTGTACACACGATACAACGGTCGTATGAGAGCTTGTTGGTACGACCAAGTTTTCTAGTCTGCTCATACAACTCCCTTGTACGACCGTCATATGTTCGACTGTTCAAATCGCGCATACGAACGATCGATATCGCATACTACGACCTGTTGTATGCGATCGTCGTTCCGTGTGTACAGGGCTTAACTCACATTCATACACATACTAGGGACAATTCAGACAGGAGAAAATATACCTACCAGCGTGTCTTTGGAGTGTGGGAGGAAACCCACGCAGACACAGGGAGAACCCGCAAACTCCAGGCAGGTAGTGTCGTGGTTGAGATTCAAACCAGCGACCCTTTTGCTGCTAGGCGAGAGTGCTAACCACTACTCCACTGTGCTGCCCGTACGCATACAAGCACGTTATGAAATACTTACCTTAGAATAGCCTTTCTTGACCTTTTCAACACAGAGGAACCCTTAAAATAACTTTCCGGTCTCATGGAAGTGGAACCCCTGCTAAAAATGACTTTATCTACAACTCATGATACAAGAGGGCAGCCTTTCTGAACCAAGGTTCCTCCAGAGGTTGCTAGGGGTTCCTTGAGCAATGGTCAATTTTTACCTCTCAGATAAATTCCCAATGATACCATTGATCTTTTTAGCTATCTGTAATGGGGTAATTCTTCCCAATGACCACAAGTGTAAGGAGCATTCTTCCCATTGACCATCACACTAATATATCATGAGTTGTAGACTTTCAATTTTTAGCAGGGGTTCCCCGAAACCAGAGAATTTTTTCAAGGGTTCCTCAGTGTTGAAAAGGTTGAGAAAGGCTGCATTATAGGGTGATGGTCAGTGGGAAGAATGCTCCTTACACTTGGGACATTGGTAAGATTTACCCCCCTTACAGATGGCTAAAAAGGTCAATGGTGTCAGTGGGAACTTATATGAGATGCAAAAATTGCTCATAGCTTAAGGAGCAACCTCTGGAGGAATCCTTGGGCTCCATGGAACCCTGCCTTAGAACGAAGCCCTGCGCCGCCGCGCTGTAAGCTCTGACAGATGCTTCCATCTTCTCCCAGCCTTCCTTCCGGGTTCACGTCCTCTGGCTGTCTGATTGGCCCGTGCCGCGATGACGTCACTCCCGCGCATGCACACGGGAGTCACGGACCACAGCATTGACCTCTGAAGGGACGGCACGGGTATACTGTCTCTTCAGAGCGCATGCACCAGTGACATCACCGGCTGCATGGAGTGTGAATATCTCCTAAACCGTGAAGGTTTAGGAGATATTCATAGTATCTACAGATAAGCCTTATCATAGGCCAGTGGTTCTCAACTCCTGTCCTCGGGACCCACTAACAGGCCAGGTTTGCAAGATAACTGAAACACATCACAGGTGATATCATTTGCTGCTCAGTGATTGCAATATTCTAGTCTGCATCTCCCCAAGGTAATACTTAAAATCTGGCCTGTTAGTGGGTCCCGAGGACAGGAGTTGAGAACCACTGTCATAGGCTTACCTGTAGGTACAAGGCTACAGAATGGGTTTACATCTAAGTGCAGCAAAAATAAAATACACAAAAATCTGCATAAGGGACATAGCTTACAGTAGGATGTCCCTTGTGCATCAGCAGATTTTTGTGTGAAATCCTCCTCCATCCATTTAATATCCTAGTCTTCCAGTGCAGCAAGGGTTAGAAGTAAGGGGCTGTCCCAGGCTCTGCTCAAGAGAACCTGACTATGCCCGCTCTATTCATCCAACTGCTCCATTCATAGAAGCTGTATTAAGCCTCGTACACATGGGACGACGATCGTATACAACAGGTTGTACTATGCGATATCGATCGTTCGTATGCGCGATTAGAACAGTCGAACATACGACGGTCGTACAAGGGTGTTGTATGAGCAAACTAGAAAACTTGGTCGTACCAACAAGCTCTCATACGACCATTGTATCGTGTGTACAGAGCAGATGGTACAACAAGTTGTATTGTGCAAAACACGCATGCTCCGAAGTCAGGAACGGCCGGATGCTAATTACATGCACCTGAACGTTCTTCTGTGGTCGTACGATCGTGTAGTGCAGTCAGTATGCAATTTACATTATGCAACATACAATTTGCGACGATCGTACGTACGATCGTCGTCCCGTGTGTACGAGGCTTTACTGCTTCCATGAATGGAGGAGGGGCAGATGATTGAAAGGTCTGCCCCTTCCATTCATAGATCAGGTTTCATTCATGAAATCTGTAAAAATTGGTAAAATAAGGAAAGGAGTGGGCCAGTAAATGTGGGGGAGTAAGGTTGGCTATAGATGGGTAATTTTTTTTTGATCAGCCAATAGGCTGCTCAAAATACGAAAAACAAACGGGTTCCCCCATCCATACAATTAAGTTGGAAGGAGCAATCCTCACTTCTGCGCTATTGTATTCTGATACACTGATCAGTGCATACTGTATATGCAGCCTTACTTCTTGCCAAGAGCCCTTGGTTTAGTTCCCGATCACCTGATCGCTGTAATAGCCTCTGATTGGCTATCACAGTGATCAACCACCGTAAAGCCCATCTCTGAGTATGCTTTCTCCTCTGAATAGAGAGAAAATACATAGTATCTTTCTCTCCTTGCCAGAGGAGAAAAATGTAAATAAACAAAATTATGTAAAAAAAAAATTAATGAATAAAAAACATAAAAAAAAATATATATCTAGATCAAGTTTAGATCACAGATGTGGATCACCAAGAGAAGGAGAATTTATTTCTGGTTGTTCATTGGTGGTAAGTTATGGTAGTAGCAAGAAAAATACAACTAAATTTAACCACTTGACTTCCGGAAGATTTACCCCCTTCATGACCAGGCCATCTTTTGCGATTCGGCACTCCGTTACTTTAACTGACAATTGCGCGGTCGTGCGACGTTGTACCCAAATAAAATTGATGTCCCTTTTCCCCACAAATAGAGCTTTCTTTTGGTGGTATTTGATCCCCTCTGCGGTTTTTATTTTTTGTGTTTCCAAAAACAAAAAAGAGCAAGAATTTTCAAAATAAAAAAATATTCCTTACTTTCTGCTATAAAACATACCCAATAAAAAGAATTGAAAAAATCAAATTTCTTCATCAATTCTGCTACATATTTTTGGTAAAAAAAATCTCAATAAGCGTATATTGCTTGGTTTGCGCAAAATGTATAGCGTCTACTAACTATGGGATATTTTTATGGAATTTTCTTTTTTTCACTAGTATTGGTGGCGATCAGCAACTTATAGCGGGACTGCGACATTATGGCGGACAAATCGGACCCTAAGTGACACTTTTTAGGGGCCAGTGACACCAATACAGTGATCAGTGCTAAAAATATGCACGGTCACTGTACTAATGACACTGGCATGTGCTCCTAGGGAGTGCTTGCTAACTGTGGGGGAGGTTCTTTTACTGTAAGAAGGCAGAGATCCGTGTTCCTGCTTAGCAGAAACATAGGATCACTACCTTCCCTACTGACAGAACAGGGATCGACCTTGCTTACATAGGAAGCGTGCCATTCTGCCTCTCTCAGGAACAATTGGAGGGTCCCGGTGGACACTGAGTCCGCTGGACCCGCTGGTTGGATCCCACTGTGCCCAATTACAGTGGGAACGGGTCACTAGTAGCGCATGTGCGTGCCCCAGACCTGGAAGTGCAAAATCACATACCTGTACGTGATTTTGCCGCCGTATATATGTACTGTATACGGTTGGCAGGCGGTTAAAAGAGAATTATACAAAAAAAATGATTAGTTAAACCCACAAATGTGTTTTTTTATATCACTGCTATTCCTTTATATTGGCTTCTCAGATTTACAAATACAGCAATTTAGAAATTGGATGAAAGGTTTAGCACTGGGAAACACTTTTTGAAAGATAAAAACTGCAGTTTGTCTACAGCTATACGGATCAGACCAAAATGAGGGACAGATGTGGAGGAAAGAGGCCAGAGGGACTTTTTTTCCGAATCAGGGACAGCCCCTCGAAATCAAGGAGCTATGCAGTCAGGGTTTGTTTTCAGTGGGAACGCATGGGGAAAAAAAGATTTCAGCTGTGAAAATGTGGAATAGACTCCCTCCAGAGGTGGTTTTGGCCAGCACAGTAGATTGCTTTAAAAAAAGGCCTGGATTCTTTCCTTAATGTAAATAATATAACTGGGTACTAACATTTTTAGGTAAAGTTGATCCAGGGAAAATCCAATTGCCTCTCGGGGATCAGGAAGGAATTTTTTCCCCCATTATAGCAAATTGGATCACGCTTTGTTGGGGTTTTTTGCCTTCCTCTGGATCAATTGTGGGTGAAGGATTGTATAAGGGATTGTATGGTTATATATAATTTTTCTATTTTTTTTTTTTGGTTGAACTAGATGGACTGGTATCTTTTTTCAACCTGACTAACTATGTAACTATGTAGTTCCCGCACCTCCAGTACTGAATGTACTGTATGTAATGTCAAGGGGTTCTGGGGTGTGCTGGAGGGTCTATTGATCCTGGCTGCAGGGGGTAATCTATTTTTGAGGGGGGGAGGGGGGTCTATTGTTGCTGCTGGGGGATTTTTTGTTGGTGGGAGGGATCTACCATTGAGGGAGGAGTCTAACATTGCTGGCTGCTGGAGGTTCTGTTGATGCTGGCTTCTGGGAGATCTGTTGTTGCTGGTGGGTATATTGTTGCAGTGAGGACTAGTGTTACTGAGGGGATACATTTTTTCTGAGGGGATCTATTATTGCTGGGAGGATCTATTGTTGCTGGGGGTCTATTGTTGTTGGCTGCAAGGGATCTATTTCACTGCTTTTCTTGTTATCATCTCTTATCCACGTCCATGAGGGAGGGAGACTCAGTGGGGAACAGAGCCGGGGGATGGTTGGAGGCTCGGAGTAGGTAACCAACGTGGGGGATGGATGGAGGGTCATGACGAGGAAAATCTCTTATGTCTTGGTTCATAGTAAAACATCCGTTACACGATTACTATTGTTCTTTTCGTCACTTTATCTAGGGAACGTCGGTTGTTGTTATCTGGGGGTCGTTGTTATCTAGGAGGGTCGTTATTATCTAGGGGAGTCTTTTTTACATAGGG
>BLSH010486991.1:814138-858447 GCA_018402905.1 Glandirana rugosa | reverse complement strand
CCCCCCCCCCCCCCCCCCCCCCCCCCGTTGGGAGACCATTAAATTGAAAGAAGTACATTTTTGAACCTGGAAGGTTGGTTGTATGTTATCCAGGTTGCCAAACCATAAGAAACGTATTATGAGTGTCAGAGGCAAGGACCGACAGCTTCCCATTAATCATAATGTCATTCATGTAGTCTTTAACAGCTTCAAAACTGTGCACAGGGGTTTTTCATGCTCTCGCAATGGTCAATTTAGTTGCATTAAAAAGGTGCAGAGCCAGTTGGCGTTCCAAACGAAGGAGATCTGGGATAGGTTTGCATAGAAGGGCCCTTATAGGGGTCTCTTTTAAGATTAGAATGAAACACAGGGGCGTAGATAAGGGGGGGGGTTGGGGGGTTCAAACCCCCCAGAGCATACTGCCAAAAATAAAAAGTCTCTCTGCCCTGTTGCCTCTCATGGTGCTACACCACAACAACAAACAGCGGAGCACAGTAGTCAGTATTGCGGGCGGAATGGATGCAGCAGGTCGGGTGTAAGGCACACTGTCACAGGCACTTAGGTCACGCTGCTATGACCAGGCTGTGCTCGGTTCTCGGTGGACAGATCATAGACACAGTGGGAATGGGCGGCATCTGTAGTCCCACCCACGGTGTCCGACTGTCTCTACACTCTGTACTTCCCGCCTTGGACTTCGGAGGAGAATGGAGCAGAGAACTCGCAAGGTAGCAGTACTGCTGCTAAGGAGCTGAGCCTCCCTCTTTCCTTTTCGGCTTGCTTGCTGCCTGAGAGACGGTCATCACAGACCACTTACCACCACTGCTGTGCTGCCATTGAGGTAAGTGAGTCTGTGGCAGCTGGCAAAATTATTCACTAATCACTGGATTTGTGGGTTACCATTTTCCACTGCTTGGTTGGTACTGACAGTCCAGCCTGGCTCTGTCAGCTATGTTGTGGTGCTGACTGCAGAGCCAAAGGGCTGAGGGGTTACCAGGCACAGCAATATTGCTGCCAGAGCCAGGCTGGACTGTTTGCTGCCCTCAGCAGCAAAAAGGCAATAATAAGCCCCGGTTCACACTAGGATGTGATGCAGAAAACCTGCAACACATCTTCTGCACAAAGCTGTCTTTACCGCGGGGCAAAAGGAGCAGCTGCCCTGGGCCCAGCCCCAGTCATTGTTGTGGGGCATAAAGCAGCTGCTCCTTGCACCTGTGCTGCCTGTAAAAAAGATGGCAGCCAAATACTACTGGGGTGGAGTTGGACTACAGCTGTGCGGCTTGTTTCCCGGCTTGGTGCTCTGTCATCTCTTCCAATTCCCAACCAACCACTACCTAACCTGCCGTCACGTGACCTCCATATCCTCCTAACAGCCAATCACTCCACCCCCTAACAACCAGACCTGTGATCAGTGGGGAGGAGAGTCCATGCTGAAAGTCTGGGACCTGTCCTCATTGTTGGTGTCACACAGTAAGTAAATGACATGTGTGGTGTGTGGGGACACTGACAGCACTGGTTATGGTGACCAGGAAGGACCATTGTGAGAGTCCAACAGACAATGAACAGGGCTCAGAGAGTACATGGATGGTCCCTGACCATCTCCTGTAGTACAACTACAGTCTCTGACAATCTCCTCTGGTATGTCTGCAGTCTCTGACCATCTCCGATAGTACGCCTGCAGTCTCTGACCATCTCCTGTAGTACCCCTGCTGTCTCTGACCATATCTTGTGCTTCTGCAGTCTCTGACCATCTCCTGTAGTACACCTACAGTCTCTGGCCCTCTCCTGTACTATGTCTGCAGTCGCTGACCATCTCCTCTAGTATGTCTGCAGCTTCTGACCATCTCTTGTACGCCTGCAGTCTCTGATCCTCTCCTGTAGTACGTCTGCAGTCTCTGACCATCTCTTGTAGTACGCCTGCAGTCTCTGACCATCTCTTGTACGCCTTCAGTCTGTGATCATCTCCTGTAGTACGTCTGCAGTCTCTGACCATTTCTTGTACATCTGCAGTCTCTGACCATCTCTTGTAGTACGCCTGCAGTCTCTGATCATCTCTTGTATGCCTGCTGTCTCTGACCATCTCCTGTAGTATGTCTGTATCTCTGACCATCTCCTGTAGTACACCTACAGTCTCTGACCATCTCCTGTACTATGTCTGCAGTCTCTGAACATCTCCTGTAGTACGCCTGCAGTCTCTGACCATCTCTTGTATGCCTGCAGTCTCCGACCATCTCCTGTACCATGTCTGCAGTCTCTGACCGTCTCCTGTGTCATGTCTGCAGTCTCTGACTATCTCCTGTAATACATCTGCAGTCTCTGACGTAGTATGTCTGTCAGTAAATGATATGCACACCCCTTTGGTGTGTTAGGGGCTGCAGAGGAGGTCCTGAAAACCTCATCAGTTGACCATCACTGGGATGCAGTCTCAAACCAAGCTATACATCCACACAATAAATGGAGTATTAAATATTAAAGGTGGCCCTGGTCCTGCGCCACATTCAAATTGCACTGCCCTTGCAACCTGCAGCAGGTGTCAGTGAAATCTTAACGACAACCCAAATGCAGTGTGTTTGCCTGCCCCAGATCTGATGATATAAAATGATCATGTGATCCGGTTTCAATACGTTCCTAAAATTGGTGCATGCACGATCTGGGTGTAATGCAGTGCAGTCTAAGTCCATTCAAAATGAATGGGCTCAAATCACACTGCGCTGAATTGCATATGAATTGCACAAAAATGTGATGCAGTTCCTGTGTGACTCATCGCGTGAACCTAAGGCTAAGGGTAGTTCGCACCTATGCATGCGGTGTGGCCTGCGTTTTCATGGGAATGGGCTGCTGTCCCTGCGGGAAATGCAGGGAAAAGGTTGCTGCAGGTTGCTGTGTTTCTAAAAACACAGCCGCAGAGAAACCACATTTTAAATTAAAATAAAGAACATGTTATATTCACCTGCTCTGTGCAATGGTTTTGCACAGAGTGGCCCTGATCCTCCTCTTCTCTGTGTGCCACAATAGAAAGCTGCTTGCTATGGGGGCACACAGTGCATGCTCGCTCCTGTGCTGTAGCCATGCTCCATAGACCCACACAGCACTGCTTGGTTCCCCCCCCCTTCCACTACACCACTTGGTACCTGCTGCTGAACCCCCCCGCAGGACAAAAAATTATCTACGGCCCTGATGAAAGATATTACGAAGAAGGGTATAAACTCTGACCCTTAGTCTGCATACCATGTATGGGGCCATGGTCCCCTCCTGCGAACAACCCCGGAAGCAAAGCGGGGAATATGATGGAATGAAATGAGCAAATCTAGCTGGCATATAATACCATCTATAGAACACCTTATAGGCATTTTCCAAAATGAGAACATTTCTGGAGCTCTTAGTAAGGGCTATTGTCATGATCTGCCAGTCCTCTGGATTCAATTGTTTTCCCAAAACTTTCTCCCATTGGAGATGATATGATCTCACTGGGGGGTTTCCTGAAAGAAATGATTGATGAGTAAAGTAAAGATATTAATCCGAGAGAATGAGGTTTTCTCTGCAAAGGCTTTCAAAAGGGGTTAATGTATATGGAATATGTCGGGCCTTTATAAGTTGTTGGAGGAAATGTCTAATTTGTAGGTAACTATAGTGTTCCCGTAAAGGGATATCATGGGAGGATCTAAGAGCATCAAACGTTACTATTCTCGTGCGGGTGAAGAGAGAATGAACATCAAAAAACCCATTATCCGTCCACCATGAGAATTGCTTTGGGTTTTACAGCCAGGAGGAAATAGTGGGCAATGAATAAGATGCAGCAATGGTAAATGGGGGAATATTAAACCCACTGAAAATTGACAGAGTCCCACAGGTGAAAAGAATGTGCCAAGCATGGCCTGAGCCTAGTCGGGCAATATATAGGGGGGAGCCAGGGTAAAGAGGAAATAGGAATAGGGTGAGATTCGACCAAGTCAATAGTTGCCCACAGTGGCATTTGGTACGTGTCATGAAGATGGGATAGTGGGGCTATGTTCGCTGCGGTGTAATATGCTTGAAGGTTGGGGACCGATAGTACTCTGAAAAAATATAACAATTTCGGAAGGTAGGTCATACGAATCGCAGAGATCTGGCCAAACAGGGGTCAAGGGGTCCTGGGAAAAAAGTGTGGGAACTCACCCAAGATCCCCCCACCTCAAAAATAAAAAAGTGTGTGCGCCTATGTGTATATATATATATATATATATATAGACACACACATATATATACCTGCTGACTGGTACAGACGGGGGTACTGCTGGATGGTACTGTTGGGGGTACTGCTGGATGGTGCTGCTGGATAGTGCTGCTGGCTGGTACTGCTGGGGGTACTGCCGGATGGTACTGCTGGGGTTACTGCTGGCTGGTACTGCTGGGGGTATTGCCGGATGGTATTGCGGGGGGTACTGCCGGATGGTACTGCTGGGGATACTGCCAGATGGTACTGCTCGTTGGTACTGCTGGCTGGTACTGCTGGATGATACTGCTGGGGGTACTGCTGGAGGTACTGCTGGGGGTACTAGTACTGCTGGCTGGTACTGCTGGGGGTACTGGTACTGCTGGCTGGGGTACTGCTGGGGGTACTGGTACTGCTGGTTGGTACTGCTGGGGGTACTGGTACTGCTGGTGTTGCTGGTACCGCTGGATGGTACTGCTGGGGGTACTGGTACTGCTGGGGTAGTGGTACTGCTGACTGGTACTGCTGGCTGGTACAGCTGGGGGTACTGGTACTGCTGGGGGTACTGGTACTGCGTGATGGTACTGCTGGGGGTACTGGTACTGCTGGGGGTACTGGTACTGCTGGGGGGTACTGCTGTTCCAGATTGCAGGTTCCTGACCTGCCAACCCCGAGCATCAGTGTGACAGGAGGAGGCATGCGGTTGCATAGAGAGCAGAGCCGATGCTTCCTGTATCTCTCATGTCACTGCTGTAGAAAAAGTACAGGGACGATGTTCCCATGCGTTCCTGCAGGACTCGTGCCCTGCTGCCAAACCAGGATAGTGGAAGGTGAGACCAGGAAGAGAGCATGTCCGTAAGTTTTCTAAAAAGGAGGGTGGGGGGGGGGGGATTGGCCTGGTATAGCCCTTCATACTTAGGAGTGAGTCGTATACCCAAATGAGGCAATGAAGGGAGCCATTGAAACTGAAAATTTGTTTTTAGAGAAGCCAGTTCTGAAGGGGAAAGATATACAGACATCGCCTTAGACTTAGAATTAACATGCAGGCCCGAGAGAGACGCAAAAGCCTCCAGAAGGGAGAATAAATTAGGCAATGAGATTCTAGGCGACGTCAGAGTCAGTAGGATGTCATCTGCAAACAAGGAGGTCTTATGAGCAGACCCCGCAACCTCAATATCTTTTATATCTGGATGTGTGTGAATCGCTTCCGCCAAAGGTTCCATAGCCAAGTTAAACATACGTAACCTCTTGGCCAGCATCGCGTTCCCTTTGGTATACCAATGTTGGCAGATCTGTGAGACATAACTCCAATTCCTTATGAGCCTGGTCCAAAAGTTTACGAATAGCGGGTGTGGGGGATTGATTAAAAGTAGTTGAAATAGCTTCCAATCGGGATTCTAATTTTTCCTATATCTGTTGGCGTTCTCTTTTGCATTTTGAGGCCAACTGGATAATATGTCCCCTGAGTACAGCCTTACATGCCCCCCAACAAGGTCACCGAAGAGGAGACAGAAGCAGAGTTGAGGCGAAAATATTTCATGGAAGCTTTCAATAGATCTTCCTGAATGTCCTTAAGAAATAAGAGCGAATCATTCATGACCCACGGAATGTTGGGGCTTAAACACTAAGGACTGACAGACCAGAAGAGGATCATGATCCGTCCAGGGGGCAGCAAGAATAGAGACCGAGCTTATTAAAGGGAGATGTTTTCTAAGCATTATCATATGGTCAATCCTGGAGTGAGAATGGTGTGGATGTGAGTAGTATGTGTAATCCCTACCTACAGATCATGAGAACGTAGGGAATGGGAAAATTGTTTCACTGCGGATGACGCAGCCACCCTGTCTGAGGGGTACTTATACAGAAAAGGATCCTCCAAGGCCACATTTGAATCCCCTGCCAAAAGCAGGGTACCTTTTTGGTGGGATGTCAACAAGGAGCAGACATGGGTCAAGAAGGGTCCTGGATTGGAATTGGGGGCATAGTAGGTCATTGTTGTAACCTCCGCATCTTGAATAGTTCCCTGAAGCAGGAGATATCTACCATTATGGTCTGCTATCTGCCTAGTGCAATTGAAAGGTACTGATTTACGAAAAGCTATTAGAACTCTCCTCTACTTGGTCGGGCCATTAGCCAAGAACACCTGGGGATATTGAGCATCAAAATACTTAGGGCTGGAAGCAGAGGAAACATGAGTTTCCTTTAGACATGCTATGTCTATATGTTGTTTCTTGAGGTATTTTAAAACTTTGACTCTCTTTTGTGGCGAGTTCATACACGAAGAGCACTGAATAAAAACTTAATTTATTAGACACACACTATTAAAGAAACAGAAATTTCCATCTCAAATGAGAGATTGGTTTAAACCACTCCCAGGCCTCCCGAGGTAGACCAGGGAAGGCCAGGGATAGGCAACCAGCAAATATGTAAACAACTCAGATACAGATATCAACTACCCACTAGGTAACTGTTACTGAGGTAAACAATATTTACCTGCCAGGTTGTATAATATCATGTGGGTCAAATATTATTTCCGATGGTCAAGAGGGGCAAGGTCACAGTACATGGCCCACAATAGGCATTGAGTGGACATACAACCTGATTAGGCAGCTGCTGGCATTAAATGAAGTTGAGACCCCGAGGACCACCATCTATCAAATTGTGCGTCCCGGGGTGGCCTACCCGCAACCAACAGTGCCAACCACATTTAAATGTAAAATATTTATATAGTCATCTGTAATACAACAAAAAAAAAAACACATGATACCAGCAGTGTGGCTCTAGTGAAACTCTCGACAACTGTGAAAACACAGACCCAGTTCCTGCAAATGTAGCCTAAACAGGCCACCAGTGGGTAAGAAGCCTGAGATAATACTCAGGCCCATGTTAAAATTAAAGCCCAGAGTTCAGGGTAGCTCTGTTCAGCCATTAGGGACGTTGTGGAAGCATTGAGCTTGAAGCGAACAGAGGGCCTGGGAGCCTTGATGGGTTGCCTGAGACGGTTTACGGGGAGGCTGGGACAACCTTGGGCGGGAGGACGAGGAGGATGGTTCCCCTTGAGATGATGGAAGATCCAATTGTAGTTCCTGAAAGTGACATCTCAGATCAGGCAAGGAAGATGCTTGGAATTGGCGACCTTGATGGGAAAAAGAAAGCTTAAAGCTTTAATGTCATGGGATTGTAGGATTTGTAAATATGGTTTCAAGTTTCTCCTCTTTGCGATCATGACCGGAGATAGATCTGCAAACAACTGGAGAGAATGGTTTTGAAAGGAAAGGTCAGGATGCTCCCTCACCACTTGTAAAAGCCTCTCTTTAGTACGGTAAAAATGAAACTTTATTATAACATCCATGGGAGTGCCATCCTTAGGTGTAGGTGCCAGGGATCTATGGATGCGATCAAATTCCAGACATTCCAATGGAATCTCAGGTGCCAGTTCCTGTAAGAAAGCAGTAGCGGTGCCTTGCAAGTCCGTTATAATCTCTGGGATCCCACAGATTCTAAGATTATCTCTGTGGGCCCTGTTTTCAGAGTCCTCTAGCTTATCACGCAAACTTTCAAGCTCAGAATTCAGTTTAGTTAAATCCATCCATTGCTCTTACTGCCTTGTGCAGTGGCCTAGCTCTTTAAGGCCCCGCATAAGATCAGAGGAGAGTTTACGAGAGGCTATGGAGGCTTCATCCCTCACTATGGAGAAGAATTTGGACAGCATTGCATCTGAGTCAGACAAGGCTGAGCTTACCAGGTCCGTGGGGAATTGCTGCTGGCTGTCTGTAGGGGAAGCCGGACCTGCCACTGAGAGCCTCGTGGTGTCATCAGGCTCAGGAGGTTTGGGCGCCATCTTGCCTTTTCCTACTGCAGGGGAATCTTTCTGCTGTTTGGTATGTTTCTGCTTGTTCTTCTTCGGTGTGTAGCAGTGTCCATGATCCCGGGAACTAGGTGGCCATATTCCACGATCGTGCACATGTGCCCCCCGTTTGATGCATATTTACATACTATCTCCAACTGTACTTACCTTTAGGCGATCCCAGAAAACCCATCTCTTCAGAGAAGCCTATCCTGCTTATAACTAATAAACTGTACTTTTACTTTCTCAAACAGCTCATCCCTAACAGTTATTACCTTTTGTATTACCTGGCCCTCCTTTTTAGATTGGAAGGCCCTGAGATATCACTTGTATTGAATTGTATTGTCTCCCTCCCTCCAAACTGCTGGCACCATACAAATCCTGTATAATAATAATAATAATAATAATAATAATAATAATATGCCCCTCTTTTTATAAGTTAGCATTGCATGGGTGTTTTTGGATGAAATGTCAGTCAATCATCATTGCTAAGCTTTTGTTCTCAAACTATCTCATTCAGGATATTGTCTAACTGAAGGTCAACACAGAAAGCTTTGAAACTAAAGCTGAGCATAGACAGTTTGAATCTTGGCCAGTTCAGCAGGGACCAGCCGAGATTCGAACCATGTATGGGTAGGTTGACTGTACCCAAGTTGATCCATCAATCAACGTAGGTACAACTACAACAAATCCAGTATATCATATTTTTAAGATGCAATATTGCCAGTGGCTATAGCCGCTAGCAATAATAACTGTGTTATCCCAGAGGGACAGCTCCCCGCACCCCCTTCCTGCTGGAAGAACACAATAGCTCTACGGGAGGCATTCCCCCATTAACACTGACCTTTGGTTTCAGGAAGGAAAATCATGTAATCTATGGCCTGCCAAAGTCTACAGTGAACTGCATTTATCTAGGTTTACAATGCATTCAATCTTTACTCACTTGCTGACATTAAGGGGGATCTGTGGCAAGAGGATTGCCAAGAGAGTACAGGGCCTACTGCATATAGGTAAGAGGTTTCTTGCTTTGTCTCCATACTCTTAAATAGGGTTGCCACCTGTCCAGGATTCACCCGGACAGTCCAGGTTTTGAATTATGTGTCCAGGTTTCAGTGTGCCTGAAACCCAAACACATCATTCAGACCAGGCTATGGCTCCCCAAGTAACTAAGATAGTCACACACAAGTCTGTTGCCGTCCGGGAGATGACAGGTTCGGCATCACTGGGAGGCTGGACGTTGATGTCAGCAAAAGCATTTTGGCCACACCCACTGTTTGTCACTGCGCACTATGCACGTCCAATTACTATTTTCCTTAGGGCACCCATAGGTGTCCCAGGTCATTTATTACCCTTATGATGTTTACTACAAAAAAAAATTGCCCTGTGCCACTAAAGTTTGGGTTCAGCTTGAAGAAAAGGTGGCAACCCTACTCTTAAAATGTGTGGGCATTTCCAACACATCCACACCTTTGCGCACCATCATTGACATCCTGCTGTGTCCTGCCTAATTTAAAATAGCGACACTCATATCAGAGGCTCACTAAGTAGAACAGCAAAGATTAGAATAATTGCCCCAAAAGCAAAAACGTGTCACTAGTATCAGTTCCTACTCTTCTATCAGCAATGGCTGTTCCTATTTATCTAATTTCTGGCAAATTCCCGTTAATTGCAAATCTGCACACAGACAAGGAAGTGATTTGTATTGTTCAGTACATACACTTCTGCAGTTAAACCAACACGCTGAAATTCTCGATGCCCTTACTGTGACAAGTTTTCTGTATTATTTTTAGCTCTCTTTTCTCAAGTTGTCTAGTAGTGACAGGATATATATCATTGTAACCTCATAAAACTTAAAGTGTTACTAAAGTCACAGCAGTAAAATCAGCCTGTATATGCAGTAAAGCATGCTTGTTATACTCACTGTGGAACCTAGGGGGTTAATCCTCTGCATTGTGTAAAAAACACTATTTTATCCTGTTTTCTATTTTCCTCCCCTTCTTCCACTGTCCCCAATCCATCTCTTGATAGTACAGAGCCTTGGGGGCATTCTGCACATGCTCAGTTTGGTGAGTATTGCTGGAGACTTTTTTTTTTTGGGAGGGTGCCTGTGATCAGCACAGGGCTAATCAGCACTGTTCAGACAGAGGGCCAGGGGTCCCGCAGCCTCATAGGGCAGTCAGAGTAGAATGAAATCCCTTCCTACAAGCTTTAACCTGACACTGACAGAAGTCACAAGACTGCTATTTACTGCTGATGAGGAAAAGTATTTAGCAGTTTATATTTAATAAAATAATTGCATTTCCATGCTCTGTGTACTATGGGAGACCAGATATAGTGAATGCAGGCTCCTGGGTTTAGTAACACTTTAAAGTGCTCCTGATACTGAAACTGAGCTTTTGGAGAGGAGGGGGGGGGGGGTGCGGATACCAGATCTTTAGGGGTACTTCCGCTCCGGTCGCCTTAGGCAATCAGAAGTAGAAGTTCTCCTTCCCCCTCCCTCCCGAAGTCTTCTGGGACACAGGACAGGTCCTAGAAGACTTTGGGACCAATCAAAAAGCGCAGCGTCGCTCGCGCAGGCTCAGTTCGCGCCCGGCCATGAAGTCGCTTCCTGTCACGGTCGGGTGCCCACAGTAGGAATGACGGGGAGGGGGAGAGATCAAAGGCTCGTGCCGGCCGCAACGCTGGACTGGGAGACAGGTGAGTGTCTGTTTATTAACAGTCAGCAGCTACACTTTTGTAGCTGCTGACTTTTAATAAACTTAAAACACAGTGGAACTCCGCTTTAAGGTCTCTGCTCAAGCTCCTGTAAATCCATCCAATGTTTCCTGCAACACTTTTGTGGGCATGGCTTTGGATAAAGCTGATTGTGGCCGCTTTCTCCTGTTTATTAATGGCTTTTCTAGGTGTGCAGTGTTTGGGACCTTTCTTTATACATATCCACCGGGTAGATATCATTAATTACATTTTTTTACTCATTCATGTTCTCCAGACTTTGGCCCCTTTCACACACGGGCGTAGTAAAGTGGACGCCCATGGAAGGCCATGATTACCCACACATGGATGCACAGGTGTTCCGTGAATGTCTTTGCAGGCAGTCCAATTCATGTCAAATGGGACGTAGCAGCTGCATGGACACAGATTCTGCTCCCAATCTGACATCTGTATGGGTGCAGGTCAACACATGTGAATGAAGCCTTAAACAAAGCCTGTGCTATGTGATATATTCTGCTTCCAATGATGACCACATTTGAAAGCACTATTTGCCTGGTCAGCTCTGGCTTTGTCTTTTTTTTAGGACAATAATGCTGCAAATAAACTCAGGAGAAAGTCAGAACTTTTGATCTGTATATTTGTCCAGAGCCAAGAAAGTATTAAAGCATTGGATCAGCATAATGGCCAGGAAACTGGCACCTCCAGCAGAAGAAAATGGAAGCATAGGCAGGCCTGCTCCAGTGTAACATCAGTTAGAATAGCAGATTTAGGCTGGGTTCTCGTTAGAGCTGCACGATTCTGGCAAAAATGAGACTCGCGATTTTTTTGCTTAGCCGCTTCAGATCCGGGCTATAGCCGATTGACGGCTACAGCGCGGATCTGAAATTCCCGGGAGGCCGTCAATAGACATCCTCTCCTTTTGCTTGCGCCGGGTGCGCTCTCACTGCCGCATGCTGCGTGAGCGTGCCAGCGGGTTGGGCGTACTCGATGTCCGCCGGAGACCCGCGGTCCCTGCACAGAGAGCCAGAACGGGGAACCACCGATGTAAACACGATGGTTCCCCACTCTGTGAGGGGGGGGCATGACAGATATACTGATCCCTGTGATCAGGATCAGTTAGATCTGTTATGTCCCTGTTAGCCCCGCCCCCACACAGTTAGAACACATTTAACCCCTTTCACTGCCCCCTTAGTGTTAACCCCTACCCTGCCAATGACATTAATACTGTAATCAGTGTCTATTTTTAGATCTGATCGCTGTTTAAATGTCATTGGTCACAAAAAAGTGTAAAAAATGTCCAACATGTACGCCGCAATATCGCAGTCCTGATAAAAATTGCAGATCACCACCATTACCAGTAAAAAAAATAAATAATAAAAACGCCATAAACCAATGTCCATAGTTTTAGGCGCTATAACTTTTGCGCAACCCAATCAAAATATGCTTATTGAGATTTTTTTAACCAAAAATATGTAGAAGAATATATATCGGTCTAAACTGATGAATACATTTGTTTTTTTTATTTTTGGATATTTATTATAGTAAAAAGTAAAAAATATTGTTCATTTTTCAAAATCGTCGCTATTTGTTTGCTTATAGCACAAAAAATAAAAACCGCGATGGTGATCAAATACCACCAAAAGAAAGCTCTATTTGTGGGAAAAAAAGGATGCCAATTTTGTTTGGGTACAACGCCGCACGACCGTGCAATTGTCATTCAAAGGGTGACAGCGCTGAAAACTGAAAATTGGTCCGGACAGGAGGAAGGGTTTAAGTGCCCAGTAAGCAAGTGGTCAGAATAAAGATCACAATTCTCTCACGATTCTCATGGCGTAACATATTACATATACAAAAAAATTGGGCTAACAGCACTGTTTAGTTTTTTTTTTTTTGAAAGTGTCATTTTTTCCAAAAAATTGCGTTTGAAAGACCGCTGCGCAAATACCGTATGACATAAAATATTGCAACAACCGCCATCTTATTCTCTAGGGTCTCTGCTAAATATATATATATATATAATAGTTGGGGTTCTATGTCATTTTCTAGCAGAAAATACTGGATTTTTGCTTGTAAGCAACACATGTCAGAAAAGATTTAGTCTTTAAATGGTTAAACCAAACTCTTCTATACACCGGAGTTCAACCCTTTGATCATTTGAAACATAGTTCCTTTTTACTTATCTACTTGACTTGGCTCTCTGCCCAGACTTGGCAGTCTGCCCAGATAGGAGAGACACAAGATTCCTGGGGAGACTTCAGGCGACTTGCATTGACTTCTATTAACAGCCAAGTCGCGCTGAGTAGCCCCGCAAGTTGGACTCCATTAACTGCACTGAAAATCGCCCGATGGAGATCGCAGGGGGGTGAATCGAGATCGCAATTTTAATGTGATTAATTGTGCAGCTCTAGTTCTTGTTATTGCGAATTGGATGTGGGTTTCCAATTCACATGTCAGGAGATCGGAACCGGCTCTCAGTGGAGCCGGTTCACACATCTCCTGTGTGAATTGCACAGGAGTCCTCTGCATCTTCTGGTTCATTTCAGGTCTGAATTCAGCCAAAAATTCAGGCTGAAATCGAACCTGAAATGGTGAATGGGGACCCTTACTGTGAGCCACTCTGTGCTGCGGTGTGAACCCAGCCTAAAGCTGTTTATGGTCATAACATTAAATTAATTATAAAATAAAAAATGTTTAGACTAACTTTTTTTTAATACTATTTTCTCTTAAAGTATAAGTCAGTTAAGAAGCAATGTCTCTAAAGAACATGAGCAGATAAAGAAGAAGGAGTTAAAAGAAGGTCCAAAAGCCTCATATGGATATGGAGGACAATTTGGAACAGAGAAAGATAGGATGGACAAGGTGAGTCTTTAAAATGTATGAACGTTTTAAAAGAGGAACTGCAGTCTGCTCACATAACTTGTAATAAAAACATCTTTGCCATTCTGAAGCTTCCCTCCAACCACTTTGCATATTATTTTTCGGTTTATGAAGCACAGATAATGGGGAGAGAACACGTTCTCCACCGATAATCTCTGCACATGTAGAACTGTCATTCACTGACACAGAAACGGCCAGTTTATGAAGCTGCGATCTCCGCACTTCACTGGCGATCTGGGTCAGAATTCACCCTACCCGATTCACCAGCTCAGAGGTGGTGAACCGGGGGAGTGAAGAGGGAATCCCGGGGAAGGAGGAAGAATATAGACTTCCCCTTGCCTCGTTCAGACCCCCCAACATAGTAGCCATGTCCCCCTGCCCTGTATATGTGTATATATGTATATACATGTATATGATGTGTGTGTATATATATGCACGTATATATAATGTATGTGTGTATATGTGTATATATAATGTGTGTGTGTTTATGTATACATATATAGTGTAGGGGGACTTATAATTTTATTAACTGTTTGGGCGGGCTCCTCGGAGAATGTCCGTTACTGAGCAGTGATAATTTATCACTGCTTAATAAACCGACATCTCAGTGTTTCTGTGAATTTCTGGTGCTGTAATCTCGTTAGGTCTCACGAGATTCCAGTATCAGTGTTTGAACCAATTGTAGATCGCTTCACTTCGCTAGAGGTGAAGCAATCTACACGGCTTAATAAACTGGCACACAGAGGAGAACAATCTCCTCTGTAAATGCCGGAGAATGAAGCAGTGGATTTTTTCCACTGCTTCATAAACGGACACCTGAGTCTGGCTGCATCCATTTCAACTGTGGGCAGCTGAAGCTGCTGCCTGTTCACTTCCCGGATTTACACAGAGGCACACCTCCAGTCCTGCAGCTCTCATTGGCCCTCTTATGAATCACCCCCCCCTCCCTTCCTGGCAAACTCTCACAAGAGTGAGGGAGAGCTGTGCATGATGTCATAGGCCGAGGCTTTTTTTTTTTTAAAGTAGAACTCTGGCCCAATATTTTTTTCAATTTGAATATGGATATGAGCTCCCAAACCTCTCCTTTTTTTACCTCACTTCTGTTTGTTTAGAACTAGCGGTGCACTTTATTGTAAACTACTAATGTTTGTAGTGACGCTCTGAGCAAAGAAGGAGAGTGTATATAGTCCAGCTAGTACTCAGGAATAGGGTGCTGGCTCAAAATATCACCATCCACTAGTGTGTAGCATACTTGGAAAAGACGCTGCTCAACCTTACCCAGTCTATGTGGTTAACATACTTAAGATGGCCTCAGCCTTGCACGACTCCACGAGTCAAGCCCTCTGACATGTTTGTTTGAAACATGTCAGAGGGCGAGGGTTGTGGATTGAGCAGCCATTTTTCCAAGAATGCTACACACTACTAGCAGTGCACCTAAGTTACGATCATGTGAACTGCTCTATGCATACTACCAATCCCAAAGTCCAGAGTACTTAGTCCATCTAAGAAGTGAACAAGAGAGGATAGCTAAATTCCTACATACAGTGGGAATGTGGGACCATGGAGAATGCACGAGGCCCCCTTTAACAGGAAGTCGGATAAAAGCAATAACAGAAACAAAATACTGAGATTTGTGGAAGACTGAGAGCAACCAAAGATACTTTGTTAGTTATGAATACAGTCAATTTTTTTTTTTTTGAGACAGAGTTTAGTGTCACTTTAAATTCACTTACTGTAATCCCAAATATGTCCAATCCTACCGCCCCCAACTCACCACTTCATACAGATTATAAAGATTGGCAGAATCATGATCTTTCATAATCCACAGATCTTCTACCCATTCTCAAAATGTGGCATAATGAAGGTATTTGCAATATTAGAATCTTAATTAAAGCGGTTGTCTACCCATTTTGTTTACTTTTACCTACAGGTAAGCCTATAATAAGGCTTACCTGTAGGTAAAATGAATATCTTCTAAACCTGTACGGTTTAGAAGATATTCCCTTTCTAATTTGCCGCGGCGTTACGGCGCATGCGCTGTGTATATCCCGGCAAAAGCCCGGCAATAGTTCCGGACCTTGCCGAGAAAAACGAGTTCCGCGCGCATGCGCGGGAGTGACGTCTCGCGGCTCTGGCCAGTCACAGCGCCGGAGCCACGTACCCGGAAGCAAGATCCGAGGGAAGATGTCCGCTCCTTCAGAGGGGACCAACCGCTTTAACATTGCTACCGAACAACCACTTTCTTCAACTGCCACCCAGTAAAAATTTCCATCTGTAGCCAAAAACCCTTTTGTTTTTCTGAAAGTGAGATCTTATATCACCTTGCAATTCAGAGTGGGAGTAAAATCTTGGCTGATTTTTACCTACAGGAAAGCCTATAATAAGGTTTACCTATATGTACAGTAAATGTCTCCTAAATGTGCACAGATTAGGAGATATTTACTTGTGACATCACCGGTGCATGCACTCTGAAGGAATGGCATACCCGTGCCATCCCTTCAGAGCCCTGTGTGATGAACAGTGACTCCCACACGCACGTGTGGGAGTGACATCATCGTAGCTCCTACATTTAAAGGACTGGAACCCGCCAACCCAGTAGGAAGACCAGATGAAGGTGGAAGCCCTGTTAGGCGTGATAGTGTGCTGCTACAGGGCTTTGTTTTAAGGTAAGTTTCACATAATGTGCTAGTATGCAATGCATACTAGCACATTATAACATTGCCTTGCAGGAGGACATTTTTTTTTTGTAAATGAGTTTACTACCGCTTTAAAATCTATCTGTGCAAACAAACAATTACATTTAAAGTTTACTGATATCTTCCTCTTCTCTTTACAAGAGTGCCCTGGGTCACGACTACAGGGCAGAAGTGGAAAAACACTCCTCACAGACTGATGCAGCTAAAGGCTTTGGGGGCAAATATGGAGTGCAAAAGGAAAGATGTGATAAGGTGAGTTTACCTTCCGGATTACCAGCAGCAGGGATAATCTGTCAGCCTTCCATGGTTCCCTAAGACCAGAGTTCTGGGTAACTCATGCAAGCAGTTTGTGAGCACAGCTGGTGCTCTCCTGGTATTGGTACAATGATTATTATTTTTATTATTAATCATAGACAAAAGCCAGGAATCTTCTCTTCACTGATGTGTCAAAAGTAAACTGAAATCTGATTGATTATCATAGGTTACTGCACTTTGCAAATCATTATTGCTTTTAACACTGCTTATTGCATAAATATAAGTATGTTTAATTAATACATATTCAAGAAGTCAAATTTACTATATATATATATATATATATATATATATATATATATATATATATTTATTATAAACACTTTGCATTGCCCTGTTTAAATATTTGCTTTTTTATTTTAGTCTGCAGTAGGATTTGATTACAAAAGTCAAACTGAACAACACGCTTCTCAGCAAGGTGAGATGATTACTGTAACTTTATACATGGGCTACATCATTCAGCAGAAAGTCTATATGGGCATCTTAGCCAAAAGGATCAGTCATGCAATGGTCTGTATAGGCAATAGACAGGAACTTAGCACCACCAACAAGGACAGAATGGGGGCTTCATTTACTAAAGTGATATAAGTACACCTGGGCTTTACTAAAGTGTGAGTAACGATCAGAGACGGCCCTCCCATCATGGGCGCATAGGCACCGCCCCCCCATCCATGCATCTGGACCACTGATCTACATATCAGGCTGCTGGACTATGGATTCCAAGGGGGGGGGGGGGGGGAGTGTGTTTTTGAAGCATGCGATTAGAGCCAGAGGCTCTAATAGGCTTCAAAAAAGGGTGTGCTCAAGGCACAGAGGACTGCGCCCCCCGATCCCACCCATTTGTGTGATGATAGTGAATTCATTTTCGCTATTTTCATACTAAAGTTCCTCCCCGCCAATCAGGAGGCAGGTTGCGAGACCTGTTTTCCGATTGGCCAAAGCGTCAGGTGATGCCTATCGCTTAGGCGGAAAAGGGAGAGACACGACGGAGAAAGTCGCTACAGGAGCGGACACTGGAGCCGCTGCCTGCACTCCAGGAGAGGAAGAGAGAACACCACAGCCCTCCACACAATTGGGTAAGTGCCAGACCACCTACCGCCCCCTGGAGGGTTTGCTGTCAGTGCCGCAGCTGCCACTGGAAACAATCATCCCAAGCCAGATTTACCACAGTGTGCAGTAAGATGAAGTGAAGTGCACCTGTGTGTACCTCAAAGAGAAAGGTTCAAATTCCCTTGAACCATGGTTAGATGTTTGATGTACATGTAAATGACCTCATTAAAGCTTTAGCAAAGCAGAAACTTTGTAAATCATACTTGGATTCATGTCCCTTCACATTACATCACACTTTACTAAATCAGGCCCAGGTTCACTTCTCTTCATATCACATCACTTCAAATACCTCCGAGGTAAATCACTTTAGAAAGTCCCTGTTTTCATTAGGCTACATTTGCCTGGCCATTTTCCATTGTATGAATGGCAGTGGCAGGAATCTACTACATAGTTACTTAGTTTGTGAGGTTGAAAAAAGACACAAGTCCATCAAGTCCAACCTGTGTGTGTGATTTTATGTCAATATTACATTGTATATCCCTCTATGTTGTGGTCATTTAGGTGCCTATCAATAGGTTTTTGAAATTATCTATGCTCCCTGCTGAAGTTTAAGGTTAAACTGCCTTTCTTCTAATTTTAGTGAATGGCCGCGTGTCTTTTTATATTCCCTTACACTGAAAAGTTATATCCCTATTGTGGGGTCACCCTTACAGTATTTGTACATTCAAATCATATCCCCTTTCAAGCGTCTCTTCTCCAGAGAGAATAAGTTCAGTGCTCGTAATCTTTTTTCATAACTGAGGTCCTCCAGTCCCTTTATTAATTTTGTTGCCCTTCTCTGGACCCTCTCCGGTTCCAACACATCCTTCCTGAGGACTGGTGACCAGAATTGGATGGCATACTCCAGGTGCAGCTGGACCAGAGTCTTGTAGAGTGGGAGAATTATCATTTTATCTTTGGAATGAATCCCCTATTTAATGCATGCCGATATCCTGTTGGCTTTGCTTGCCGCAGCTTGGCGTTGCATGCCATTGCTGAGCCTGTCATCTACTAATACCCCCAGGTCCTTTTCCATCCTAGATTCCCCAAAAGGCTCCCCCCCTAGTGAATAGTTTGCATTCATATTTTTGGCACCCAAGTGCATTATTTTACATTTTCCTACATTAAACCTCATTTGCCATGTAGTTGCACACCCCATTAATTTGTCCAAATCTTCTTGCAAGGTTTCCACATCCTGCGGAGAAATTATTGCCCTGCATAGCTTAGTATCGTCCGCAAATACCAAGATTGAGCTGTTTATCCCATTCTCCAGATAGTTTATAAAAAAATTAGACCCTGGGGGACCCCCTCTCCACACCAAACCATTCTGAGTACTCCCCATTTATCGCCACCCTCTGGACTCGCCCCTGTAACCAGTTTTCAATCCATGAACTCACCCTTTGGTCCATTCTGACAGACCTTAGTTTGTACAGTAAAAGTTTATGGGGAACTGTATCGAATGCCTTTGCAAAATCCAGATATACCAGACAGATTCCTACTGCTGTGTTTGACCAGGTGAGAGCAGCTAGCTGCAGCCACCAACCCCATACAGTTCAATGACAGGTTGTCAGCAGCCGCAGCTATTGGTGACCGTTCACACTGCCAGCGATATCTGCGGTCATTGCTGCTAGATGCCCTCAATGTGCATTCAAGTGCCATTCAATCTGTAGCAAAATGCTGTGTGATTGTAGCCTTAACCTCTTGTCTACCAGTGCCATTTATAAACTGTGGCTCATGCTCGCTGCTGCTATAACAGCTGAGCGTGTGTTTACCACCATCAAGCTGACTGTCAGCTTTCTGGTAATGGTATCGCCCCCTTCGTACTTGCACATGCATACATAAAAGTTCAGATGGGAGCATCTACATATGAATAAGGTGATTGCATTAAACATATTAGGCCACTCATGCAGAAGAGAGAGCAATAATTCTTGGGATATTATTCATGGTTAGCTCTAAATTGATGACCTGTAAAGGCTTTTAAAGCATCTCCTATGGATACTTTTGTGTACTGAAATTTGAGGTTAGGGTTTGACACGTTTGGTATCTATTTACTTGACACAATCTCATCTTTCATATTTTACCAATAAATTGAGTAAAATATTGTGTTTTTGTGCACTACAATTAACTTTAGTGTATTTTTTACTGAAAATATGGGATTGAAAATGGGATTGCTAATATCATGTGACAAAATTGCAATTACCACCATTTTATTCTCCATGGTCTTTTTTTCAGTGTTTTAAATGTTTGGGGGTATTTACTAACCTTCAGGCCTAAAATGTGCTTTTTACCATGTTAAAAAATGAAGAAAAAAAAAAAAAGGCTTTGGCAGCAAACTGGTTAAGGCATTGTGATCCAGCATTACTGGGTAGGGGGCGCGCACATACATTCAGTACAGCAGAAGTCAGTCAGCAAGTCCCGGCCAATGATTTATGGTTGGGACCTGCTGATCGGCTTAGCAAATCATAGTACAGAGCCCTGTGTTTACTCCTTGCTTTAGCTGAAAAGCAGGGAGAAAAATCAGCCACATCAATTAGTAAAAGCAGCACATATAACACACATCACACATTGTAAGGCACACAGCTAATACTTTGGTAGCCCTAGCTGTTAACCTCTTCTCAGTCAGTGTAATAAGTACAGTGACAGTGTATGGTTTTAGCACTGATCACTGTATTAGTGTCAATGGTGATGTCAGTTAATGTCAGACTGCCCACTGCTCAGAGTCCCACTATAAGTCGCTGATCACTGCCATTACTAGTATTAAAAAAATAAATAAATACAAATTCCAGTATATATATATATATATATATATATATATATATATATATATATATATCATCATTTGTAGATTCTATAACTTTCATTCAAACCAATAAATATTCTCTTTTACCAAAGACATGTAGCAGAATACATTTTGGGCTGAATTTATGAAGAAATTACATTTTTTTAGTGGATATGTTTTTTAACAGAAAGTAAAAAAAAATATTTATTTTCAACATTTTCGGTCTTTTTTCATTAATATATTTTTAAAAATCCAGTGATGATCAAATACCACCAAAAGAAAGCTCTATTTGTGTGGAAAAAATGTAAATGTAATTTGTGTATTGTGTTGCATAACAGTGCAATTACCAGTTAAAGTAATGCAGTGTCGAATAGCAAAACATGCCCTGGTCATGAAGGGGGTAAAATCTTCCGAAGGTAAAGTGGTAAAAAGTGTATTTCTACTTTTTTAGCCAAATTGGGATAATAACTACTATTTGTTACATGTTGCCATTTGCATAACGTTAAAAATGTTTAAACAATGCTGCCTACCTTGTTAATTGTCTTTTTCTTGCTGAGAAATCTTAGCTTTTCTTTCTATGTAATATTAAAGAGGGGGCTGTGGAAAGTAATTTTACCATAATTAAAGCCGGCCATACACGGTTCGAGTCTTGGCCGATTCAGCAGGAACCGGCTCAGATTCAAACTATTAACGAACAGGCTGAATGTACCAAGTTGATCGATCGATCAAGTTGAATACAACCAGCCTGCTGGATTCGCTTGCAACCAATGTCTTCTCCAAGTTGAAATGGTTTCCCCTGCCCACCCACCAGGAGCAGACACTGGCCCGGCTGGAGGGATTCCCCTGTCAGTGCTGTCTGTGCAGACGGGGGAAGCGTGTGAATTTTTTTCCTGCAACCCGTGGCTGCAGGAAAGAAATTTGCACTGTCTATGGCCGGCCTAACCCTGCATGTACTGTGCTGGCGGATTTCATTATCTGTTGTGAACTAGATTTGGACACATCCTGTCGTAACAAAGGGTAAAGATTTCAAGTGTTGGGTTCAGCATCCTATGTTAATTAACATTATGTTAATGCAGTTAAAAAAAAATCACTGTCTGTACCTTATCTGCACATTACCATCTATTCAAATGCAATAGAAGCTTGCCTATAGTGTCCTATGTATAAACCAGCTCCAATGAAACAGATAAAAAGGTAAGAAATATTTGTTCAATTATTTTTAGGTATGCTGTGTGAATGGGAACACACAACAATCATATAATGGAGATTCCTCATATTTGACTGCAAAAGTGGAAATACACATAGCCTCCCTGGCGGTATTCCAGAGTATGGCTCGGGGTTAATTTTTATTACCAAAAGAGGGAACCCAAAGCCACACTCAGGATCGCATTGCAGGTAAAATTACTTACCTTGTCCCCTGGATCCTGCGATGTCCCCTCACTGTGTCCTCCGGCGGAATATTTTGCCCGATGCCTCTGGGTTCCAGGCTCCGTTCCCTGCTAGCGTTGCATGGGGGCAGAGCCCGGCGGCAAATTTAAAAAGTGAAACCCACATAACACATACAGTACACTGTAATCTGTAAGATTACATTACTGTATGAAATCATTTCACATCACTTTTGTCCCTAGTGCTTTGTCCAGTGCCCTGTATGCACTTTTATATTATATATGCCATTCTTTCTGCCTGGAAACTTGAGAATGTCCATGGCATCCAAAAAGTGTCCCTTTACGTCAAAAGCAGTTTTTGACCAGCTAGAAAACAGCGATAATAAATAAGAATCACTTGCAGAATTGAGCGATACTGATTCTTGGGGAAATTCGTTATCAGACACTGAAAGTGACAACAGCGACAATTCTGCAACAGAGCAAATTTCAGTGTTTTTGACTTGATTACATTAATTAATACATTTTATTATTATTATTTTTGATAATCATTTATAGTTATTTAATATATTATAATTTATGATTTCATTATGTTAAACTTTATCATGCCCGGGATGTCTACTAGACTCTTGTTTGGACATAATTAAGTGAGTTATTCCTAAGAATTACAGGCCTACAATATAAATGCCAAATTTCTATGCAAAACAATGTACCGCTTTGAGACGCAAAAATCTGACATAATCATACCGCCAGGGAGGTTAAGGGAGGTTAATGAATAAAAACTCCTACAATAATTTTTATGAATTGACTTACACACAAATTACCTAAATAATATGGAATAAGCATATAGTAAATTAATCTGATCTGCAAAAATAGAACATTTAGTTGGGTATAAAAACAATGTTTAATAAAAAAAATAAAAATAAAATAAGTACCTCACAATACTGAAAATACAGTTGACCTTATATCTGCCAAAAGCTTATTTGTAATGCAGGCTAAACAATTATTCAGTAACAGTTTGAAAGTTAATTACAAATTTTATAGTATTTATTTATAGATTTGGTAATATTATCTCTCTGTACAGACTATTCGAAAGGTTTTGGAGGGCGTTACGGAGTTCAGAAAGATCGTGTGGACAAGGTAATATGTGTATGCAGTGCAGCAATGTTTACTGATAGGGATGGTTATTGATTTATATTACAGGAAGGACAGCTGTGTTGTATGAGGTCCTTAAGAAAATAAATTATATGTTATTATGGGCATTCTGAAGATAAGAAAAATAAATATAATGTAACAAAAAAAGAATACATTTAAATACACAGCTTTCTTAAAGTAATCCCATATAGCCCTATGTTATACAAGTCAATCTCTGCCTTGGCCTTTATGCAAGCATTAAAGTGGGAGTAAACTCCCATGCAGGGGCTTCGCCAGGGTGTGACTATCGAGGCTGCAGCTCCGGATCTACTCTCCATAGCCCCAAGTGTCCGCCTGGATCCCTAATAGCGGGCGCATGAGAGCCGCGAGCGGGCACATAAGAGCCGCGAGGGGGCGGCTTGACCGAGCTGTGAGCGGACGGCTTGACAGAGCCGCGAGCGGCAGCTTGACAGAGCCACAGCGGCCTTCATGAGGGAGCCAGGAGCGAGCGAGTGGGGCGGGCGAGCAGAGATTACATCACCTCTCTCTGCCCACCCCCACATCACTGCTCTTCTGCCCTCACAGCCTGGCCTCTGCAATGTCAGAGGTGTGACGGGGAGCAGAGAGATGACATCTCTCACTGCCCCCCACATCACCTCTCTCCTGTAATGTAAGGAGGCACTCCACTGGGGGCACATGTGATGTAAGGAGACACTCCACTGGGGGCACCTGTGATGTAAGGTGGCACTCCACTGGGGGCACCTGTGATGTAAGGAGGGACTCCGCTGGGGGCACCTAATGGAAGGAGGGACTGCGCTGGGGACACCTGTGATGTAAGGAGGGACTTCACTGGAGGCACCTGATGGAAGGAGGAACACCGCTGGGGGCAAATGATGGCATCTGGTAGCAGGCGACAGTGGCAAGTGACACGTTCAGGGCTCCCACTGATTCTGCATTATGGTGAGTTCAACTATTTCATTTTATATTAAAATGTAATAATAGAAATAATGCACTTCAATCATCCTGACGCCATACCAACCATGGTGCCGGGGGTGATTGAAATGCCAACATCAGGTGTTTGGAGTATCTTTATCTGCTGATTCCCACATATACACCGGAGCCATTGGTGGAGCCAAAGGAGTTTGGAGCAGTGTACCCTGATATGAGGAGACAAAGAGGAGGGTATTGTGAGCGAGAATCAACAGCTCCCCAGTGTTACCTGTTCGTTTGGCCATATATTTATGGCATTAAGGTGAGACGCTAGAGAGCACAGGGGTGTTGGTCGTGGCACAAAATTTACTTTGAAGCTCTGGGAGAAGAGAGTGGAATATGTTTACACCTGAGCACAGAGATACTTTATAAAATGGACTGCTTTACATTATTTGTTACGAAGTATTGAGGACGGCACTGAATTGGTTCTACTATTATATGCACATTAGATGTATTGCTTTATTAATTTAATTTCACTGCACATTTAGAATTTGCGCAATGCCATAAATTATTTTGTTTTGTTCTAATTGTGTAGCTGTGAACACATTGGGTATTGCAGCATTTCCATTACTTTTTGATATTTGTGGTTGGAGTATAATATCACACTACATAGTTTGACACACTTGTCACTACATATTTGATAATAGTAGCTCAGGGGAACACAAATATGTTTTTTATGCAATGCATACTAGCACATTATGACTTAAACTGCCCGAGGCCCAATTTTTTATTTATTTTTTTATGTGGTTAACTACCGCTTTTAAAGGAAACCTAAAGCATAATTTTCTCAAGGAATGTTAAAGTACTTTTTATGCTGAATCACAAGATTCAGTACTTTTTTTATCATCTATCCAGAACAAGTATGCAGTTTAGCAAATAAGCTATGATCCTGTTGACTCAGCAATAGCTTTGCCATTACATACTAAAAATATTTTTACATAGTGGATGAGACAAAAAATAAGACTTTTTTTTGGCAATATTTGGCAGCATTGTATCATTAATAATCAATTGTCTATATAGTTTAAAGGTAAGAAGTTGATCAAAGTGCAAGAAATATATATTTTTCCAGTTTGACCGGTTTTAAAACAACCTTTGTTTCTGTAGATATTAAGTACTGTGTTTTTTTTTTTTCATTTAACCACTTCAATACCATGCACTTACCCCCTTCCCGCCCAGACCAATTTTCAGCTTTCAGCGCTGTTGCATTTTGAATGAATATTGCGCGGTCATGCAACGTTGTACCCAAACAAAATTTTTAACATTTTTTTCCCCACAAATAGAGCTCTCTTTTGGTGGTATTTGATCACCTCTGAGGTTTTAATTTTTTGTGCTACAAATAAAACAAGACTGAAAATATTGAAAAAAAAAAGTTTTTCTTTGTTTCTGTTACAAAACCTTGTAAATAAGTACATTTTCTCCATCACTGACAGGCAATGATGAGGCTACACTGATGGTCACTGATGAGGCAGTACTGATTGGCACTGATGGGCACTGATGATGAGGCACCTATATGCATCACTGATAGGCAGCACTGATAAGCAGCACTGATGGGCACTGATAGGTGGCACTGATAAGCAGCACTGATGGGCACTCATAGGCGGCACTGATGGGCACTCATAGGCAGCACTGATGGGCACTAATAGGTGGCACTGGGCACTGGTAGGTGGCACTAATGGGCACTGATAGGTGGCACTGGTGGGCACTGATAGGTGGCAATGATAGATGGTACTTTTATGGAGGCATTGCCTGGTGGTCCTGGGTGGCATCCAAGATGGGCACTGAGTGCCATCCCTGTTGGGCACTGTGCCCCTTACCTGGTGGTCTAGGGTAGGCTCCCTGGTGGTCCCTGGGTGGGCATTTCCTGGTGGTCCTGGGCGGGCTCCCTGGTGGTCCTGGGTGGCGATCCTCGGGGGACCTGCACTGATAAACAATCAGTGCAGTGATAAACAATCAGTGCAGACCCCCCTGTCAGGAGTGCCGTCGATCGGCTCTCCTCTACTCGCGTCTGCGGATGCGAGTAGAGGAAAATCAGATACACGGCTCTTCCTGTTTACACTGTGACCACCCATGATTGGTCACAACTGATCACATGGTAAAGAGCTCCTGAAGGAGGAGATCGGTAATGTGGTGTGTCAAACTGACACACCGCACCACCGATCGCCGCAATGCACGCCCCCGCGGGTTATCCTGAAAGATGTCATATGTTGTTCGGTCAGGATAACTGAACCACTGCCTGGCCATTATTTGTCTATAGGTAGGGTGGGAAGTGCTTAATAGAACTAACTCAATAACACAAATGCAATAAGCAATAAAAGTCCTTAAAAGCTGTATCAAAATTCCCAATATTTAAATGTTCACAGCTATCAATGTGCAATCATATCCTCAATGCCTTGCAAAAAAGTACTAAATCCTCAAAAAAAGTGTTCCAAAAAATTACACAGGTCAACACATTTTGGTGTTTCAAATGTCAGACTTGTTCCTCAGTATATTTGACACACTGGGGTTGATTTATTAAAACTGGAGGGTGCAAAATCTGGTGAAACTGTGCATAGAAACCAATCATCTTCCAGTTTTTTTTGTCAAAGCTTATATGAACAATATGAAGTTAGAAGCTGATTGACTACAATTGGCTGCACAAGATTTAACACTCTCCAGTTTTAGTAAATCAACCCCACTGATTCCAAAAATGGCACCAATTTTTTCCCTATCAGCTTTAATTTTGGAGATACAGCATAAAGTGGCAATATACACACACCTGCTATACGATCATAACTATAATACAGTTAATAACTTTAGGACATGACTTTAGAATCCAATGTTTCTGATGTAAACACTTTCAGTATATCTGCTAACTTGTATGCAAAAACACAAAATAGGTCACAGAAGAACAAATTGATCAGCAAGATGTTTTCAAAAACTGACTGAAAAAATTGTATAAATTTGATCATATCTAAGAAATTAGAGCTGATGCAGTCTAACCAATGTCATTTTCTGAATAAGCACGCCAAATAACCCCAAGAACAGATCTAACACACAAGGCACTAAAAAAATAGATTTTTTTTGTTGGGCTGTTATCCATACTTCAGTGGAGTTCTTCCACTGAAACGGATAGACACACTAAATGCTGTGGACCAGTATAGTTAATGGGTTAATTGGGTTGTCCCCAGAAAAGTAATAGAGGGGAAATCTTCCAATGGGTCACTAGTTCTAAATGGCCTGGGGGTGCCCAAGAAAATTGACTTACCGTAATTTGCAGGGATTTCCTCTGACTTCCTGTTTGGCTATGGAAGTTAAGGTAAATCTCCCCAACGGGGCACAGATAGCAAATAATAAACTAACAGAGGTTATAACCCTCCCTTTCTCTATCCAAATTGAAAAAAAAAGTTTTGCCTATTGTTCTACTTTAACCTCCTTGGCGGTATTTCCGAGTGTGGCTCAGGGTGGATTTTCATTACCAAAAGAGGTAACCCTAAGCCACACTCGGGATCGCATCGCTGGATCCAGACAGCGTTACTTACCTTGTCCCCAGGATCCAGCGATGTCCCCCCGCTGTGTCAGTGGGCTGTGTCTTACGCCCGATGCCTCTGTGTGCCGGGCTCCATTCCCTGTAAGCGTAGCATAGAGACGGAGTCGGGCGGCAAATTCAAAAAGTGAAACACACACAACACATACAGCACACTGTAATCTGTAAGATTACATTACTGTATGAAATCATTTCACATCCCCTTTGTCCCTAGTGCTTTGTCCAGTGCCCTGCATGCACTTTTATATTATATATGCCATTCTTTCTGCCTGGAAACCTGAGAATGTCCATGGCATCCAAAAAGCGTCCTTTTACATGAAAAGCTGTTTTTGATCAGCTAGAAAACAGCGATAGTAAATAAGATCATGTACAGAATTGAGTGATACTGATTTGTAATGAAAGGTATCATCAGACACTGAAAGTGACAACAGCAACAATTCTGCAACTGAGCAAATATCAGTGTTTTTTATTTGATTACATTATTAAATACCTTTCATTACTATTATATTATTATTTCTGATAATTATTTATACTTATTTATTAAATTATAATTTATGATTTTGTTGTTTCAAACCTTATCAAATTTAAGTGAGTGACTCAGTAGGTCATTGATGCAAAAAGCTTCCATAATGTAAATCCATAAATAAACATCCAACAATAAGAATCACACTCACAGTGAAGAGTCATAACATATCACCACAATAATGTGCTTAATGAAGTCAAATGTACTTAGTATGCAAGTTTAACCACTTGCGGACCGCCCACTGTACATTTACTGTGGCAGGACGGCCGCTCTCAGGTACAAAGTACGTGATCTGACACTTCCAGGTCTGGGGTGCGTGCTCGTGCCACCGGGGTCCCACTACCGCTGTAATTCTACACAGTGGGAGCCCAGCAGCTGGGTACCACAGACTCGATGTCTGATGGCACCCACCAATTAGACAGGACACAGGCAGAAAGACAATCTGCCTATGTAAGTAAACAAGGCAGATTGTCGTTCTGTCTGAAGTGTTTCTGCAAAGCAGGAACATGGATCTTTGCCTTCCCCTAGTCAAAGCACCTCCCCCACAGTGAGTAAGCACATCTTAGGCACACATTTAACCCTTTTATCACCCCTGATGTTAACCCCTTCCTAGGCAGTGTCAGTAGTACAGTAACAGTGCATATTTTTTTAGCAATGACCACTGAATTAGTGTCACTGGTCCACAAAAAGTGTCAAAAGTGTCAGTTAGGTGTCTGATTTGCCCGTTGTGTCCATGTGTATGCCACCCTATCCAACAGAAGCTGGCCATTTGGCCGGCTTCTGTCGGATGAGCATGCTGGAAAACCAGCATCCGACTAACTGCCAATCAGCACTCTCTACCAATGGCAGAGAGCACTGATCGGAGTGTTCTGGCAAAGGGGAGATCGTTGTGCCAACTTTTCATAGTTAGTACAGCGGCTCTGACTGCAGCTGACAGTTTTTTTCTTTTAACCAACTGGAGAAAAAAACCTCATAATGTGTACCAGGCTTTACTCACTGTACTGAAGGAGCAGTATTGTTACCTTGCTAGCTCCTGATTGGAACTAAAGAACACCTCCCTCTCCTCACAGAACTGGGAAGAGCTGATAAAGATGCTTGAGATTTGACCAGATATAATAAATAGCTTTCAGTTGTATTTTTACCAGACCAAAAGAGAGCAAATAAGAGAAGTTAATTGTTAGGGTTTATATTAACATGCAGTTTGATATGGAAGCAATGGATTTCAGTGCGTAGGTACATCGGTGACAACCAGAGGTTCCAGAAAATATGATAGCAATTATAATGCTGGTCAAAATGATACAATCAGATGGTGCAATCTACCAATTACAGGTTGTGTGGAAACTCGGTCATGTTATTATAATTAGATGAGGATGCATGTGACACAGGCTGTATAGAAAATATTTCATTAGGTCTCTCTAAACAGACTGTAACACTTATGTTTGTTTTTTTCCCCCCACAAATAGAGCTTTCTATTGGTGGTATTTGATCACCTCTGAGGTTTTTATTTTTTGCGCTGTAAACAAATAAAGAGCGACAATTTTGAAAAAATATATATTTTTTTTACTTTTTGCTATAATAAATATCCAAAAAAAAATATGTAAAAAAACAAATTTCTTCCTCAGTTTAGGCCAATATGTACTCCTCTAAAATCCCGATTAGCATATATTGATTGGTTTGTGCAAAAGTTATTGCTACAAAATTGGGGATAGATTTACGGCATTTTTGTTATTTTTTTTTTACTAGTAATGGCGGTGATCTGCAATTTTTAGCGGGACTGTGACATTGCAGCGGACAGATTGGTCACTTTTGACACTTTTTTGGGACCAGTCACATTTATACATCGATCAGTGCTATAAAAATGCTCTGATTACTGTATAAAGGACACTGGTAAGGAAGGGGTTAACACTAGTGGTGATCAAGGGGTTAAATGTGTTCCCTGGAAGGTGTTTCTAACTGTATGGGGGCTGGGCTGACTGGAGGAGGAGAGAGATCACTGTTCCTAATCACTAAGAACAGACGATCTCTCTCTACTCCGCTGACAGAACAGGGATCTGCTTTGTTTACACTGGAAGATCCCCATTCTGCCTCTCTCTGGAGCGATCACGGGGTCCGTCGGACCCACTGTTTGGCTCCCCCGCTAGCAAATGGGCGCGCGCACAGATCACTGTGTACGTGCCTGATGTACAATGACAGCTATTCAGGCAGCCGTGCCAACCTGCTGCACTAAAACTGCGGTGGCTGGTCAGCATGTGGTTAAAGTAGAATTACAGGTTTGCTTTGACTTTAAATCATTTGTTTGGGCCAAGCTGGTCCAAATGAACTATTTCCATTACTAATTGAGGTGGATGCTACGGGGTTGATTTACTAAAGGCAAATAGACTGTGCACTTTGCAAAGTGTAGTCGCACTCTGCAAGTGCAGTTGCTCCATAGCTTAGTAAATGGGGTAAAGCTTCACCTTGCAAAGAATACCCAATCATGTGCAGGGAAAATTTAAAAAAACAGCATTTTTGCTCACACATGATTGGATGATGGAAGTCAGCAAAAATTCTGCTGATTTACTAAGCTATGGAGCAACTGTTCTTGCAACTGCACTTTGCAAAGTGAACAGTGTATTTGCCTTTAATAAATCAACCCCTATGTCTGCTGGACTATACTTTAGTAGCATCAGGCCCACACCAACTAAGTCAATGTAAACCTGTATTTCTACAATAAGAATACATTATGTTTACTTGGTATTCCTGACCACCTGATCGCTTTGCACTAATTTCATTTTCTACCAAAGAAAAGTTGGAAAATTCTAAAAGTTTTCTGCAATCCCCTGCAGTCAGCCATCATGTAGCTCACTGTGATTGTACTTCCTAAATTCTGAGCCTTGCAACTTTTTTACCAAACACATTCAAACTGATTTGCCCGCCGCAATATCACAGTCCCGCTATAAGTCGCTGATTGCCGCCATTACTAGTAAAATAAAAAATGTAATTAAAAAAGTTAAAAACAATATTCCATAGTTTGTAGACGCATATAACTTTTGCGCAAACATATCAATATACACTTATTGGGATTTTTTTGACCAAAAACATGTAGCAGAATACATATTGGCCTAAGTTGATGAAGAAATTAGATTTTTTACATTTTCTCATTGGATATGTTTTACAGCAGAAAGTAAAAAATATTGTTTTTTTTTTCAAAATTGTCGCTCTTTTTTTGTTTATAGCGCAAACAATAAAAAACTACAGAGGTGATCAAATACCACCAAAAGAAAGCTCTATTTATGGGGGAAAAATGACAAAAACGGTATTTGGGTACAGTGCTGCACACCCACGCAATTGTCAGTTAAAAATAACGCAGTGCCATATTGCAAAAAATGGCCTGGTCATGGGGGGGGGGGGGGTAAATCTTCTGGAGCTGAAGTGGTTCAAATGGTGTCTTATTGCAGCATATAGTATAAAGTGCAAAAAGTGCCCAAATGTGCTCCAAAAAATACATTAATCCTGTTATGACCTTCACAGTTGAGTTCCCCCTAAAGTGAATAGACTCACAAGATATGACCGACCACTACAGCTAATGGTCAATAGAATAGTTCACTCCATTCCCCCTTTCAGCCTCCAATTTTCCATTCAGATTTTCCCTCAAGTTAATAAATACATAGAAAAGGTAGAACCACAAAAAGATAACGAAAATAGTTGCATATAACAGATTGCAGTATTAGCAAAAGAGAGCTGCATAACCTAAGTAAGAATAAATTGTTTTTCATAAATTAAGTTAAAGGCCCCGCCATGCTTTTCTGATCTCAGCTGTTGCCAAGAGCAGGAGAGAAAGCCTTGTGTTAGCTATGAGTTGGCCAAGGTGTAGCTCAACATACTTCAGACACACAATATAATGTGATTACTATGGAAAGCAGAAATTATTTGTGTTTTTTAATCCAAAAAAGTGTCCCCCTTGCCAGTCTTAGACAAAAGTCATAGAATAGATGGCAATCACCTGATCTCATGATGGGATACAAAGTGAAAGACTGCTGAAAAAACTAGGGTTGACCACAACAAGTCCCCTACAGCCAATTTCCAAGATTTAAAAATATTAAATACTTAATAAAAATGCAAAATGTAGTTAACTGTATGTTGCCTTAGGATTCAGTCCATTTAAAGTGTTGTTTTTTTCAGTCTGCACTAGGATATGACTACAAGGCTTCTGTGGAACAACATGCATCTCAGCAAGGTGAGCAGCTAACATCAATATAATGTACAGTATACAGCCTGCAGGTTAATGGGCAGTACAGGCTGAATTTAAAGGTCAGCACAGTGGATAAGGTATTAGCACTTCTGCCTAGCAGCACTAAATCCCAACCATGGCCATCCCTGCCTGGAGTTTGCATGATCTCCCTGTGCCTGAGTGAGTTTCCACTGGATACTTTGGTTTTCTTCCACACTCAAAATACATGCTGATAGGTTAATTGGCTCCTGTCTAAATTGGCCCTACTACAGTATGTGTATGTAGGAATGTGAGTTAGGGACCTTAGATTGTAAGCTCCTTGAGGGCAGGGACTGATGTGAATGTGCAATACATATCTAAAGCACTAAGTAAATTGACGGCGCTATATAAATACCTGTGATAAATAAATAAACAAACCCAAATACGAAAATGTAATCTATTGCATTATACCAGTCAGTATATGTGGTTGCTGCATTTGTTTTCTTTTTTTTTTCAAGCTTTCACTTCCTTTCTTTTCACCTGGTGATCCTGCCAATAACACACATCCTGTCCTAAGGTGACAACTCTTAGACCCCGTACACATAGACTGAATGTTGGTTTAAAAATGGCCCACATTTGGTCTGTGTGTATGCCACCCTGTCCAACAGTAGCTGGCCATTTGGCCGGCTTCTGTCGGATGAGCATGCTGGAAAACCAGCATCCGATCAACTGCCAATCAGTGCTCCCTACCAATGGCAGAGAGCACTGATCAGAGTGTTCTGGCAGGGGGAGATCATTGTGATAACTTTTTATAGTTAGTACAGCGGCTCCGACTGCAGCTGACAGTTTTTTCTTTAAACCTGCTGGGGAAATAAACCTCATAATGTGTACCAGGTTTTACTCACTGTACTGAAAGAGCAGTATTGTTACCTTGCTAGCTCCTGATTGGAACTAAAAAACACCTCCCTCTCCTCACAGAACTGGGAAGAGCTGATAAAGATGCCTGAGATTTGACCAGATATAATAAATAGCTTTCAGTTGTATTTTTACCAGACCAAAAGAGAGCAAATAAGAGAAGTTAATTGTTAGGGTTTACATTAACATGCAGTTGATATGGAAGCAATGGATTTCAGTGCGTAGGTACATCGGTGACAACCAGAGGTTCCAGAAAATATGATAGCAATTATAATGCTGGTCAAAATGATACAATCAGATGGTACAATCTACCAATTACAGGTTGTGTGGAGACTCAGTCCTGTTATTATAATTAGGTGAGGATGCATGTGACACAGGCTGTATAGAAAATATTTCATTAGGTCTAAACAGACTGTAACATTTATGTTGGGACTGTACGATTCTACATTATGCTCATGCAAAATAATATAATCAGAATCCTTAGGTGTGGGGTAGGTAATCTTACCATTCGTTTACATAAAATTACCATAAATGTATCATTTTTAATGACATGTGGGGCACCATTGTAATATATTACAATTAAAAAGTCAAGTTTTTTAACCACTTCAGCCCCTTCCTGACCAGGCCATTTTTTGCGATACGGCACTGCAGTGCTTCAACTGACAATTGCTTGGTCATGCAACATTGTACCCAAATGACATTGATGTCCTTTTTTCCCCACAAATAGAGCTTTCTTTTGGTGGTATTTGATCACCTCTGCGGTTTTTATTTTTTGCTCTTTAAACAAAAAAGGAGCGACAATTTTGAAAAAAATATATATTTTTACTTTTTGCTATAATAAATATCCAAAAAAAAAATGTAAAAAAACTAATTTCTTACTTAGTTTAGGCCAATATGTATTCTTCTACATATTTTTGGTAAAAAAAAATCCCAATTAGCATATATTGATTGGTCTGCGCAAAAGTTATTGCTACAAAATTGGGGATAGATTTAGGGCATTTTTGTTATTATTTATTTTTACTAGTAATGGCAGTGATCTGCAATTTTTAGTGGGGCTGTGACATTGCAGCGGACAGATCGGTCACTTTTGACACTTTTTTGGGACCAGTGACATTTATACAGCGATCAGTGCTATAAAAATGCACTGATTACTGTATAAATGACACTGGTAAGGAAGGGGTTAACACTAGTGGTGATCAAGGGACTAAATGTGTTCCTTGGGAGGTGTTTCTAACTGTATGGGGGCTGGGCTGACTGGAGGAGGAGAGAGATCGCTGTTCCTAATCACTAGGAACAGACAATCTCTCTCTACTCCGCTGACAGAACAGGGATCTGCTTTGTTTACACTGGAAGATCCCCATTCTGCCTCTCTCTGGAGTGATTGCGGGGTCCGCTGGCCTCCACTGTTTGGCTCCCCCACTAGCAAATGGGCACGAGCACAGATCGCCGTGTACGCGCCCAATGTACAATGACGGTGATTCACGCATCTGTGCCAACCTGCCGCACTGAAACTGCACTAAAAGCGGCATGTGGTTAAAGTAGAATTACTGGTTTGCTTTGACTTTAAATCATTTGTTTGGGCCAAGCTGGTCCAAATGAACTATTTCCATTACTAATTGAGGTGGACGCTATGGGGTTGATTTACTAAAGGCAAATAGACTGTGCACTTTGCAAAGTGTAGTTGCACTCTGCAAGTGCAGTTGCTCCAGAGCTTAGTAAATGAGGTAAAGCTTCACTACGCAAAGAATACCTAATCACGTGCAGGGAAAATGAAAAAAAAAACAGCATTTTTGCTCACACACGATTGGATGACGGAAGTCATTTACTAAGCTATGGAGCAACTGCTCTTGCAGAGCAAGTTGCAACTGCATTTTGCATAGTGAACAATGGATTTGCCTTTAGTAAATCAACCCCTGTGTCTGCTGGACTATACTTTAGTAGCATCAGGCCCACACCAAGTCAATGTAAACCTGTATTTCTACAATGAGAATACATTATGTTTACTTGGTATTCCTGACCACCTGATCGCTTTGCACTAATTTCATTTCTGACCAAAGAAAAGTTTTCTGCAATCCCCTGCAGTCAGCCTTCATGTAGCTCACTGTGATTGCACTTCCTAAATTCTGAGCCTTGCAACTTCCTCTATCTCTGCTTCCTTTTTTACCAAACGCATTCAAACTTCCAAAGCAAGCGTAAACCTGATGACTGTAGTAAAAGCTGTACTGACAATGTACTGACATTTTTTTCTGTTATACGTTATGCATGGGAAAACCAAAAAAAATACCATCTGGCCTCTCAAACAAAAGTTCTCTGATAACTAGAATACAGACAAAGGGGAGTGGAGTGGATTGGTGTGCTTTATCTATGTCTGGATGAAAAAAATCTCAAATTTTCATATTTTCAGTTTTTACTGCAGTGTACTGTTAAGTCACACCTCTGCAGAATGCCATTTAACCTGTAGACAATGGAGAAACAGTGAGAAAATAATCATATCATCATTTTCACCAATTTATTTGACCTAATTTTACTTATGACCTTTAGATTATTCTAAAGGATTTGGAGGTAAATTTGGTGTACAAAAAGACAGACAAGATAAATCAGCTCACAGCTGGACCCACAAAGAAGAGGTACAGCCACATCAGTCTCAGACAGGTATGTGGACCACCTATTATATTTTAAAAAGTCCATGAATCTATGATTTATAATTGTGATTATAGAGATGAGAATGATTTACTAAAAAAAGCTGAGAATCTTCACCAACAAAAATGTTTGAATTAGTCTTTTTTTTTACCTGATCATGTGAATCGAAGGAAAGTAGTGAATATTCATTTAGAAAGTGAAGATTCTCAATTTCTTTTGTAAATCAGATTCAATGTCTAAAATGTGAAGCCATTCACATAAAGAGAGGTTTGTCTCTTCAATAACTCTACAACACCAAGGGTTCTTCTGAAACTACTGTACTGTGTCCTGACATGATAATTAGATATTTACTTAATACCCACTTCTACCCAAAAGTTTTTCTTTAAGTTTTGGTCAGAGTGGGGAAGAATTATAATCTCAGGTCAGGTTTTTACTACTAGATGAGGAAAGTGGAAAAATAGCACTGGACCTGTAAGGTTATCTTATTGTTATTGCAATCTTAACCCTTCCCGCTGCTGTCACCTGGCCCTTTAAGGGCTTCTAGATCCCGGGAGGTAAGCATTCAGGCCATGTGACCGCTGTGATTGACTGTCACATGATCAGAAAGCTCCTGATCACAAGTATGCATCAATAGCTTTTCGGTCCCCGCCAGTGATTGTGCATATATGTGGCCTCTCAGCGGTAAAGCCCATCCACAGAGAGGCAGCATATATGCGTGTGGTCGGTGGGTAGAGGTTAAACTATTGAGATTGCTGTAAATAATGAGGTTCCTGGGCAGGCAGCTTCCATACCCTCAAGGGTCTCTATACAGTCTCCTTGGCTTGTAGTGGAATGTAGCAAAAATGGAAATTGAAGCGCCACACCTCTTCTAAGAGGTCCAGATACAACTGTCAAACCAGCCGGCGACAAGGCCTGTGCTTGTAATCACACTGGAAGAAATAACATTAAAGGTCCAATTCACGTCTAGCCAATTCACATTGTTTTCAAGCCCTGATGAAGAGAGAATTTTTGTACCTCCAAAATGTGTTGGATAATTTTTGGATTGAGCCTATAACTTTTATAGGAATAAAGTTGTATCTGGACCCCTTAGCAGTGGTGTGGCACTTCAGTTTCCATTTTTGTTAGGTTCTTACTGCTATCTTTGTTCCCGCTAGGGAGATTTCCCCTCACTTTCTGCCATAGTAATGTTTTTTCACAAAATGGGAGGTTAGGAAAAAGGTTTCCATTGGAGACACAGACAGAAAAAAAAGCTTTTGAAAAGGTTAGAGGGACTTGATCTAAAGCCAGTTTCAATTCACAGTGTGAAGGTAAGTCACTACTGTAGAATACAAAGTCCCTTGGCTCTTTAACCCAGGAAAGTGGAAGAAATACAAAAGCTGCACACCAAAGATTAAGACGTCCAATAGTATTTATTTCTTCATAGAAAATCAAAGATAATAAGCCAACACATTTAGAGGGCTATACCATTCAAGTCATCAGAGTTTCAACTGCTGGTTTGAATAGACTAATGGACTTGTGAAAGTTAATGGGGTGTCATTTAAAATTTGAAGTAATTAGCTGCTTTGCTTCTTTTACACAACCAACTGGTGAAGCACACTATTGGAGGAGAGGATCCCCAACGAAGGGGGAGTGTCATAGCTCCTGAACACGTTGCATTGTTATCTTTGGACTTATATTATGAAATAAATAATGTTGTACTCCTAAACCATTTGCGTAGTAGTGCTCTTGTTTAGTTTATCCCACACCGTCCAGCAAATAAAGGGTTGAAGGATGTTTCCACTCTTCCCTACTATCAAAAATTTAAAAGAAATCTTGGCTAATGTTGGGTTTTAATATTTTAACATTTTATTTCTGTAGAATATAAGGAATCTTTCTCTCTGAAACAAATGAATTGACATTTAGATGGAAATAATGTGCATTCTTTGTCCAAATGAATGTTACAATATAACATTACAATGGATATTACAATGTTACAATGATTTTATTGTAGTCGGGACCATTTTAAATAAACATTATCTTGAGTTGTCCAAGTACAGAGCTGTTTGAAAACCTCCTGGCTCTGCACAGATCTCTGCTACTGCTAAAAAGTCAGAAATTTAAAGCCGTTGCTTTTTCACAGCTGATGAATTAGTAATGGCAGCATGCATTCAAAAAGTAAAACCAGTTTCTATATTGTTTCATTATGGTCACTGTTATAATACTTTGTATATGACAGATTAGTAATTAATATATTTGGTTTGTTATTAAATGTAGCTTTTCCACCTATATTGCTACTTTTATTTTGGCCTCATTAGATCATTCTAAAGGATTTGGAGGGAAATTTGGAGTACAGAAAGACAGACAAGATAAATCTGCTCACAGCTGGAGCCATAAGGAACAGCTACAGTCCCATGAATCTCAGACAGGTAACATGTAGACCCAACCAATCAGGATGTTGGTACGTGGCTCTTATTTGGAAGTCCTATATTTGTATGTTAGTTCTTTCTGAATCTAGCATACCGCTCTCTGCTTGTAATAGGTAGCTCCACAAAAATGCAGCATAATACAAAATGTCCAAATATGTTTTTTTATTTATGTTTTAAGTGTATTAATATTTGCTATCAATTGCCCATAAAGATTAACTCGCCCTTGACGGCCAAAATTAATAAGTTGTATTTTCCAAAATCTAAAGCCTTCTCAGAAGCTATCATGTGTGAAATATATGTGATCCCCATTCCCAATTCTAGGTTTTCCTACTGATCCCAAATTTACACTTCTAAAGCCTCGTACACACGGGTGCAACAGTTGTACAACCGAATGTCCAACTTTGGACCAAGTTGGATGTTGGCTGTTGTGTTTCGCATACTGACATGCACTAAGAGCTCGTACAACCAAGCCTAACATAGTGATGTGTTACGAGCGTATAACGAGGAAGTTCAGGTGAATTTGATTTGTGAATTAGGAACATAGGTTTCCCAGAACAGACACTTCTGGGCGTTCCTGACTTCTGACTTTGTTGGACCATCGTCTCTGTACACACGGTACAACAGTCGTACAACCGCTTGTTGTATAACCAAAGTTTTCTAGTCTGCTCATCCAACTTCTGTTGTACAACTGTTGTACGATGGCTGTTGTAATTGCGTGTACTAATGGTCGGATGATCGTACAACAAGCTGGTTGTACGACCGTTGTTATACAACCGTTGTACCGTGTGTACGGGCCTTTAGTCATCGACCTTGTCATAGAACAAGCAGCCATAGAACAAACATCCAAACTGAATACTTACTGCAGGATAATTAGTTATTAAGCAGGCAAGCCAAAGGATCAGCATGCCAGCTGAGCAACTCACACTCATTAATGAAAAATGTATTTTTTAATTAATAAGGAAATATAGTCAGAATAAAATAAACTTTAGTCCCCTTCTAAGCAGGATAGACATTTTTTTCCATTAGAGGCAATGATATCTAACAAATACTCTGAACTGGTGTGATTAGGCACGGAGGAAGAAAAGCAGTGGATATTCCAAGATTTGGAGCGGGCCACAGTAAATTTAAAAACACACAAACATTTTTCTACCCAGCTGTTATGTTTATGGCATTGTATATACTGAATCTAGTTTGATCTTATTTCTATTTGCAGTTTACAAATAAGGTGTCTATGGCTGTCTCCCCTGTGCTGTATTTGCCGTATGCTTTGCTTCCTATTTGTATAGGGCACACCCATAATAATTTAGCCATGTTTTTGCTACTAGTCCAAACCTATAATATATAATGATAGTTACACTTCCAATAAACTGCAAATATCTGGCAGAAGAGAAAGCAGGTCTTTTTATTCTATCAGTAGATATGTGAAAAGATATTGCATGTGTGTTTATATACCGTATAATAAATAATATAGCACAGGTTAAGTGCCCATTAAAGTCTCATGAACACCTTGTGCTTGATAATCTAAGGCAGTGGTGGCTAACCTTGGCACCCCAGATGTTTTGGAACTACATTTCCCATGATACTCATGCACTCTGCAGTGTAGTTGATCATCATGGGAAATGTAGTTCCAAAACATTTGGGGTGCCAAGGTTCGCCATCACTGTTCTAAGGCTTTGTTCAGATGGACATTGGCACCTGCCCTGTGTGCAGGCTGCCTTTGTTTTGGCATCTGCATTAGCCCCTAGCTCAATGAAGGCAGCCCATAGAAGTGGATGCTGACACAAATAGTGTGTTATTGGGGCCAAGCAGTTGCTGTGTCCTTTGTGGCTGTGTCTGCATCCACCTCTTTAGGTTGCCTGCATGCAGCTAGGGGCGGATGCAGATGCTAAATCAAAGACAGCATGCATGCAAGACAGGTGCCAGCATCCATCTGAACAAAGCTTAAACCTTAAAAAATAATGGTGCTATCACTATTCTAAAATTTTCCAACCGAAATTTATTTTGATGATTTAGATTATGCCAAAGGGTTTGGAGGGCGCTTTGGAGTACAGACTGACCGTGTGGACAAGGTGAGAAGATCAGATGCACTGTTTACTATGCAGTAGTGGCTGATTAGAAAAGATTGCTTTGTTTGTCAAATTGTAACAGTTGCCATCCATTATTGTATTTAAACAAGTGAGTCAGGGCAATTCTAATCTCTAGTTGTGCTATTTACCTAGAATCTTAATTGCACTCATTAAATATGCTTACTTTATATTTGATTATCGTAAAAGAGATAAAATGGCCAAGTGACATTATTTATGTGTATTGAAAATAAAGCTACCAACACCTCTCAGCTAGGTGACTGTTAAGGAAATAGAGTATTTTGGAATCCACTCTTCTCCAACTGGCATGATAAAAGCAGTGTTAGGCTATATATAGAATTACACACATATAGGCAAATAAGAAGTTCGAAGGAAAATTGTCTCTACCTTAAAAAAAAGGAAAACTTTCCTGACCTGCATACCCTTCTATGTCAATTAAAGACAATGTGCCAGGCAACTATCAGAACCTTCAGAAGGAGGCCATCAATGGCAGCCATTGTTTCATAACAGGTTTACTTTAAGAAATATAGGATCATCTGATGTTATAGAAACTTTGTCACAGCATACTACAGGGATCAATAAACAAGGTCATACTATTGCAAGGTATGAATGATTATGTCCAAACATGCCATAACGTGGTGGCTTTACAGTGATGGCTGTAGATCACAACCAATCATCAGAATCAACAGGTAAAGTTGTGTCCAGTTCTCAGTTACCGTATTTATTTCTTAATCTGTCTTAAATTACCAGGTGTTTGACATAAAGGTGCATCTAAAAAAAAGAATATAGTCCAAAAGTAAATTTATTTCAGTAATTCAATTCAAAAAGTGAAACTCATATATTTTATATAGATGCGTTACACACAGAGTGATATATTTCAAGCATTTCTTTCTTTTAATTTTGAAGATTATGGCTTACAGCTAGTGAAAACCCAAAATTCAGTATCTCAGAAAACTAGATTATTACATAAGACCAAAAAGTAAAAAAGGATTTTTAATACAGAAATGTTGGCTTACTGAAAAGTATCTCCAACAATAGGCACCCTCCAAAGCTCTTCTGGTCACGGTGAATGATTGCACTAATACAGCTGTGCAAACCTGCATACATAAAATAGTATTATTACACCACTCTATATTAACGGCAGCTGCTTGAATTATTTATATTCTTAAAACCACAAAAATAAATTCCATCCAATCTCTTATTAGAAGCGCTCTCTAATTGTCCATACAAGCCTCAGCCTAATAAAACTCGGAAACCTTCAATGTCAATGCACCAAGGCTGTATTAAAATCCACCCGTTATTCATGCATCATAGATGCTGCAATCTTCTAGATGTCCGTGACCGATGTGCAATCTAGGTCCAACTCTGATACTCAGTGCTGCTAACACCTCCACCAGCAGTGCTCACCGGCTCCCCACAGAATGAACTCTTACCAGAGATTAATGTATTACTCCCATTGGATCATCATCTTGCTGAGTAGCCTGCTTGAATCTATGTGGGATCTCTTTTGTCACAGGAAGGTAGTGCTCTCATGTCTCTTAAACAGAGATCATGACAACATAGCGTAATACTGCAAAACTCTGTTTTATTTACCACTCTCCCACCCAATAAAACACACGTACCATACCTATCTGACTCTTCTGTGTCATCACACTGGCCTCTGGGTATGGACCGCATTATACAGGGGAGTTTGTTTCCCTTTTTAGATACATTGCAGATTAGTAGAGATACGCTCAGCAGATATAAACTAAGGACTTGATGATGACAGGCTCACGCTGTTCCCCTCATGTTCTCATGGGCAACCAAGGTCTTTCAGATATTGTTCTTTCTTGTTTCCCTGCGTACAGATCCTCATGTTTTGTTACATGCACCCTCATGTTTTACGTTCTTGCATTAGCGTTGGAGTTTTTCTTTGTTTGTTTTCTGTTTTTTTTTTTCTCATTATAATAACCGTGGCTAGGCAATGTAATATTTTCTGTATTCTACAGAAAGGTGCTCACCTATCTGGGGGGTGGCTCCAGGCGAGGCTTTTGTCTGCCTGTGCCCGTTCGACGGCCCGTTCCCAACTCCGAGACTTATATGAGGTCTCGGCCCGCACTTATGCAGACAAGCTAGCACTACACCAATATCAACTCTGCCAGGATTCGAGTGAATGGTTCGCTTTCCTTTCCATTCACAATGGGACACGACAAGGTTGCCCCTTATCTCCCCTTCTCTATGTCCTTGTCATGGAACACTTAGCCATCGCCCTATGAAACAATCCTAATGTCCCAGGTATTTCAGTAGGCCCTATTACCACCAAATTGGCTTTGTCCGCGGATGATCTGCTTCTGTTCATGACCCAACCAAACCAATCCCTACCGCAAATACTTCAGGAATTTAAAAGATTTGGAGAGTTGAGTAACTTTAAAGTAAACCATACCAAATCCGAAATACTCAACGTATCTTTGACGAAAGAGACCCTTCAACAAATATCAAATGCATTCCCCTTTAGGACTGGCTCCACCTCCATCCGGTACCTTGGAATTCACATACCCTCACACGCGACCCAAATGTTTTCCAAAAATGTTATTCCTCTCCTCCTCAAAACCAAAGCAGACCTCTCAAATTACAGCGAGAAACCATTATCTTGGCTGGGTAGGATAAATACATTAAAAATGGATGTACTCCCCTGATTCCTTTACCTATTCCAAACACTCCCAATCCCCATACCATCTGAATACTTTAAGAAGCTCCATCGGTTGTTCTCTACCTTCCTTTGGAAGGGGGCCAAGAGGACCTAGACTATGCTACGATACACTCTCTCTCCCAAAAATTTGAGGGTGGGCTGGATCTCTGGACAACCACATATACTACAAAGCAGCAGTTATTACGAGAATACTTGATTGGTTTCATCATATCTCCACCAAGTCATGGGTTCAAATCGAGATCCACATGAGCTCGATAGATCTTCGAGCCCTACCGTGGTCATCTGCTACTCTTTTACAGCTCCCTTCATTGCCATGTGACCTCACTTGACAAACATTGACAATTTGGCACCGTCTAAATTCTTCAGGGCTCATTTCTCATCCTAAGGGCCCCATGACACCTCTGTTTGGGGCCCCTGATTTTCCTCCGGCACTTCATGGACAAGTGTTTGGTGCCTGGACTAAAAAGGATCACCAACGACTAGCCCAGATACTCTGCCCAGACTACTCAATGATCACAGATGATCCCACTGGCACCTCCCCCCGTACATTGACACGGTGGCTCCAAAAGCAAAAAATAAAATCATATATTCGAGCCCTCCCATCCTTTCATGATGTTCTTGCGGACCCTACTGCCTTCGAGGATCTACTACTTCAGACTGACCCCTCAGCGCACGCGGTTTCACAACTCTACTCCCTCATACATTCTACCACTTATCCAGATCTGCCCACCAACACACGGGCCTGGGAATCGGATCTTGGCCACCCTATTTCTCCTATCGACTGGCAAAAATGTTTCACTCTGACTCATAAAATGTCCCTAACTTCAAAGAACCAGGAAAAAGGGTTCAAGCTTTTGACCCGATGGTATAGATGCCCTTCAACTCTACTCTAAACTCCCCGAAACCTGCTGGCGGTGTTCTTCATCTAAGGGGACCAGTCTACATATTTGGTGGGAGTGTCCCCCTGTACGCAAATTCTGGCAGGCAGTTTTCAACTTGTACTGCAGACTCATGGCAACCTTGATCACCCCCTCCCCCGAGATAGCATTAGTTCCAACGGTACTCAGACGTCATGTTCAACTTTTGACGGACGGTCTTAAACGCATGTCCCCCTGTGAGGGTGGTTTATACATCTGACCAGGGGAATCTACTTCTTGTGGCGGTCGTCCAAAGCCCCTCAAATCTCATCTCAACTTCCCGTAGATATGGTAGCCCAGTTTTCGAACTTGGGAAAAAGGACCAAGAAACTTCAATCCCTGTAAAATACTCAGTCTCACTTTGTAAAAACGGTCAGCTATCCTCTTTATCCCACCGGTTCTAGGCTAAGGGTCCGGGCACACAACCACCCGTCTAGACCT
>BLSH010486991.1:774086-798975 GCA_018402905.1 Glandirana rugosa | reverse complement strand
CCCCCCCCCCCCCCCCCCCCAGGGCTGAGTGAAATGGCAGAATGTTAAAGGGACTAAAAATTACTCCTGAGAGGACTATCTACAAGAAGAGAATTGACCGCTTATGTTGGATTGTCAGCGGAAAGCTTGATGGTCAGTGGAAAAGTGTCTCTAGCAATGGTCAGTAGAGAAGAGACTGGTGTCAGTGTAGTATACCTTATATTGGTAGTCAGTGGTGAAGTCTGCCTTTACGCTGGTGTTCTTTACATTGGTGTTCAGTAGAAAAGTGTCCCTTTATATTAATAGTCAGTACCGTGTCCTCCTACCATGATGTAGTGAACCCCTTGTGATGGTGGTCAGTGAAATAGTGTCTACTTACACTGGTGATAAACTGAGAAGTACCTGCTTATATTGCTGGTCAGTAGGTGATCAGAGTGTCAGTGGTTACTTACCCGAGATTGGAGAGGCTCCACTACTCTCACACTGCTAACTCCAGCTCTTCTGAGGGACATTGGCCCTGGAATATTGCAGACAGTGTTTGGTGGGCTGTCAGGATATCCAGTACCGGCTGTAATTTAATTCTATAGAGACAATAAACCAATGTATTACTTGTTTCTTGGGAAAACTGCTTCAACCAAATTGATCTTGTCACATGCTTCCAACCCTTACTCACTCAAAGTCAAAAAACTTTTAAAACGAATATATTAGAGCAGCATTTCTCAACCTTTTCAACACAGAGGAACCCTTGAAATAGTCCTCCGGTCTCGGGGAACCCCTGCTAAAAATTAGAAATCTTCAACTCATGATACATTAGTGTGATGGTCAGTGGGAAGAATGCTCCTTACGATTGTGGTTATTGGGAAGAATTACCTCCTTACAGATAGCTAAAAAGATCATTTATGTCATTGGGAATTTATCTGAGAGGCAGAAAATGGCCACTGCTCAAGGAACCCCTAGCAACCTCTGGAGGAACCCTAGGGTTCCACGGAACCCTGGTTGAGAAACACTGTATTAGAGTGTTAGTGTTGAGGAGCCTATGTATTATTTTTCAGATTTTTACCATTTTCAAAGTGTATATAGACAAATAAATAAAAGATGGCGCTAACACCCTCGACTTGGAGGACAGGACTCAACCAGTCACCACAAATTTTACAATGTGTTTGAAGATATGTCTACCTTCGGAAAAACATATGTATCTCAAAACCAAGTGTAAACAATGAAGAAAAGAATATATATAGATGTGTTAAAGAGATCCTCTAAAGCACAACATTAGTGATACTATAATGTTAGATTAGTGGTAGTGGATGTTAAGTCCTTAATAGGGCTTAATAGAAGTCCTGCAGGGCTATACGCCACAGTAAGTGCAAATAGTTACAAATAGTCCAATTAGTGTAAATACATATTGATGCAGTCCAATAACAAAACGAAAAATCCAAAACTTGTAAATGAAATATGGTAGAAAAAAGTGCTTAAAGGCCAATGGTGATTCTTGACATAGTGAACCGTGGTGAACAGTATATAAATATCCGATCAATCCAGCAACAAGAGAAGTCAAGGCTTACCAGATGGTGGATATATTCACGCCTGAATATATAGAACGGGTGGGAGGGTCATCATTCTCCGAACTGGTCCCGTCACACAATCCTGGGGAGGTCTACAGACCTTCATAGGGTGGAGGTACGTCACACAATCCAAATGGGTCCAACGAGGCTATATTCTCCACTCGTCACGCCTACACCAAGGAATGCGACTCCGAGATCCAGTTTGTAAGGAGCGTTCAATTTCCACCATTCACAAGCTATGAATGTCTTATGAAGTGTCTCTTGTAAACCTCTCGGGTTTTGCTCAGAACCGTGTCCCACTCATCACAGTGAACGCTGCAATCTTCTGGCGTCCAGAAGATTGCAGCGTTCACTGTGATAGTATCGACCACTAAAGTGATTGTGAGATTCTGCATCGGCTCCTCAGACTTTAGGACAAATTTAAACAATAAATAAATAATTCTCCACTATTGGTAAAAGACCACCATTGTTCTCTTGACCTACTTGTGAAAGAGGAAAGATTGCCTGAGATTCAAGCAAAAAGGTTTCAGTCTTTTTCTGAGTGGGACCCGGTTCTGAGAAAAACCCGAGAGGTTTACAAGAGACACTTCATAAGACATTCATAGCTTGTGAATGGTGGAAATTGAACGCTCCTTACAAACTGGATCTCGGAGTCGCATTCCTTGGTGTAGGCATGACGAGTGGAGAATATAGCCGCGTTGGACCCATTTGGATTGTGTGACGCACCTCCACCCTATGAAGGTCCGTAGACCTCCCCAGGATTGTGTGACGGGACCAGTTCGGAGAATGATGACCCTCCCACCCGTTCTATATATTCAGGCGTGAATATATCCACCATCTGGTAAGCCTTGACTTCTCTCGTTGCTGGATTGATCGGATATTTATATACTGTTCACCATGGTTCACTATGTCAAGAATCACCATTGGCCTTTAAGCACTTTTTTCTACCATATTTCATTTACAAGTTTTGGATTTTTCGTTTTGTTATTGGACTGCATCAATATGTATTTACACTAATTGTCCTGTCCTCCAAGTCGATGGTGTTAGCGCCATCTTTTATTTATTTGTCTTTTTACGATTAAGTTTGGTCTCAGTATGGCAGCTTCCCCTCTAGTATAAATTTTACCTCTGAGGCTAGCGCAGTCTTATTTTCTCTATATTCAAAGTGTATATGTTGTGCTCGGATCATATGTATTCTTGAGGGCTGCAAAAAAAGACAAGATAGTGTAGTATTTTTTTACAGTGAATAACAGCATTTATTTTTTTAAGTGACAAGTGATGCTCAGAATCTAAGATCACGGTTTGAAAACATGGCCAAGACAGCAGAGGAAGAAAACCAAAAGAAAGCAGAAGAAGAGAGAGCAAGGAGACAGAAGAGAGACAAAATGGAGCGACAAGGACAAGTAAAAAAAGAGGTAAAACATAAATAAAATGAAAAAAAAATGACTTACAGTATTATCACAGGGATGACAATTCAAAATATCAGGGTATGTACAGTAGGAATGTCCCTTTTTAACAGCAAGGGCTGGGCCAATGGTTTCTAATCTCTTCTCCTAGTACATATTCCTGGTCACAATGGCTACCTAGCATTTTGATTAGAACACAATAGAAAAACCAATGAAGGCAAAGGAAAGAAAAATAGAAATAGAAATAGTCAGAGTAACATAGTCTATGTAGCTGAAAGATTACAGTGAACCTACCCATATAGGGAAACTTGAAAGGTTTAGACACCGCTCCCCTAGCAGCATATACTCAGCTTTTCACATTCCCCCACAGCTTTGCTTGGGTTCAAGGAGTTCAAGTGGAACTTTAGTCAGAAAATGAAGTCCTGCTAGATCACTTCACGCTGGACCCTTGCAGGTATATCTGTGTAAAACATTAAAAATATATTTAAATTTAAATTTCATTTAAAGTGACACACAGACTTTCCAGATGTGTGCAGAACAGATGTTCAGTTATTCCCGGTTTCATTTAAAGTGACACACAGACTTTAAAGATGTTTGCAGAACAGATGTTCAGTTATTCCTGGTTTCATTTAAAGTGACACACACAGTTTCCAGATGTGTGCAGAAAAGTGATATGGGTTCTCCCGGCTAATTTATACTTTTTTGACACAGTTTGAAGATGATTTTAGAACAGTTATATGGCTTCTACCGTTAATTAATACTTTTCAGACCCAGTTTGAAGCTGATCCACATTCACCTCCATTTTTGCTTTTTTTATGTTTTTATTTTTTTTTTTAATATTTAAAGTTATTTCCCTGTCCCCGATTCTTTGTAGGGCACTTGTCCCACACTTACCCCCATTTTCCTTCCTTTTGCAGACCTCTAGGACCTTCCTGGAGTTTTTTACAGCAATTTTCAGAACTTTAATTAAAATTACCAGAACCCCGGACCCGAACCCGGACTTTTTTTGAAAAGTCCGGGTTCGGGTCCGGGTCCCGGACACCCCAAAGTTCAGTACGGACCCGAACTTTACAGTCCGGGTTCACTCAACTCTAGTTATGACACCAGCCATTTAAGAGTTTGACAGTTTTGTTGAGGACACAGGGAAATGTGATAGTTAGCAATCCTGGTATTCCAGGAATGTAACTGTTTTTTGAAACCTTTAAATTGATGTTTTTTTCCGCTTTATAATTTACTGCTGTTCAGGGGCTCTGGGTTTCAGCAAAATGGCTGCCTCCAGCAAGAAGAAACATGAGCAATGCTGGAGGCAATTTACAACACACACTAATGTTGGTAGTATAATTATTAATGTGCAATGTATGTGCTCAAGAACATTATTTTTGATCAAGTTGTTATGGGTAAAGTTCCGCTTTAAATAAAATAACCAGCAGTTCCAAAGTTTGAGTAAGCCTGTGACTCACTCCTCCTTTGCCCTCTCCTGATTGGACCGGTTCTGTCACATGGGGCTAACAAGGGGCTCAAAGCCCTGTGTGAACTCTGATATGTCAACCTGGAGCTTACATAGGACCACCTTTTCCCTGCCTTGCAAGAGTAAACAGAAAGTTCACTTTAACAATCATTCTCTTCAATGCCCTCAATAGTAAGTAACTGTAGCATTATCTTTGCATATATCTGTTTTGCCTACATTTATGCAGATTGTTAAAACTGAAGTTCTGAGGGTCAATACCTTCTGGGTTTTCTTGCATTCTCTAATGGGCCTATTCGAATGGACACCTTCTTTATCATATTGATATATCATTAATTGGAATTAATGTTTATTTTATATATGATTTGTTTTTTATATGTTTAGAGCTGCATTTATTTATGAAGTGACATTCTCTAATTTGTGGTCATCAAATTGTGTCCGCTGCTTTACACCTACTTACTAAGTCTGAGCCCAGGTGTTACCACTTTGAAGATTTTTAATTTTTTTGGCATATCTTATTTTAGATCATTTTAGATTCATATCATCACTTGGTCTCTGTGCTATGCAATGCAGACTGATTATGATGAGTGGAAGGAGCCGACAGGGTGCTGTACATAGCGTTGTTAAACCATCACAGCACCTGTCCTTGGTCCTGATAAAAGCAGTGGGTTGACTCTTTGGTGGAGTTTTGCAAATATCAAAATGCCTTAATGGAGGGATGCCAGTGTGGAGGAGTAAATGTTTCTAGGCAGCCTGCATTTGCATGCTTTTCATTCTTGGTAAGGCCACATGTGATGATGTGCTTCTATAAGTAAAATAATTGAAATTCCATAAATGAAAGGGGTAGGCCAGGGGTAGTCAGGCTGGGGCGGAAAGATGGAGAGATGACCGTGAGTACCCTCCATCCAAAAGCCAGGTAGCTGTATCTGACTTGCTGCCGCCTCTAATGCACGCTATGAGAAGCTCAGGGTAAGCAGTCTCAGTAAAGGCGAGGGGCAACTGTACAACTGCACAAGACTGAAGGTAAAAATAGAATTTAAACTGTTCATTTTGTTGTAGGTTCAAGAGAATGTAGAAACTGAAGTACCTCAGAGGCAAGAAGTTCCAATTCCAGTTCCAACTCCACGTGTTTCCACAGTGACTTCACAACCTACTGAAGTAAATATATTTACATAGACTTTAATATTAAATAGGGGATATTCCACATCCTGTTATTATACCCTTTACATTTCTCCTTTATTTATTACAGGATCCTAACTATGAAGCACCTCCAAGGGTCCCTCCCAAAGTGCCAATGATGATGGCTTCTGTGCCCCCTCCAGATGAATCAGGCTCTGAGGAAGAAACATATGAAGACATTATTGCCCCCCCACCTATCACAGAAGATGAGTATGAAGCTATTCCAGATCCTCCACCAAGGGAGCAGGAAGAAGAGGATGGCGATGATTATGAATGTATCCTGGAGGAACCAGTTATAAAACAGGAAGAGTTTTATGAAGAATTACCAAAAGATGGTGAGTAGAATGAGAACATTCAAAAATAATAAATACAAAAATAAAAACCCAAAATTGAACCCAAGTTTTGTCAAACAGATTTTATTTATTAAGGTTTTTGAAGGAAATACAAAACCACAACATAAAAAGACAGATACAGACAAACACAGCTCAAAATCATTCAGCATTCAATAAGTATATGCAGTTTGTTTTATCAATGAGTGTAATTGGGAAAGGAATCTGAGGAGTTAAGGTCCTAGGGCATTCTTTCTTACACTTGAGGTAACATTAGAATATGCTGGCATCTAACCAGCAGGACCAAATACTTTGACATTTATGCATGGGGTTATGTAGGAAGGGAGTGTGTTTCTCAAAAAGTATACACCTATTCAGTTCTTGTAACCATGTCTCTATAGCTGGGGGGTGGGAGATGTGTGGAGACCCATTTGATGGTTTACAAACAACAATCTGGAGACTGCTAGAGATGTTCACCCAGAGAGGAGGAATTCAAGTTACCAAAAATGCAAGTAAATAGGGTCAAGCGAGGTACCCTTTACAATATTGAGGGCTGTGATAAATCCGGACCAGTAACTTTCAAGTTTGTGGCTAACCTGACTAAGTTATTTTAATGCTATCTCTAACCATTCACACTGATACGTTTTCCCTTTAAATCCTATGAGACTCTTCACACCACTGCCTTATGGGTGCGGTGCATTTTGAAAAGTTCTGCACGCTGCATCTTTGGTGCAGTTTTCAAAACCGCACCAAAAACTCCCCATTGAAATGAATGGAAAACACATCAAAATTTTGGTAAAATCGATTTGCGTTTTTGGTGCATTTTTGAGTCATATGTCCATTTTCTACAGGTGCAAGCAACCGAAAAACGCACGTGAAATGCACAGGAAATGCATCTGAAACACAGCAAAATTGTGGAAAAAATGCATTTGCATTTTACCACAATTTTGCTACAGAGTAGTGTAAAAGGGCCCATGTCTATATTGGCTACATATTGTCATGACATAGAAAATAAATTAAAGGAAAAGTACAGCCAAAGCTCATTTGATGAGTTGTACAGCTTTGATGGCTGTACTTCTCCTCTGGATCACAGGAATGCAGTTCGTTGTGCACTCCTGTGACCCGTTTTCAGCAGACAGAGGGCTGAAGCCTGCTGTCCGCTGACGTCACAGAGCTGGTTCGGGCTGGGGAAAGATCATGATCATATGGTCGGGATCCACCCAGGAGCCTTGACCGACACTCGGCTCAGCCTCTTAGCGAGCCACTGAGAGCCTGAGTCAGTCGATCCCATCCCTCCACAGCTCAGCGCTCCAGTGAGCGGGGGGAGCAGAGCAGACAGCCGTGACTGATAGTCACCATCTCTCTGCTCATGGAGCACTGAGAACTTTTTTTTAACAATCATACTTACCTAGGTGGATGCAGCATCGGTCCAAGACTCCTGTTCCTTGCCGACTCTAAGGCTGAGAACCGAGCAATCAAAAACATCGCTTGATTCTCAGTCTTAGAGCGGCCGAGGAACAGAAGCAGTCTTGGACCGATGCTGCATCCATCTAGGTAAGTATGATTCTTAAAGAAAACATTTCCCATACTTCTCTTTTAATGATTTGAAATTGATGTCTGTCTATATACATTCCCTAATCAGCATAGTCATTGAAGGCAGCAGAACATGCCAATGATCAGGGGGCAAACGCAGCTGTTGCCAAGTTCTAGGCAGAAATTGAGGAACCTTTTAGGCCTCATGCACACAGGACGTTAAAAAAAGTTCTAAAAACGTCAGCTTTGTAGTCAGTTATTTTAGCTTTTTGCAACGTTATTGCACTAGCATTTTTGAGCAGTAGCGTTTTTGAGTGTCTTTCTTTTTTCTTCAATTGATCAAATACGTCCAAAAACATTGGTGAGCCGTGTTTTGCCGCGTTTTTGAGCAGGAGCATTTTTGAGCGTTTTATTTTTCCTCAATGGATCAAAATGTCCAAAAACATTGGTGAGCTGCGTTTTGCCGTGTTTTTGAGAGTTTGAGCATTTTTACAGCTGAAAAGCGTCTCTCAGAACCCTCTGGTGTTGAGCTTTTTTTACAGCTAAAAACCGTCTCAGCCAAAAACAGTTGATAACAGCCTATGTGTGCATGAACACATAGGATAACATGATGGAGAGTTTATTGACTGTAGAGAAAATGTCTGAAGCTAAAAACAGCTCCTGTAAAAGCGTCCAAAAATGTCCTGTGTGCATGAAGCCTTAAAGAGACTGCTGGCGCTGTATAAATCCTGTATAATAATAATAAAAAGAGACTGATCACTCATGGGCATGTCTAATAATGTAAAAACAGAAAAAAATATATTGCCCTCGTGATATAAAAAGTGTCTGATAGCTTCAACACTCATGTGAGATACAGTTGTGCTCATAAGTTTACATACCCTGGCAGAATTTATTATTTCTTGGCCATTTTTCAGAAAATATGAATGATAACACAAAAACTTTTCTTTCACTCATGGTTAGTGTTTGGCTGAAGCCATTTATTATCAATCAGCTGTGTTTACTCTTTTTAAATCATAATGACAACAGAAACTACCCAAATGACCCTTATCAAAAGTTTATATACCCCAGTTCTTAATACTGTGTATTGCCCTCTTTGACATCAATGACAGCTTGAAGTCTTTTGTGGTATTTGTGGATGAGACTCCTTATCTTCTCAGATGGTAAAGCTGCCCATTCCTCTTGGCAAAAAGCCTCCAGTTCCTGGAAATTCTTGGGCTGTCTTGCATGAACTGCACGTTTGAGATCTCCCAAGAGGGGCTCAATGATATTGAGGTCAGGAGACTGAGATGACCACTCCAGAACCTTCACTTTATTCTGCTGTAGCCAATGACAGGTCGACTTGGCCCGGTGTTTTGGATCATTGTCATGCTGGAATGTCCAAGTACATCCCATGCCCAGCTTCCTGGCTGATGACTGCAAATGTTCCTCCAGTATTTTTTGATAACATACTGCATTCATCTTGCCATCAATTTTGACCAAATTTCCTGTGCCTTTGTAGCTCACACATCCCCAAAACATCAGCGATCCACCTCCATGTTTCACAGTAGGAATGGTGTACCTTTCATCATAGGCCTCGTTGACTCCTCTCAAAATGTAGCGTTTATGGTTGTGGCCAAAAAGCTCAATTTTGGTCTCATCACTCTAAATGATTCACAGTATTAAGAATTGGGGTATCTAAACTTTTGATCAGGGTCATTTGGGTAGTTTCTGTTGTCATTATGATTTAAAAAGAGTAAACACAGTTGATTGATAATAAATGGCTTCAGCCAAACACTAACCATGAGTGAAAGAAATGTTTTTGTGTTATGATTCATATTCTCTGAAAAATGACCAAGAAATCATAAATTCTGCCAGGGTATGTAAACTTATGAGCACAACTGTATATGCACATACAATGAATAAATAAACCAATTGTGCTGCACTAAATAATAAACAAAGTGACAGTTCAATCTGAGTCTTATCCAATGAACATAATATCCAACATTCAATAGATAAAGTCCATAAAACGTAAAAGTCAGCAGCTACAAAAAGTGTAGCTGCTGACTTTTAATAAACAGACACTTACCTGTCTACTGGTCCAGCTATGGGGCTGCCTGGAGCCTCAGATCTCTCCCCCTCCCCTCTGCGGCGCCATCATTACTACTGTGGGCACCCGGCCGTGACAGCTAGCGGCTTCATGGCCGGGCGCACACTGCGCATGCGCGAGTGGTGCTGTGCTCCGTGATTGGTCCTGACGTCTTCTAGGACCTGTCCTGTGTCCCAGAAAACTTTGGGAGGGAGGGGGAAGGAGACCTTCCACTTCCAATCGCCTGAGGCAACCGGAACAGAAGTGCCCGTGAAAATCGGGAGCTGGGGAGGAGGTCTTAAAGCGGAAGTTCCACTTTTGAGTGGAACTCCGTTTTAATCATCTGTTATATAGGTTTTAATGTAAAAGTTAGTGGACACTTATTAAATCCTTCAAATGAGAGTCAAGTGAAGACTGTACATGCCAGCCTTTCTCAACCTTTTTGTCTTTGTCTTTGTTTAAAGGAGAACTCCACATTTGTAAAAAAAAAAAAAAAAAATATATATATATATATATATATATATATACACACATATATATATATATATATATATACACATATATATCGTCTTAAAAATTGCTACACAAGCTATTTTGTCATATGGAATTATTAAAAATGACCCTTCTATTTTAAACTGAAGTCACTATGATTTTTTTTAAAATGTTTTTAAAAAAATTCACTGCAATATGCTATCATGGAGGTGTTCTGTACACAGTTGGTATACAGCACATCCCCAGAAATGTAATTTCCTGCTTGTGTAATTGGCTCATTGATTTTCTTAGACAATTATGTTAAGATACTAGTAACATTTTAGGTATCCCTGCAATAGGAATTTGGTTAACTAAAGGGATACAGACATTGCAACTTTCCATAATAGAACACTGAACGGGCATCAGGTAGTTAAGGAGTGCAGACCCTACCAGCCAGGAATCAGCCTGGACTGAACTTGGTAAAAGAAGCAGCTTATTCTTCAGAAAAGAAAAATGTAGAATTCTGCTACATAGTCTGTGAAAATCCTTGCTAAGTACATGGATCCCCCCAAGGGGATTTTTTTTGGAGACAAAAATTAGAGTTACACTTTAGGTCTCTGCCACTCCTGCTAATAATGATTATATCTACAGTATATGGTACACCTTATAAATAAGCCTTGTTGAAAGAGGCTGGCATATACATAAATACAGAAAAAAGGTGCCATTTGTCACTCGATCCTTCCTAGAAGTGCATTTGCTCTTAGGGTTTTCTTCAAAGATGTATGTAAGAATACAGCACTCAACAATAATTTTATAAAGAAGCTTTATCTTCAAAATGAACACATTCTTTTTTTCTGTTCTTAAACAGGCAACTCTGGGACCTCTGCTATTGCTCTGTATGATTATGAAGCAGGTAAGCTGAAAAATGTATATTTTATTTTCCATTAGTGAGACAGTCTTATTGAAATAGAACTTGTCTGATGCAGTGGTACTGTGTGGCTGATTCATAAAAACTAGAGAAAAGAAATTGTGAACCAAAGTGTAGTTGCCAGTAGCAACAAATCAAGCTTCACCTTAAATTTTATGGGAAAACGCAACAATTCTTATTTAGAAACTGTGGGCAATTACTGATGTTTGTTCTCATATTCTATTGTTCCTTATATATGAATCTGTCTTGTCTGCGTGCAGCCTCATTGCTAAATAAATGCAGATACCTTATGAGTAGGGATGGGCCCACGATTCGAGTCACATCAGGCGCCCGTTCGTTGAATTTAGAACATTATGGGGCATTCGCAGCGACTTTGCCACAGCGGAGCGCCCATAATGCATTGCGCACAGCTCCTCCTCCTCCTCCGCTGGTTTTGTTTTGACGTTTTAGTTATAGTGCAAGACGGGGCCACCGGGTGACGTACGGATGACCACGCCCCCTCCTGACATCATGTGCCGTCAGAGGGGCAGGTCGCTCAATTACGTCACTGGTTGGCCCCGTCCTTCGCTATAAATAAATGTCAAACCAAAGAGAGCTCAGTCAGTGGGAGGCCTCCCATGGAGGAGGAGCTGTTCTTTTTTTTTTGTTTTGTTTTTTCGGGTCCATCGCTCCTCATGATTGACGATGGATTACAACGGGGACACTTATTTTTATTTCTTAATAAAGGACTTGTCCCTAATTGTCTCCTGTGTTTTTTTCTTTTTTGACACTTTTTGGTGAAGTAGTAGGGGTACAATGTACCAGATACTAATTCACATGGGGGGTCGGGATCTGGGGGCCCCTTGTTAAAGGGGGCTTCCAGATTCTGATAAGCCCTTCGCCCGCACACAACCACAGCCCAGGGTTGTGGGGAAGAGGTTCTTGTCCCCATCAACATGGGGACAAGGTGCTTTGGGGTGGGGGTGCAGAGCCCCCCCTGCCCCAAAGCACCCATACTCCCTATGTTGAGGGCATGTAGCCTGGTATAGTTCTGGAGGGGGGGCGCTCACTTGTCCCCCCCTATCCTGGCTGGCCAGGTTGCATGCTCGGATAAGGGCCTGGTTTGGATTTTAGGGGGGTCCCCATGTCAATTTTTTTTTACATTTTGGTGCGGGGTTCCCCTTAAAATCCAAACCAGACCCTGAAGGGTGAGTGTTCTGTTTTTTTGGGGGGTTTTTTGCACATTTTGAGTAAGGCACTAGGATGGAGGTTTACAGTGGGGGATCTTGGGTTTTATTTTTTTATTAATTTTCTTTTTTTTTTTTTCTCATGCACATTTTGAGTAAGGCACTAGGTTAGATGTTAACAGTGGGGAATCTTGGATTTTTTTTTTTTTTAGCACTTGCAGGTTTGTTTGTTGAAATAGGGCATTGTTAATACAAAATTGAGTGGTAGAGCATTATTTTCACAGGAAGGAAAGGTCTCCAAACAAGTATGAATAAATGGAAGGGGGGTGCTTTTCACCAGAGGAAGGGGTATAGGGGTGGATCACAAAGCGACAAAGTGAGGGTAAGGAATGGAGAGTAGGGAAGGGAAGGAGAAATTTTCCCCTTTTTTTGTTTTTTTTTTTTTTTTTTAGGGGATTTAGTTTTTTAGTTTGTTGAGGGGTTGTTGGTTTGTATCTTGGGTTGAAGGGTATAAGAGAATAATGATGTGACAATTGTAACTGACTTGTATGTATGTTTTTATAGAGAGTATGTAGGATGAGTATTTTGTAAAACTTGTTTGGTTTCTGCCATGGGAAAAAATTAATAGAGATTATTAAAAAAAAAAAAAGTTTTTATTCTTGCAAATAATAATTATTGCATATGCATGTTGCCTATTTTTAGCCAACAATTGGAGCAATTAGACACGTTTGCCAGGCTAACCTTAACTGTTTTGCCAAAAAAGAAAAAAAAACTGTTTACACAGCACAGTAGCTGAAGCTCAGATTGCATGCTAAATGATCCAGAGGAGTGGCGCAGCCCTCCTTCTTCCCCTCTCTCCTCTCCCTGCTGTGTTGTGCTCTATACAGAATTTCAATTACACACAGACTTTCATAAAAGAAGCTACTGTTGAGCTCTTAATTTAGAAAACTCATACCAGGCAAAACTTGCGCCATGATGACACTCTTTAGAGAATATAAAATCTCATTCACACAGATGCTGAGACCCATTGTCTGGGAATGGGCCATGTGTTTAAGTGGGTTAAGGCACCAGGTGCTGCATGCAGGCAATACTTTCAAGCCTACAGGGATGCAGCGGCTGCACAGAAACAGCCACTTGTCCCAATCTGACAGTTATGTGGGTGTGGGTGAGTGGTCCCGATCGCACACAGTGTTTACAGTTGTCAACTTGACTTTAATGGGATGTCTGCACCCAGCACTCGGCAGCTCAAACCTCTTCAATGCATGGCCCATTCACAGACGATGGGTCTCAGGGCCTGAGGCCTAAAGGTGTATTTGTGAAATAAAGAACATAAGCAGCGCTATAATCTAAATTTCTAAAGTGTCATAAGTGCATTCTGCAACATAAAGTGCAAAAAAGTGCAATATGGAACAGCAAAAGTAGATGCACCTACATCACTTAAAGTACATCACAGGTAGAATATGAAAAACATAAACATAGGTGCGTTTATAAATTATGCACATGTGCCTCAATCAGCACACATAAAAATAAATATAAATAAACAATTCATAAGTGCAACATGCAACCTAAAGTGCAAAAAAGTGCAATATGAAACAGCAAAAATAAATATACAAATACACATATAACATATGTAATACATTTCATGTAACAAATGGAGAGAATATGAAAAGGTGCATTTATAACTTATGTATTTGTATCTCAATCAATGCATAGAAATATAAACAGTTCATCAGTGAATAAAAAGTCCCATCTTTAGGAAAAGTAGATGTGTGATCCTCCAATATAAAGTGCACAAGAAAAAGGCTGACATCCACCACCGATTAGTGATAATTACACTGCTTCTTACCAGATAAGGTTGGTCAAATATTATAATGGCCAAAATCCCAGGAAGTCTCCACTTCACCAACAGTTGTGGTACAATGCCGGTAAAGAAAGGCATCCATCCACCCATCGTAAAGTCCATAAATTAAAGTTTGTAAACCGTACGCTTCAACTGACGCAATCATGTGTAAGGCAGATACAGCAGATAAAATCCAGTAGGCTGATAGATCCAAAGAGCACAAACCAATGCTTGGTAACAAGTGCATGCAGATGCCGAGATTTGCCATGCCCCGACGCAGAGTTTCGTCAACAATAATGTCTTCTAGGAGGATGAGACAATATTGCTGGCAAAAATCTGCATGGGGGCGTGGTTTTGCTGTTCCATATTGCACTTTTTTGCACTTTATGTTGCAGAGTGCACTTATGACACTTTAGATATTTAGATTATAGCGCTGCTTATGTTCTTTATCTATACAGGTAATCGGTATCACAATTTGTAGCTGGCTGCTTTTAGGACTAATAACTTAGCGTGGATTCATATATTTATTATATTTGTGAAATATAAATTTTATTAAAAAAATATATGTATATATATATATATATATATATATATAATTATATCTATATATATAACACAAGTTTAACAACTTTTAAATGTAAACAAAAATAAAAGTAACCTCAAACCATTAGTGGTGCCTTTTAAATAACAGCATAGCAGCCAGATGGTAAGGCTTGGCGGAAACAAAGGATTATGATTTATTTCTAATATAATAAACAAGGTCAGTCAGTGACTCGCTCTTTTGGCCAGGAACGCAGAGCTTAGCTTAACACACACACAAAGAGGAACACAATGTACCAACTATTATTTAATAAATACATTAAACTTTAAAAATAATAATTGCTGGGGTTGTTTGCCACTATTTTTCAGACTACAGTTGAACCTTGGTTTACAAATAACGCGGTTAATGAGCATTTTGAAAGACAAACATTTAAAAAAAAAAACCCTGACTTGGTTTGTGAGGGTTGTCTCGCAAAACGAGCAAGATTTAGGCTCCATGCACACTGTATCTCAAAAACGACCGTTTTTGGTCGTTTTGGCGGTTTTTTTTAACAGCCCAAAAACGCCACTTTATTTTATCCTCTGTGTCCATGCACACATGGTCATTTATTGTCTTTTATCAGCAGTGGCGTTTTTGGGCTGTTATCTGAACGCCCTGAATTGGCATTCAAAAGTCGTTCTCCTGACCACAAAAAATGGCAGACGCCGGTAAACGTCGCTAAACGCCGGTATATCGGCGTCTGGCGTTTTTTGCAGTCAATGGAAGCCAATGAAGAAAAAAACGCCCAAAAACGCAGACGCCCAAAAACGCCGGTAAACGCTGAAAAACGCCGGTAAACGCCAGCGTTTATCGGCGTCTGGCGTTTTTTGCAGTCCTCAATGGAAGACAATGAAGTAAAAAAAAACGCTAAAAACGCTGACGCCAAAAAACGCAGCTAAACGCTGCTTACAAAACACTGCAAATAGAACGTTTTGTGAGCAGCGTCTCCTGCCCGACGCTGAAAGAGCTCTATAGCGTCCAGTGTGCATGGAGCCTAAGCCTCTGTGCATGCAATTCCGCATGTGGCCAGAGGTGCGGGGGCGTTGGTGAGCCTCGGAGACCTTCAGAAGCACTCGGAAATACCGAAAGTGTAAACATTTCCGAATGTTTATGAGAGTCACAACCGCAACCACACCTATGGCCACATACGGTATTGCATACATCAGGTGCCCCCGGACCTCCGGCCACATATAGTACTGCATTGACAAGCAGTCACTGTGGAGCGAATTATCTGAGTTTCCATTGTTTCCTATGGGGAAACTTGCTTTTATATACGAGTGATTTGGATTACAAGCATTCTCCTGGAACGGATTATGCTCTTAATCCAAGGTTACACCATATTTTTTATTGTACTTGAGTGATGCTGTTATAGATAGCATAATCCGTTGTACAGAGGGTTAAGGTAATGAATTTAAAGCCCAGCTCCAGATTTGGATAAAGTGAAGGAAGGTTTAGAATCTGGAAGGTTTGTTTTACCATTTGTGTCCCCGCTGTGGAGATTTCCCTTCTCTTCCTCTTCTGATAGTGCAATCCCAATTTACTGTCCTGGGTGGCACTTGTCATTGGAACAGGAAGTGAAGGGAAATCTGCCTACGAAAACATAGACAGCAATAAATACATGACAAATGTTCTAACACTTCACTCCCACTACTAAATATGCATTTATAGCTATATATCCCCATTGGAGGGATTTTCACTCACTTCCTGCTCTGGTAAAACAACATGAAGTTAATGGAAATTTCACACAGCATTTAATTACTCTTAGGCCTCGTTCACACAGGCGCTTATGCAAACATGGCCTTCATATGGGTGTACATTGAAGTACAGGGGTTCCGTGCATCCCCGTGTAGACTGTTCCATTTATGATAATTGGGAGATAGTGGATCCACAGACACAGCTTCTGCTCTCACTTGACAGGCCCCAAACGCACACTGTCTGCGTCCCCTGTGCATTCCCATGCGGGCAAACACAGGCCTCGCACGGGTGTATGCAGTAGTACACCCGTGTGAACAAGGCCTTAAAACAATAAAATGTTTTGTTTTAAATTACCAATATACATAAGGAATAAAAAGTACAAAATATGTTAACCACTTGTCGACCAGCCATTATAGTCGTTATACGGCGGCAGGTCAGCTCTCCTTCGCAAAACGGTGTAGGTGTACGACGGTCCGTGCATGGGAGATAGCGGGCGCGGGAGCGTGCTCAGGGGTCCGGCGTACTCAATGTCCACCATCGACCCGCGATCACGGTGTACAGAGGCAGAACAGGGATCTGCCTACGTAAACAGGGCGGATCCCCATTCTGCCAGATGACATGTCAGAGATCTTCTGTTCCCAGTGATCAGGAACAGCGATCTCTGTCATGTCCCTGGCAGCCCATCCCCCCTACAGTTAGAACACACCTAGGGAATACAGTTAACCCCTTGATCACCCCCTAGTGTTAACCTCTTCCCTGCCAGTGTCATTTATACATTGATCAGTGCATTTTTATAGCACTGATCAATGTAATAATGTCACTGGTTCCCAAAAAGTGTCAATTGGGGTCAGATTTGTCTGCCACAAAGTCGCAGTCCCGCTAAAAATCGCATTACTAGTAAAAACAATAAAAAACATAAAAGTCCCTAATTCTATTCCATAGTTTGTAGATGCGATAACTTTTACGCAAACCAATCAATATACGCTTATTGCGATTTTTTTTTTTAACAAAAATATGTAGTAGAATATATATCGGCCTAAACTGATGAATAAATTCATTTTTTTATATATTTTTTTTGGATATGTATTATAGCAGAAAGTAAACATTTTTTTTTTCAAAATTGTCGCTCTTTTTTTGTTTATAGTGCAAAAAATAAAAAGAGCAGAGGTGATCAAATACCACCAAAAGAAAGCTCTATTTGTGGGAAAAAAATATATATATATATAAAATGGTGGGTTTTGCATTTTTTATGTCACATGGTATTTGCACAGTGGTTTTTTGAACAAAAATGTTTTGGATAAAATACCCTTTAATGAATTCTAATGCACACAAACACAATATAATACCCACTTTTTCGTCAAATATGAAAGATGGTGTTACGCTGTGTAAACAGATACCTAAGATGTCATGTTTTAAAATTGTGCACGCTCATGAAATGGTACCAAACTATGGTATTTAAAAATCCCCATAGGCAACGCTTTGAAAACTATTACAGGTTACCAGTTTAGAGTTTCAGAGGAGGTCTGGTGCTGGAATTATTGCTCTCACTCTGATGTTTGCGGCAATAGTGCACATGGGTGGTACGATTGCCGTTTACATATGCGGGACCAATGCATGCATTTGCCTTTGTTTGTGAGCAAGGGGAACGGGGGTGCTTTAAAAACATTTTTTGTTTTATTATTTATTTTATTTTTATTTCTTTTTTACACTGTTTCTTTAAAAAAATGTAATAATTTTTAATGCTGTCACAAGTTATGTAAACATCCCTTGTGACAGCAATAGGCAGGGACAGGCACTCTTTATGGAGAGATCTGGGGTCTATTAGATTGGTGTGATCAGATGCTTTCACAATTTAATGGCATTGTTTGCATCCGGGGAAACCGGAAGTGACAAAATACTAGTCTCTTCCAGTTTAGTCTGTTCCAGCTTCCTATACCATAGAGCTGATCAGGGGCCTTCCGGTCCTCAAACAGCTCGCTGGTAAGCCAGTGAAACCACTGGCTTCATTCCAGGCTCGCCGGTGGGACAGTAGGGCTGGAGAGGCACCAGCAGGAGGCTGGAGGAGGAGGCCCCTCCCGCTACCTGTAAAAGCAATCCAGATGCTAACTAGCCACTAGGATGGATTTTACATAAAAGCCAGCCACCAGCTGAAAAAAACGATAACGGGATGGATCCTGTAGTTACAGGCATTATCCCGGGAATAGCACTTGAAACTGCCGACATAAATGTATGTTAGGCGGTCTTCTTTGCAATCAATAAATCTAATGCTTGTTGCTGATTGCAGAGCTCTAACTCTGACTTAGCAAGGCGTGTTTCAGAACTCTCCAGAGAGACCACTGCTTCTACTCAGACAACAAGAGTCCTTCTCTACAGCATAATGGCAAAAGACAACTTGTTATTCTTAGTCTGTGACTGCTTTGTAATAATGCACCTAGAATGTAGGTGAACTGCTGATTGAAACTGAAAGTATAGCGGGACTTTAAATAAAGTCCTGACCAATATGTTTCATTCAAGCTGAAGTTTATATTCAGGAGTGAAATGTGCTGGAAATGACAATTTGGGACATAAAAAACAACATGTACTGTATGTGTATGACGTGTGCATCTACATCTTCTTGTTTTGTAATTCACAGGTGGTGATGATGAGATCTCATTTGAACCTCAGGATATCATCACAGACATTGAAATGATAGATGAGGGTTGGTGGACTGGATCCTGCAATGGGCGAAGAGGGCTCTTTCCTGCTACATATGTGGAGCTTATGCAGTGATATCCCAACCTTACAATTATACACAATGTTCAGATTTCTGATATTTCATGCTTCTTGAAAATGTTTTATTCCAGTTGTGTTTTGTAACTTGAAAGTCTTTTAAGGCAGTAATATGCATTGTAGGATGAAACATTCATAACTGTTGTTCAAACCCGACTCCAGCAAGGACTTTTTTGTTTCGTTTTGGCCATAGTGGGGAAGGGACTGATGGTTTCACTTCTAATCTGTGGTCTTGTTGGGTACGTTTTCTCAGGCTGAATGGGGAAATGTTAAACACTCTCCTATTACTCTCCCTGTTAGCATTACTGTTTATGTTGATTTACTAAAACTGGAGAGTGCAAAATATGGTGCAGCTCTGCATGGTAGCCAATCAGCTTCTAACTTCAGCTTGTTCAACTAAGCTTTGACTAAACAACCCGAAATCTGACTGGTTTTGATTTTGCTCTCTCTAGGTTTAGTAAGACCCCACACACACACTATCCAACTTTTGTTGTCAGATTTCCTTCAGATTTACCAAAACCATGTACTGTAGTGCAAGAGCCTGCCTGATTACATTCAAATTGAAACTCTAAAGGTTTGACCTCATATTATATTAGGGTTGCCACCTCATCCCTTTAAAACTGAACACATATTAATTACACAGGTTCTGTGGCTGATTAAGTTGGTAATTAAACTCACTTGGTGCCTCATCTGCATTAAATTAGCCTCAGAACCTCTGTAATTAATATGTGTTCGGGTTTAAAGGGATGAGGTGGAAACCCTATATTATATGGTTTTGGTAAATCTGAAGGAAAGAATCTACAGAAAATTGGATAGTGTGCATCCAGCTTTAGTCAACCCTAGTGTCTGTCTCTTCTTGCCCAATAGACTAGTAGTTCTCAATCACTGTACCGTGGCCCACTAGTGGGCTGCAGTGTCCCTCCTGCTGGGCTTTGTCTTTCCTAAAGTGGCAGGCAAAATGACAGCTCAGTCACACCATCAATAGTTGGCTGTCAATTATTTCCAAGCCAGCACTCTGGCCCAGGCACCCTGCCCACGTGACACTAGTGGTCATCTTTGTTTTGTAAATCAATTTAAAAAAAAATATGGTGGTAGGTAGTTCGGTGTTATAAAAAACTTGTTAGCGATTGGAACTGGGAAAGGGTGGGTAGGCTGTTCATAGAGGGCTGGTGATAGATGCATACATGGGGCTACTGAGATTCTGATGGATGAACATTAAAATATTTTACTGTAAAGGGCTGTAAATTAGGGAAACATGCTGTTGCATATAAGGGAGTTGTACATGGGGGTTCTGCTGATGGATGGGAATATGAGAACAGCTATAGGGACTGTATATCAGAGGGTGTCTTTTGGTGCCTTTTTAAATTACAGTAACTCATATTTGCAACTGATTACTCCCTTTTTATTACATTTTAAATACATATTTACTGTTCCCTTACTTTTATTATATGAGTGTGTTTGTTTTTACTAAAGGATGTTGGGGCATGGAAGGTTTCAAAGAATTTACCAGGCCCTAAGGTTGAGAACCCTTGCCATAGACAACCACTTAATTTATTTACCACTGTCTGAGGGAGAGGAATTGAGGTGAAATCTCTCCAAAAGGATCACAGACAATAATAAAAACCTTATTCTTTTCAAACTGATTCACAACTAAGAACAAAAAGTCATGGCTGGAGTTGAGATTGTACATGTACAATTTCTAAACTTGCAATAAAGTTCCTATAATTATTTCTACTTTTATCTACAATGCAGCCTTTAATAATTATTCTGCATTAAACTTATAAAAAAAACTTACTAAGACTAAGTGCATTTTATGTGAAATTGATCAATATTTAGCAATTGACCTGATAATTTAATCACATCATAACCAAGCATGCCATAGCTACATAGTCTGGTTGAAAAAAGACTAGTTCAACCAATAAAAGGGGAAAAAATCATACAATCCTATATACACAATCCTATACCCACAGTTGATCCGGAGGAAGGCAAAAACCCCAGCAAAGCGTGAACCAATTTTCTCCAGCAGAGGAAAAAATATCCTTCTTGATCCCCAAGAGGCAATAGGATATTCCCTGGATCAACGTTACCTACAAAAGGCTAGTATCCAGTTATATTATATACATTTAGGAAATAATCCAGGCCATTTTTAAAGCAATCTACTGAGCTGGCCAGAACCAGCCCTTGAGGGAATCTATTCCACGTTTTCACAACTTTTTAATATGCACTGTAACCAGATCTCATGGTACAAAAGTACCATGTAATCCGATGCAGGCAGGTGCAGGCAAATGCACTGTGTTTGCGATCTTGAGTTGGGGTGTCGCCAACTTTGTATTGACACCCTCTGCAGATTGCAAATGTATTGCGTTTTGCATGCTGTTGGAATCGCACAGGAACGCACAGTGGTGTGTGCTTGGGGTGGACCGGTCCTAAAGCCTAACCCCACATTTAATGTCCCTTTTAATATTTATATTGGCCAGGCTGGCACAGGTACCCTTGCCGGGCGCACTTTATTAACTATATGTAGCCTCAGCTTCATACAGTATGCAACACTGTGTACCAGCAGTGGGAATGGCACTTCCTGTCCCACTCCCATAACAATATAGAGTTGGGCTGAGCACTGCCCATCCATTCACAGGAAGCAATGCATTCTATGAATAAATACAAAGCTTTCTCTGGCTGAGACGGAGATCATGACATCATCGCCTCATCTCTCTGCTCATCCTATCTCTCTCTTCCCCCATGAATGGTTGAGCAGCGCTCAACCCAACTCTGTTTTGTTCCAAAAGTGGGATGGGAAGTCCCCATCCCTCGGCTGGAACACAGCGCTGTATACTGTATGAAGTGCTTCCAGCAAGCGTACCTGTTATATCGTTGGTTTGTACCAGCTTGGCTCAAACAAACTATTTAAAAGGATAATAAAATGTGGAATTAGGCTTATATTTTTTGTCCATTTTAAATGCAGATAAAGCTCTGCAGCATAACGCACTGTGATAGGTGTTGGGACAAATTATTGTTTCATTTAAACCATGCGAATAAAGGTTGCCTATTGTAGTCAGTATCCCTGATATTATGGTTTGTCCTAACCCCCTGGCATGCCCTTGGTATGTATGTGAATTTTAACAATAGTGCCCCTGTGCCCATGGACATTAAAGAGCAACTCCACTTTTGTTGAGAACCCCCCCCCCCCGAGTGATCTGTATACATTGCAGGAATTTTGACAAACTTTGTTACAGATTCCTAACTTTTTTATTCTGAAGGAATAGCTGTTTGTTTGTCTGTGTCCACATGTCACAGTAAATCTGTATGGGAATCAGTGGCAGCTTGTGTTTTTTTTTTTGGGTCTGGGCGGCAAACAATCCTACGCCGCCGCCATCCCCCTCGGATGGCTGGCCAGGTCATGGGCGACACCCTCCCCCAGTCTGGGCCCCGCACTTACCCCATCTCGCGGGCAGCCCGGTGGACGGTTTCAGCTTCTCTTCGGGCTGCAGGCTGCTTGTTGGCTCGGTTCCCGTGCTTTCCCTTCTCTCCTTCATGCGTCTCCTCCCTCCTCCTCCAGCTGGCCAATCTGAACAGATCTCCTTTCGGCCAATCGAGTGATAGGTTTCATGACCCGTTTCCTAATTAGCCTGGAGGAGATTCGGTGTTACAATAGTGAATATAGCGCTATTGTAACACAACTGGGTGGGCTTGAATCGCAATGATCTGGGCCCCCGAGACCACCCTTTTTTTAAGCCTCTTAGATCCTCTGGCTGTAATCGAGTGCTTCAATAAAAACACCCCCCCCCCCCATTGCGCATTAGAATCCATGCATCCTGCGTCCCTGCATGTAGATTAGGGGGCCGGACACATAGATTGGGGGGAAGCTCCCGTGCACCCCTAGTGGAGGGGCCGCCACTGGTGGGAGTGTTTTTTTAATTATCAATCATCTGCTGCACTTGTAGGGCTCTAATGAGGAAATTGGCAAGGTCTACATCCCTTTAGACAGTATTTCCCTATAAAAGTATCTCCCCAAAAATTATATTTTTTTTGTAGAGGATGCTCAAAATCGGATTTGTATCTTAATGCAAACTTCTGGGTGAATCAGTAAGCCAATCACAAAAACAGGAAATTACATTTATGGGGGGGTACTCTGTACATCATCTGTGTGCAGACTGTCTCCAGGTAGTCATATTGCATTGTATTTTACAGAAAATTACAGCACTGCAGATTAAATAGGAAAGTTACATTTTCATTTTTTAAATTTAATTTAAGATAATTTTTTTTATTTGCCAATTTTTCTTTTTCCCCACGAAAGAGGAGAACCCCTTTAAATGATTTACATAATTTAACAAGCAATAAATAAGCATTAATACCCAGTTTGCATTATTGCATTGTAGAAATGTGCACGTACCCGCGTGATTACTTGCAATGGTGTGATGCTGTGCCATTCATTCCTGATCACTTTGATGACACCCCAATGCCCCTTGCCAACAGAAATGTGCTGCAGAGCACTGCAACACACCTACGTGCACTGTAGCGGGATGTACCATCAATAAAGGTACAGATCCAGAAAAGGGAAGGTAAAGGAAATAAGAGGACAAGAGTATATACTTATTCTGTGCCAAATTTATTGCAATTGAATAAAATAGAAAAGAAATTTATAAAATAAATACATAACTTCATGAGTTAACCAAGTACAAAACGCAATATTATTCAAGGTAGTGATCCTTTAATTGTTTGGAAACATCTGGATTCACACATTTAACCCAGTAATTAAAAATGGATTACATTAAATATCCAGTGAGGTAATACTAAAATATTTCCGGATAATACACGTAAAATTATTTAACCTTATTTTTTTAGGCACCTGGATTGTATAAATAATGAAAAAAGGTATCTTAATGAGCCCTAACAAAATCCACATGCTTTAAGAACAAATCTTCCCACATAAAGTACTTCAAAAACAACTGGAATTCATTACTTTGCTGACACCTGATGTAGAATGTTGGAAAATGAATACACGCTTATAGGCAAAGATGCCATATTTCCTCTAGCCAGTAAGTGCAGCAGCAATGCACATACAGGTATTTTAGTGTCCTCCAGTTGGTCTATAAAGAAATATGGCTGCCATGGAAAATATACGGAGCTGCCATTGTTAACCTCCTTCTAATAATATTTGCCTGGCTGTCTTGGGCTGCAAGAGCCTAATCAGACTGTTCCATACACATTAATGTGTTTTGGTGAGTTGTGCTATATGGGCCAATTTTTATATGGTCCCACAATGCATCTTCCTGAACCAAAACACATACTTGACTTTTCTTTGACACCTTAGTTCACCATAATGCATGTGTGCAGGCCTGGACTGGCCATAGGGCAGACCGGGCACTCGCCCAGTGGGCCGCATGTTCTTCGGGGCCAAGGCAACTGAGCTGCTCCTTGAGCCCCCGGCGCTCACCCTGCCTCTCCGTGCCTGGCTGCCTTTCAGTTCGGCCGGGGGCGGAGACTACAGGTCACGTTACCTGCTGTGATTGTGAAGAGGGAGGGGATATGCTCGAGACGAGACGCCGCACAGGAAGGAAAGTAAGTGCAGCTCACAGTGCTTGCGCCTGGATAAGAGGAGTGGCTGCATATACAGTAGAAGAATCCATCTATTTATTTTTCTCGGGAGGGAGAAGTGTTAGTGTCGTCCATTGCACTGGACATCAGAGGCGGGGGCCGGCTTGACTTTCCGTCGGTCCGTGCCTCTCCGTCCCACTCGCGGCCCCCGAGTTCCTCGTCGAGTCAACGGAACCGGGGCTTCTTGTACGCCGGGTGACCCGCTCACGGGCCAGACGGGATACCGGTCAGGTCCGGACGTGTGTACGTAATACCACTTGATTCCACAGTTTCTTTTCAGTTCATACACAAAACCAAGTCCTTCTACGTAACACCCTGGTATATTTT
>BLSH010486991.1:708940-748770 GCA_018402905.1 Glandirana rugosa | reverse complement strand
CCCGAGTTGGCCTTACTAAATCTAAAAATAGGAGAAATCCACCCCAAAAATAGGAATATTGTGACGCATATACTCCTTGCTGCCAAATTGAATATCACTAGGCTGTGGAAATCCACATCAATTCCCAGTCTAGAAAACACACTGGAAACAGTCAACTTACATTCCTCTTATGAAATCGTATCTGCAACTAATAAAACAACATATTCGAAGACTATAGAGGGCTGGGCACCCTGGTTGTCCTGGCTGGACGTAATGTCAGTCCCGCTGGCACAACCAGAAAATGCAGCATGAACGCTGTGTACAGTCACGAACCACCACCAACCGCACCTGTACTTGATAAAACAATTAAATCAATGGGATTAAGCGACGCACTTCTCCCCCCGTCGCAGCAAGATCCCTATCGGGGGCGACGTAGGGGGGGAATAGAAGCGACTATATATGAATAATACAGTTAAAGCCTGTTAAACACAGTTCTCATTAAGCCTCACAAGATGAATGAGTTTATTTAGATACACTCCAAATGTTGTCTGTAAAGCTATATATCATTCACAATGATAATACAACTATCTTACTATCTGTATCTGTATATGCTTATAAATCCAATAAAAACTGAATGAAAAAAAAAAAAAAGGTTCAGGAGGGCACTTTTTTCAATATGAAACCAAAATCAAGAACACGGGGACATGACCTCAAACTAACTGGAGGAAAGTTCAAAACTAATCTTAGAAATTATTATTTTACTGAAAGGGTGGTTGATGCTTGGAATAAATTACCAGCAGAGGTAGTGAGACGGTCAACAGTAAATGACTTCAAAAAGGTTTGCAACAAACACAGATCTATACTCAGACAACAAAGTTAACAAAAAAAAAAAAAAAGAAGGAACAAAGACAAAAAAACTGCCAGTCTCCATGGACTACTCAGTCTTTTTTCTGCCGTCACTTTTCTATGCATCTACTCAGAGTATGATCTTACCCACTGAATACACTGCACGAGTCCCTCAGGACAAAATGTAATTTTTTACATGTATTTTTGCCTGAGCATACCTTAACCTGTTCCTACTGGCTGTACACATATATGCGATCACGGGGTGGGTGGACTTTAACATCGAGTGGCCATATATATGCGTCTATGGGCAAAGCATTTTCTGTGCTGAGAGCGTGCTCACTGCGCACTTTCAGCACGGACAGCTCCCAATGCATACTTGTGATTGGGAGCTTTCGACAGTCAATCATAGTGGTCACAAGATTGGATAGTCTGCCTCTGCCTCCCAGCCTTTAGATCCTCCTAAATGGCTGTGGGTGGTGGTGGCAAGGGGCTAAAGAAGAACTTAAAGTGTAATTTCTTCAGTTTTGTCACATGAAAAGATATAATAAAATATTTATAAAAATGAAAAAAATAATAAGAACTTAATTTCAATAGTTGGGGACTACTTAGAAAAGAGCAAGTGTTGAGACAATAAAACATTGGGTCTGGAGTATGTAACATTCAACACATTGTACACAGTTCACCATTTAAAATGCTGTGACTGAGTGACAATGCATCACATGACCTGTAACAGGAAGTGGGGATTGATTTCTCCACTCTCCTGTACTATGCCCACACTCATCTTAGGTCTGTTAATGGCACTGACCACTGACCAATGATGAAGTGGCATTCATTAACAGGCATCAAGGCATTTATTACTGCTACTGACCACTCACACCAAAGTATATGACTCCTTTTGACTTCTTATGCTGATGCCTATGCATTTATGTGCATCACACTGACCACTGATGAAGAGGCATTAATCACTCCTGCATACCACCAAAATTGGGGCATTTATGACGTTTATATAAAACAGAAAATCGAATGTGCTTGGTGTACCGTAAAATTGCAGCACTACGTATATCCAGATACAGGAATATTAACTATAAAGCCAAAAGAGTGTCCATGATGCCTGTGGATGTCCTACTGCAGATGAATCGCACATAGGAGTGGGGCTTGCGGCCAGTGACTTTATAGTTTGCCCAACAGTGTACAACATTGTGGCATTTGTTGTTTTTAACCTGTGATATTTGTGAGTACCTTCAATAAAGAAGTGCTTTAGCATTATTACCCTATGTTGGGTTGCTTTTCTTCCTATTATTCCTGAGATAAGTTGTGCATACTAGAGTTTTGGTTAAGTCCCAGAAGGAGAAACATGTGGAAGCATACAGCGGATCCAGAGGGGTTTAACCTTATTTCACAAGTGCATTTGATCTCTTTGTTATATAGAGATCATATATTTCTGGTAAGACGCTGGCACTTTTGGTGGTTTGGAAAGTTGGGAGCATCGAATGTTTGACGTCAACACACAAGTGCGATATTATGTTTACCCTATGTTGGTCTTCTTTTTCTTCTATTACATCTGAGGGGAACTGTGCATTCTAGGATATTAGCTGTATTCTAGGAGAAATATGTGGAAACATACAGTATTTCCGGCAGGGTTTAATTCTTTCCACAAGCACATTTGATCTCTATAAGAGAGTGTACATTTCTGGTAACAAGTTGGCATTTTTGGTGGTCTGGAAAGTTGGGAACCCTGAATGCTTGATATTAATGCACAAGTTTCACACCATGCATTAGCAGTCCTTTGGGCTATTTGTGGACACAGGGTTTGGACTTTATTCTCATATGTTTTATGAACAATTATATGAGTTAACTTTTGATTGTACTTTCTCTTTTGTAATAAGTGCATTTTTTATTATTTTTATTGATGTAAACACATCAGAAATATTTTGTTGTGCAAAACCACTGTTTTAGCTTTATAACATCTATTGACATCTGACCCTGGGCCATTTTTAATTCCATTGGCCCTAATAATTTTGTTGCCCTTTGGTGAACTTCTAATTCAACAACATCTTTCCCCAGGATTGGTGACCAGTACTGTGCTGCATATATTAGACTGAACCAGTGTTTAGTAAAGGGGTACAATTTTTGATTTACCCATTGAATATTTTGCTAGCTAGCTTCTATTGGGGAACACATGAAGATTGATCCAAGCCTGAGATCTATGTCTCCCTAGTTGTTACTGAGACTGAAAAGAGATTATTGGGACATTGTAGTTCTGTATTTCCTTCTCCTGATCCCACTGTATGTCCCCAAGAGATATTTATGTTTTTTTTCTTTTATCTCCTTTTATTTCCTAAAAAAACAGATGGTTGTTTTTTGAGACATGTTGAGTCATCTTTATTGCTCCCCCAAACATACAGTATACCATGAAGTACAAGATATGTATTGAGAGTTAAATGATGAATGTTATCTGTAGTTACAAATATACAAATTTTAAAAATTGTGAAGTGCTAGCCAAAATTAATATTATTCCGATATAAATAATTAATAGCTAATAGTAAAGTGAACAGTGCCAATAAATGTGAACAACAATTCTAAATAATTGTAAATAAATCTGTCTTGCACAGTTGTACCGGTTACTCTCCTGTATTGAAATAGCTTACTCTGATTTCACTGCACATTGTGAAGCTGCAGCAAGTCAGAGAGAGCTTGCCTAATTTCCTGGCTAGAGAACATTCAGCATCATATAGCCCTTTTCTTCACATATGGCACTTACTGTCCCTGGCCGACCCCTTTCATTTTTTGGATTCTAGTTCTTTCACTCATGGAGGTTCAGCATTACATGTGGATGTTATCTAGGGCAGTCCACATGGAAATACAGCCTGCCTAAGAATTCCTCTATCCATCAAGGCATTTTTTATTTGCATAACTTCTCTCGAGAATAAGCCTGTTGTGCTGTGACCCTGCTACTCCCTCCCACCAGCCATGATCTACCTGCATTACACATAGTTGCCAACTGTCCCGATTTGGCAATCACCGATTTTAAACAGATGTCCCAACATGACCTTGCCCCGGGCTGCATCTCTGGAAATCAAGGCCTGTCACGGACACCATGGAGCAGGCAAGAGCAGCTTGGATCCTGTGGGGGAAGAGAAAGGCTCCCACTGGACACTGAGGGCACCCCAGCCCCGGACATTTTTACACAGAATTCAGCTGCTTCTAAGGAGGAGGTGGCAGCTAAACAGGAAAGAGTCAGGAAGTCTACTCAGTCTGGCCCTGCCCTCTTCCCCTGCAGAGCCATCACCCTGCATAGTGCTGGGGTGAAAGTGGAGGACTGGGAGACATTGGTGCTGGAATCGGGGTGGGTGCTCCTTGATTGGTTGATCAGCATGCAGTGTATACCCAAACAGACAACCCAGAGCAAGTCCCTGGAGCAGAGTCAGCCACATCAACAGCACCCAGCTGGGTAAAAGACAGAGCGTCCCCTGGTGGGAATTCAAAGGATTCTTTATTACCATTCTGTGTTGTGTGTGATGATCGAGAGTGCTGCCTGTCTAAACTTCTCATGAGTGTCAGATGTGCACCATCCTCTGTAGAGTGTCTGTACACTTCTCCCTGACCCCCTCCTTCACCATCCTCTGCCTTCCCCTCCTCTGTCCTTGGAAGTGCTCATCGTGTTCACTTGTCTGAGTTTATTATGATTAGATTCATGGTGGATGCAATTGTAAGAGCAAATCTGTAATAATATACCAATGGTGATATACTTGGGTTATGCAGTGATTGCTGAGTTCTGTGACAACCTTATATACACCTGACCAGTCTTTGGCTATTTCTGGCAGTCACAACATCAATGCTATAATTATACAATGATTATAATGCCGGCTAGGTATTTGACAATTTAGTAAATGTTCAGGTTAAAAAAAGAGCATCAGAGTCAAGGCAACCTACCACCTCCCGTCTAAATATTTATATCTATGAAAGGTTGCCCTGGGGGCTCACACAAGTGCAAAAAGCTTGGTGTTTTTTTCCATTCAGCATAGTAGCAGTAGTTTAAAAAATCTATTCTATTTGTGCATTTAATGATTTTAAAAATTAATTAAAATTGATTAAAAAATGTTTAAATCAGTATATAAAGCACTGCATACACTGAAGTGATTATATATATATGCCTGCAACAAATAAATTCATATCTTAATGAAATGCTCCTTGTAGAACCACTCCCATTTTAAATGAATACTTCACACCTTAAAGTACATGCTCCACCTACAATGGCTTTTTGGACACACAGAGAAAAAAGGTTGTCCTTAAATTTTTTTTTGAAATGTTGGCAACTATAATTACATAGTGAAGTGTGTACTGAAAAAAGAAAGGTTTCATTAAACTTCCACTCCATTTTCTCACCATGTTTCATGTAACACCCATATTTCAAATGTATCATGAAGTATGGTCAGAGTCTACAGTCCCCCACCCTCAAATTACCTCCCCCCTTTTAACAAAAGGTTGGAGGGTTGCCAAATTTTAAATTGTCTACACAGAGGTACAAACCTGCAGTTGCAGCGCTGCAGGAAGTGTCACTACACTTGTGTTTCATTGAGAACTACAAGTGCCTATCCCAGATAGCAAACAATTGTGCTACAAGTTTGAAAATGGCTTGCTAAGCTATTGGTAGACTTGCCAGGCTTCACAAGTTTATTGCACAATTGTAGCAAGTCTTCATTGCATGACTCCAGATCAACTTTCTTTGCAAACATTCTGCAGGTCTGCTGCAAGTTCTGGTTCAGTTATGTTGTGCAATAGTCACCCCACCACAGGGGTCACTGTTGCTGAATTTGCATGCTATAGACTTGCAGAGCTTTTGCCGTAGACTCATCACTGCAACTTTGCTCTTGCTAAAGACTTGCCACGCATATTTGCTACAAATTGGAAAAGTGTCAACTACAACTTGTGCTTCAAGTGCCCTGCAAGTGTACAACTTGCCAGTGAAAATGTGCAGCAAGTTAACAGACTTACAATTTAACACTGCCACAAATGTGTGGCACGTTATCCTTGCTATCTGGGATGCCACAGTGGTAGACAGCACTCATAGTTTTTTCTTTCACAGTCTCCTGCAGGGGTAGTCATAACTTATACAAGGGCATGGACCCATCATTTTATGCCCAGCACTGTCACATGTAGTGCATTCATTGCTGCTCCATACCCAGAACTACTGAGTATTTCCCTCTGCTTCCAGCATTGAAGAAAGGAAAAGCTCTGAGAATTATTGGATTAAAGCAAACCTTGTTTGGCAGGGATTCTCCTATGGATCACAGGAGTGCAGTTTGTATTCCATAATGCCTCTGAAGTCCGCTCTCTGCTGACGTCATAGATGTCCACCCATGCACTGTGTCGTCCCGACCACAGAGTCTGGATCCGCCAGGTGCCTGGACTGACGCCCATCTCAGCCTCTCAGTGAGCCGTTGAGAGCCAGAGACGGCCCGCTCCGCCCTCCACAGCACAGAGCTCCAATGAGTGTGGAGGGAGATGAGCTGACAGTCTGCAGCTCTCTGCTCACAGAGCTGTGAAAACTGAGTTATCGGCGGTGTTCAGTTGCCCGGTTTTCAGTGTAGAGGTGCCGGGGGACAGATGCAGCATCGGATCCACCTAGGTAAGTATAAATGGGTAAAAAAAAAAAACACACTTCTCTTTTAAAGTGGATGTAAACCCGAAAAAACGCTACCTTTTACAGTAGATGATGTCATGTCATCTGTGCCCAGTCTTGCCACGAAGAGTTAATCCAGCTCTGAGCAATCCTCTTATCTTTTTTCTCAGTAGGAAAAAAACAGACACAGAGAGAAATGACAGCTCATTTTCTTTATCTCATGCACATGCATACAGAGCTTCACACCCCCCCCCCTCCTTTCTTCTCCAGCTCTCCCAGGATTGGCTGCTCCACACCTCAGCATGATTGGGCATGCTGAAATAATGTGGTGCCTTTCTTGAGTTCTGACAGAATGTTTCTCAAAACTCAGGAATAGGAGAGTATGAGAGTGTAGAGGTGGGTGGGGAGTCTTGTGACATCACGACTCCACCCATCGAGCTCCAGCAAAGGGACTCACCCACTGATTCCAAAGTTTTGTGGGGCTGCTACTGCTGAAGGGGGTGACATTTTCAAGGTAAGGATATATGCAGGGGGCTTGCATGTATATATACATTAATACTGTGCCATTTGTTTATACTGGATGAGTGGTGGGTTTACATCCACTTTATTGTGCAAAACACAGGTTGCTTTATATTTCCCTGTTGGCCCATCTTTATGAGTGTGGCCTCACCAGCCAACTGTGCCAACTGTGCAACTTAGGAGATGGGACCCAATTAATCATCAAGATATCTGTCAATAATTGTATGCCAGGGTGCCTGGGGATTCCAGGGACCTTGGGACACTGAATAAGATTTGACATGCAAGCACATGGGAGGTGCCTACTATGTGGTTCAGGTATTTTTCCAAAGTTTAGGATCACTTTAGGTATTTTCTCTAAGGCATTAAAAGTGAACTCATGCTTTGCCCCACCAGTTATCCAGGGAGCAGCTCTGACATGAGGAAGCAAAGCCCTGAACCTCTAATGAGGAAAGTATCATCTGCAGTGAGCCTAAAAGCAAAACTAATGATTGGTCCTTTGCACTCTCCTTGCCTTTTTGGTTCAGCTTCCAAAGATTAGGCCCTCTTAAGTATATCGTTTTATATACAAATGCTTCTGTGATGAATGCCTAAAACCATTGCTTTTATCTAAATTTAGTTTTTCACCCAGTGATATTACCCAAACCTATATACACGTGTGATAAGTAAAGCTCTTCACAAACACCACATCTTTCTGAATAACAAAACGATATTTTAATGCAAAAACTGGTATCAGTGAATAACATAAATAAATGTCTTCTGTGACTATAAAACTCTGTGTCAGGATCTGGATCTGAACCTAGGGCTTCTACAGTGTCTGGCTGTGGCTCTTCTCACAATGCTGGACAGCTCCTTCTCTGGTCCCATGGACATCCTTGCTTTATACCTTGTCTCTTTTGAACCTAAAACTTTTTGCTCCTCGCATAACCTTCCTATTTACCATATTAGTGTCCTCTCTTTTCCTCTCCCATTATTTTTCCCTGTGCATATCTGCTGTTGTCCCTACCACTCATTTTTGATTCTTGGCTTGTTTGCCTACTACGCTTCTGCCTGATCCTATCCAGCTACTACTCATTACTGACCTTTTGGCTTGTTCATCGACTACACTTCTTCTTGTTTCCTATTTGCTACCTGACCCCCGCTTGCTCTCTTCCTGCTGGGGCAATCCAGGGGGCCCATTCTGGCATCAGGAGCTCTGGTGAAACTAATGCTTAGACCCTAGATTCTAAGAATTGTGAATCCTGAAAATGTTGATTTTGTAGCAAGATTGTCACCCAAAAATCTTTACCTTACTGGGTCGCACTGGTGCACTAAATACTCCTAACAATGGTTTAGTAAGCAGCATAACAGGTGGTGATGCGGTCTCCAGGCATTTGAGGAGTGTTTTATTGCTCTTCAAATGCCTATGCAAACTTTACTATGGGCAGTACGTAGTGCTGTTCATATGATCAAAACATGAAGCGTTAGAGTTGCGTCGTATTGCTTTGTTTCAAAATTGAAGCCTCATGTTGAGTCTGGAGGAGTTTGAAGACCTTCAACGCCTTCCATTCAAGTCTATCATAATGCTCTGCAAACGCACTGGCAGGTGCTTGTGGTGCATTTGCAGCGTGGTTGCAACCGCGTTACAATTGACGTCTGGCCCGACGTCAGAGAAAAACCTGTTTTTTTTGGCGTTTTGCATCGCGTTAATGAGTGATAATCCGCATTAGTGAGCATCGGCATCAATAGACTTTTTAAAAAAAACAAACATTCCTCTGCTATTTTTAGCCTGAAAACACCGGCGTCAAAAACGCCGTTTAGCGTCGGCACAGCGTTAGTGAGCGTTTTGCCGCGTCAGCGTCAAAAACGCCAAAACGTTACAGGCACATAACGCGCTGGCCATGGGTTCTACTTTCAGCTCACTAACGCCGACACCATCTACTGCTCAAAAACATTGGTGTTTTTATGGGGCCATTGAATAACATGGAGAGCTGTAAAAGAAACTTTAAAAAACGTGGCTGTAAAAAACACCCATGTGTATGAGGCCTTATAGTTTAAAAAAAAACATCTTGCAGGAGGAATATAATGTCCCACAACTCCCTGTAATGATAGAAAAGAGCATAAAGTGTCCTACAGTCACTTCCTTCTATACACTTCCTGTTTGTTCTGCTTAATAATGGCTGACATCAACTTCTGAGGGTAGGTGCGTAAATCATGATGCAGGACAAGTACCTTTTAGAATATCTGGCACTTGGATGTACCCAATAGCGCCTGGATGCCCTTATCCTCTTCTTCTGCTTAGCCAACTGCTCATACATCAGCATCATCTGCATGAATCCATGCCACTGCCTTCCCTGCTAATGGAGTATGCACAGAGAACATTCACAATGACAAGCCATAACTCAAATTGTTTATTTCCTGTAATGTTACTTTCCTAAAAAAAAAAAAAAAAATTAACCGTTTGTGGAGCGCTTTTATAATGCCTTAACGTGCATCAACTACGTCAAAACCATGCATAGGGCATTTGGAGCGCATTTTTTAAAGCAAGTCTAACGCCCATACTAAAGCACATTAATGCTAGTCTAACGCCCATACTAAAGTGCATCAACGTAAGTCTAATGCCCATACAAAAGTGCATTAACGCAAGTCTAACGCCCATACTAAAGCACATTAATGCTAGTCTAACGCCCATAATAAAGTGCATCAACGCAAGTCTAACGCCCATACTAAAGTGCATCAACGCAAGTCTAACGCCCATACTAAAGTGCATCAACGCAAGTCTAACGCCCATACTAAAGTGCATTAACGCAAGTCTAATGTCCATACTAAAGCACTTTCATGATATAGGAATGTTTGTCAATAGTTAGAAAATAAGTCAAGTGTTAACAAACCCTTAATGTGACAGAGTTTACATGTACTGTCACTAAACCAAGCTGATATCAATAGTTGAACATAAAATTCTTTAGTTTGGCACCAAAATCTGTTAAGTATATGGAAGATTGGATCTGTTGATTTAAGGCATCCATACATGGATCAAAATTTGGCTAGTTCAGCAGGGACCGGCTGAATTTTCATCCATGTATGGGCAGGCTGGTTGAATACAAATCGATCAACTTAGGTACAACCAGCCTGTTGGGTTTTTCCTGAGCTATCAGTGCCGCTGGCTACGGCTGGCAACACTGATCATTGTATCCTGATGGTGAGGAAGTCTCCCCACAGTCAGAATACAATGCCACAGTGAGAGGGATCGAATGTGTGGATGGTGGAATAAAGGTATTCTTTCATTCAACTGGGAATACTATGAAATTTCAGTAATTTGTTCTGTTCTTCTGCTCCTGTCAATTCAAAACCTCTAAACGGCTTTCTTTATCACAGAGATTAACTGATAGAATTATATCCTCCTTGCATATTGTCTCTAGAAGAATATAATGTTGGAAATCTTGTTCAACCTAAATTGTTGAGTGAATGGATTAACAGAATTATGTGAAAACCCGTTGTTAGGTTAAGTGATTCAGCTATGCATTACATCACAGGTTAAATGGGGGAAAGGTTTAGCTATGGCACAGCCTATTCACACAATTATGATCATTACGTTATTAGTGTGCTTATCTATATTTCCAGAGCAAACAGTATGTGCCACAGATTTATCTCACCAGAAGCATCATCACTAGCAGTTGTTTATCAATGGTGTAGAGCTAATTTTATTTGACCATTTATGATCTGGGTGGATGGTTAAAACCCTTTAATTAGGTGAAATAACCATATCTTTATTACTTCCTATCTTTGTTTTCTGCTCTCCATATGGCAGGATTGACTCTCATGTGAGATATAAATTCACAATCTGTGAATATAGAGCACCAACAACTCAGGCAATCCTAATCCTACTGGCTGTTCAGGCATCTGTGGCAGGTAAGCAAAGGGTCTATGTCAACTGGAATTGCAACTTGATATATTTTCCAGTCCCATAGATCTACAGGGAAAATATTATATGCTTGGAAACTACAGGTTAAAACATCACTTTTATACCCAACTATTTGGTTTGACATATTTTTGAGCAAAACAAGGTAGCTTTGAATTTACCAGGGTTAAGTTAATATTAGGTAAGGAGATTTTAGGAGGTTTAGGTTAGCATAAAAGTCAGAGGTTCGAGGTAGTGTATGTAAACCACAATACAATTAACCACTCTTACTTGCTCCTTTTTGGTCTGTTAAATATACTGTACCATGGAAAGAGTTTAGTCATATCTCGTTGACAAGGGCAAAAAAAAAAAAAAAGATAGATCCTGACAGAAATTTGGTGCTGTCTTGTGCACTCTGCGATGCTATCACAAGGAGTCTTTTTTCACATAGGCTTCAGCTTGTATAAGAGCAGTGTGAACAGAAAGCTATGACAAAATATTTGCAGAGCTTTCAGCAACCTTTGTTGAAGCTTTTAAAGTACCATTCACTTACTAGTTCGTAAATGTTGAACATTCCTCATGGGAGTGTTACTACTTTAGGCAAGCTGCTAGCAGGCTTCAGTAGGCTTTCAAAGTGCTTCATAATGTGCTGAAGCCTGCTAGCAGCTTGTTTAAATTGGCAATCAACACTCCCATTAGGATCTGTGTTCAATATTTACAAACTGGAGTTGAATGGTACTTTAAAAGCTTTCAAAAAGCTTGCTTAAAGCTCTGCAAATTCTTTCTCAAATCTTACTGTTCACACTGCTGTTATACAAGCTGAAGCCCAAGTGAAACAAACAAGCCTTCAGTTACCACTGTCAACTACAGGCCACCTAACTCGCTATGTTATGAAGATGAGAAAAAGGAAAGTGTTCTGTAGTGCCAACACAATCATGCCTTAGAGTGACAACAATGGTCCTCTATAGACACAGTACAGCAATTGATCATCATCACCCTGGACAGGAAGTCTGTTACTGGCAGGGTCACCAGATGAAAATAAAGGAGACAAAAACCCTAGGCGTCCGAACACATGTGTTGGTCTGTGCAGAGGAGTGAGGCTTACTCCTGAGTGTCCATCAAATGCCGCCTTGCCAGTGCCCATCAAATGCAGCCTGATCAGTGCCCATCAAATGCAAAATGATCAGTGCCCATCAAATGCAACCTGGTCAGTGCTCATCAAATGCAACCTGATCAGTACCCATCAAATGCAGCCTTGCCAGTGCCCATCAAATGCAGCCTTGGGAGTGCCCATCAAATGTAGCCTTTCCAGTGCCCATCAAATGCATCATGATCAGTGCCCATCGATGCAGCCTGATCCGTGCCCATCAATACAGCCTTGCCAGTGCCCATCAACGTAGCCTGATCAGTGCTCATCAAATGCAGCCTGTTCAGTGCCAGTCAAATGAAACCTGATCAGTGCCAATCAAATGCAGCCTGATCAGTGCCCATCAAATGCAGCCTGATCAGTGCCCACCAATGCAGCATGATCAGTGACCATCAATGCAGCCTAATTAGTGTCCATCAATGCAGCCTGATTAGTGTCCATCAATGCAGCAATATTAGTGTCCAGCAATGCAGCAATATTAGTGTCCAGCAATGCAGCAATTTTAGTGTCCAGCAATGCAGCCTGACCTGTCTGGATCTGGGATTTGAATATCCCAGCGCGCCTGTCCTCCCCTCCCTCAGTCCTCCTCCTCCAGAGGCCGCTGTAAGTCCCGGAGCGGTTCCTATAATTCACGTCACATTGATTCAATTTGCCATTGGATCAGTGTTCCGCATATCACTAGAGCCGGGACTTGTTACAGCGGCTGATGGAGGAGGAACGAGGGAGAGCAGGATAGGCACACCGAGATGACACCCCCCTCCCCATGTGTGGCCCCCAGGGCAGACTGCCCCCCACTGGCACGGACAGACGCCCTCCTTCCTGCACACCCACACTGCCTGCCTCAGCTCCCATGCTTAAGACCAGTCCTGAGAGCGCGGCTGCTAATGGAAACAGAGTTCCTGCTGTGAAAAAAGCACAGGAACGTCATTCCTACCCGTTCCCACAGGACTTGAGCCCTGCTCTTGAGGAGAATCCCCTTCTTTAGGTCCTGGTGACCATTGTCACTGGAACAGAAAGTGATAAAAAATCAAACATTTTACCAGTGGGGTAACCTGTACGGGTGGCTTCTCTCTAAGGCTGGAAACACTTTATTTGTTTTCTTTCGTTCAACGTGATGCGGCAGTGCATTGCATTAACTGACAATTGCGCAGTCATGTGACGTTGTACCCAAACAAAATTGATGCCCCTTTTTTCCCACAAATAGAGTCTTCTTTTGGTGGTATTTGATCCCCTCTGCGGTTTTTATTTTTTGTGCTATAAACAAAAAAGGCAGACTTTTGGAAAAAAAAAAACAATATTTTTTACTTTCTGCTATAATACATATCCAAAAAATATATATAAGAAAATAAATGTATTCATCCGCTTAGGATTCTACATATTTTTGGTAAAAAAAAAAAAATTGCAATAAGCGTATATTGATTGGTTTGCGCAAAAGTTATAGGATAGGTTTATAGACTTTTTTTAAATGTTTTTACTGGTAATGGCAGCAATCTGCAATTTTTAGCGGGACTGCGACATTGCGGCGGACAAGTCTGACACTTTTTGGGGACCAGTGACATTATTACATTGATCAGTGCTAAAAAAATGCACTGATCAATGAATAAATGACACTTGCAGGGAAGGGGTTAACACTAAGGGGCGCTCAAAGGGTTAACTGTGTTCCCTGGGTGTGTTCTAACTGTTTGGGGGCTGGGCTTACCGGAACACCACAGAGATCACTGTTCCCAATCACTGGGAACAGCAGATCTCCATGATGTCCCCTGTCAGAACAGGGATCCGCCTTGTTTACATAGGCAGATCTCCTTTCTGCCTCTGTGAACCGTAATCGCGGTTCACCAGAGGATATCGAGTCCGCGGGACTGCTCCCATATAATGCAGCGGACACGCTCCCAGTTTCACATGCATGGACCACTGTACGAGTATGGCGGTTCATGCAATAGAGCTGACCTGCCGCCGTATATATACAGTGACTGGTCGGCAAGTGGTTAATGTGGATGTGGGAATCCCTCCCGTGGAGCCAGGGGTGTAACAATAGGGATTACAGGGGTTGCAATTGCAACCGGGCCCCATGCTCCAGGGAGCCCGTGGGCCTCCTTTGTACACTTGGATAGGAGGGATGGGGCTGGGCGGCATTTAGAGGAAGTATTCTCATCCATGTTTCTGCTAATGGATGAGATTGGCTCCTCTATATGCTGCCCCCGCCACCCCTCCTATCCAATTTAGTTGTCTTCTGCTGTTCCCAGGGTCCCTCTGTGTCCCCACAGAGTTGCTGTCTTCCCCTCCTCCTCTCTCCTGCCATCTGCTGTAGAAGATGTGTCATGATGGAGAGATGGGAACGGGTCGGTAAATTTGTCATTTACCTGCTCCTTCCTTTTCTGAATGAACAGAGTCAGTGATTGGTACCAAATGGTTCATTCATAACTGAAGCATAGTAAACTGTTTTTACTATACTTCCGTTTCTGAATGAATGGGAGGCTCGGCACTCGATTACTCCTGTCCATTCACTCTGTGCAGCTGAGGCTACACAGATGGAGATTGAGTGCTGAGGTTTGTTTAGACCCCTGATATCTCATCAAAGCCCCCCAACAGAGCTCCTAAAATAAATTGTAAAAAAATTATAAAAATTGTAAAAGAAATAAAATGATATGGTAAAAAAATTATATAATTAAAATAAAAATTAAAAACTACTGACACCAGTCAGGAATCGATCAGGATTGCAAAGATTGCTATTGGGACTGGCCCTGGCATTTCACCACCATGGGAAGGCCCGAAGATGGCAGAAAGGGTGCCGCTGCGGTACCGTAATAGGGGCCCCAGGATCAGCAGGAAGAGGGAAGGGCCCTGCCCCTGGGGAGGGGTCGGGGGGCCCTTCATAATTTCTTGCACCGGGGCCCTGAAGGTTCTAGTTATGCCTCTGCGTGGAGCTATTGCAATCAGACAACAGGGGACATCTGTACAACCAGCCTGTTGGAAAATGTTTGCTTGATCAGTGCTGATGAGTATATTCTGACAATGAGGAGATTTCCCCACCATCAGAATACCCTCATCAGCACTGATCAAGCAAAAATTGTCCAACAGGCTGGTTGTACAGATATTGATTGAGAGATTGAATTTGGTAAAACCAGCCTGCTCATAGAAATTCAGCCGGTCACTGCTGAACCAGGCAAATTTCAATCCATCTATGGCCAGCTTAAGAGAACATTTCCCCTCACTTTGGACAGACTTCCCTTTCAAGGACAAGAAGTAAATGCAAATCCCCCCAAAGAGACACAGACAGCAAAAAAGTCCTGACTGGGGTTCTAACTAGTCTCTACTGTAATCTAATATAAACCTTTAGGCTGGGTTCACACTATCTTCGCATGCGGCTCCCAGCAGGGGTCCGTTGCATCCCCGTTCACCGTTTCAGGTCCGATTTCAGCCTGAATTTTTGGCTGAATTTGGACCTGTAACGGACCAAAAGATGCACAGGGCCCACTGGAGCTGCAGCGGAGATATGTGAACTAGCTCCATGGAGATTCGGTCAAAATCTTCTGCTATTGTGAACTGGATGCGGTTCACCACATCCAATTTGCAATAGTGTGAACCCAGCCTAACATATACTTTGGCTTGTGTATACAGACTTCTTTGTTTGAACTGCTTTTGTATGCACACAGGTCAATGGGAATGTAAAAGCAGCTTGATGCAACTTAAGCCCCGTACATACGGTGTGACGGTCATATGAAAACGGTCGCACGACCGCTTGTTGTACGATCATCCGACCGTTAGTACACGCGATTAGAACAGCCGACGTATGACAGTCGTATGACAGGAGTTGGATGAGCAGACTAGAAAATTTTGGTTGTACAACAAGCAGTCTTACAACCGTTGTATCGTGTGTACAGAGAAGTTGGTCCAACAAGTTGTACTGTGCAAAACACGCATGCTTTAGGAGTTCAGATACAGATCAGGAGTAGGCCAACTACAGGTCAAATTTACCTGTGAAGGTACTCAGAACCTGATCTCAAATGCAGGCTGAATGGGCCTGGAAGCATGCTGCATTTCCCACTTACACAAGTACTTTGTTAACCGAAACCAAAAATTGCCAAGAAAAGACAGTGTCGGCACTGACAACTAATGCTGGTGTTTATCCCACAAGCAAAAATGTAATCTATTGAAGCTTAATGGTCCTTAGTAGTTGCATTAATTTTACTTTCTTCAGGCTTTTTTTTTTAATTTTTACCCTATGAATCTGCCAGTAACCCACTTTGGGGTTTATTTACTAAAACTGGAGAGTGCAAAATCTGCATAGAAATCAACCAGCTTCCAGGTTTTATTGTTAAATCGTAATTGAACAAGCTGCCTTTAGAAGCTGATTGGCTACCATGCACAGCTGCACCAGATTCTGAGTGCACCAGTTTAAGTAAATCTGCCCATTCTGTCCTAAGGTGTAAGTACCTGGATTTACCTGCTATCAGCTTCTTGCAATCCTTGTATATTAGTGCTGCGTATGAGAGGAAGAAGCAGGCCAATGAGCCAATCAGTTCATGTGCTGATAAGAAGCATACTGATAGGAGGAGGGAGCAGGGTGGCAGAGAGATGAGGTCATTGCTGTTCTCCTTTCGATGTCCAGTCACAGGCTAGGTGGGTGCAGGACAACCTGGGCTCAAAGAAGCAGGGTTGAATGATGCTGGCTATCAGACTGAAGGTATCTAGAGGCGTAAAAGCAAGCACCATCATGGAAATTCCTGGACTGAAGCTGAATTACAATATCATTTTTATAAAATACTGGGTCTTATTTTAGCTCCATGCCAATCCATTATAAAATGTCTCTGTTAATATGTCATAAGGTTTCTCATATATTTCTTGCTGTCCTTAGGATGAGACCCTCCATTTCTCTTGCTCTTTTGGGTCTTCTGGTTATTGTGTCCGTGTCAGAAGGTAAGGATGGGTCCTTTCATTAGTCATTGTAAAAATAGCTCTACAGACGGGTTATTTGTGGATTTGGGTAAAAATAGCATTGTAAAAATAGTGCTACAAACAAGTGATGGTGTTGGGTAGGCGTGTGGGGAAATATTTTCTATAGCATTGTAAAAATAGATCTATGCGTAAAAATGCTTCCAATACAAAGTCATAATAAAGCACAGTTGCATAATCCTTTATAGTGTGGGAAGTTGAACTTAACATTAAAAGAATCTATCATCATTCTAATGTCATGGAAATAACAAATGAGAAATGTCTTTATGTCCATTCTATGTTTTGAATCTATTCCTAGTCACCCTGTTATTTGCAGTTAATAAAGTGGATGTAAACCTGATTCATGAAATTTGACCTCGGCACATATATCTGTAGTGTTTTCTTATCTCTCTCCATAGCACTAAGTCCCGTGGCTTTCCATAGCTCTGTTATCAGCCTGATAACTTATGACAAGTTCTCTGACACAGGAGATTAAAGTAGCCTGAAATTTGTGTATGAGGAGGTTGCTATAAATAGATTAGCACAGAGCTTGACTTGTCGGAGCCCAGCTCTGCACATTACCTCCTTCGCCAATGTGGACTGGGGGTGTGTACCTTTCTTCCAATCAGCTGTCTTGGCTGTATGCCAATTATCTTCTCCCAGTGCTGAACAGGAAGAGAAAAATATATAACACGATGAGCACTTTCTAAAGGATATATATAGCTGAAGACAGCAGATATACAAGTAAAACTTATGTAGGGAGATTTGTTTAATCTCTGTGTATCATCTGAGGCTGTTCACTTCACTGGGTATGTGTAAATGTTTAACATCCACTTTAAGCCCCATGCACACAGGCCGAATATAGGGTGGTATCGGCCGTTTCCATAGAGACCGGCCAACATGTGTACAGCAGCCGGTATGACAATAGCCGGCCGAACTTCCAGCTTCTATCGAAAGGGCATTACCTAAAAAGGTCTGCCGATCTAATTCCGATCAGCACTCTCAACCAATGAATGTCAGAACACAATAGCTCAGCAGGGAGATCGCTGTACTAAAATCAGATTGTTAGTACAGGATCTCCTCCCAAGCTCTTCGTTTTTTTTATTCAGCATGCTGGGATGAATGAAAAAAAAGTGTGTACTAGGCATTACACCTAGAAGTTCTATACTTGCAGTTCTCAGTGGGGCTTCTGTATAGGAGTGAGAAAGCCCCTTATCATAAAATGTTATTTTCCCTGCAGCTAGTATTGCATTTGGCCCTTTTTCAAGTCAGAAGTGATGCCATCATGAAATCTTATCACTATGCCTTTTCTAATCCAGTAATATAAATGTTTGTGAATTTATTTAAAATAGAGGCTCCTCTATATTCCCACTCTGCTCCGATAGTCACGTAGTATGCAGTATAGTTATAATAAACAAGTCATATTAGTTAACTTTCTTTATAAAACCATATTTATTTATTTTTTAATACAAATTTCAGAGTTTTGCTTAAAAAACAAAATGCACCCCCCCCCCAAAAAAACCCCACAAAGTTCTTGTTCTTTACAACCACATTACTTAAAAGGTCGCTTCACCCAAGCTTTTCATTTAGATTTTGGTAAATACTGTGGGATACAGGACTTTTTTTCCTCAAAGGTGTAGGTACTCTCTCCCCCCTGACCTACCTTGGAGCACTGTCCCTTGTCTCCAACCCCCATCTACCGCCTATTACCACTCCTTTTACAGAATGCCAAGCCAAGTATCATTTTGTGGTGTTAAGTAATCCATATGGAATTGGTTAAGGATAATAGACCTCCCCCAGAAACAGTAGATCCTTTCCCGCAACAACAGACCTCTCAGGAACAAAATGCACCCCCAGCAACAATAGAATACAGAGCCAAGTATCATTTTGTGGTGTTAAGTAATTTGTATGGAATTGGTTAATAATAGACCCCTCAGCAAAAATGATCCCCACCCAGGAACAAAATACATTCACCCCTAGCAACAACAGATATTACCAGCAACAAAAGACCCCTGCTGGCAACAATAGATCATCAGCAGTCAGCATTAATAGACCCTCCCAACAGTACATCCCCTCCAACAACATAAGAACCCCAGAGCAAAATATCCCTTACCGGCAACAATAGATCCTCACAATGGTAGAGCCCTCAAGAGCAATAGATACTCCCCGGCAACACTACAATCCCCCGCTACAATAGATCCCCATCAGTCAGCATCAATAGTCCCTTCAGCACACCCCAGCTCCATTTGCTAGTACATACATTCTGCGTTCCTCCACATCCCCATTGAAAAAAAGCCCTGGTGGGATTTAAATATCTGATTACTATGTCTCAGTGACTTTGGAGGCAAGATCGTTGCACCTAAAATACCCAAGTCTATTCAACTGTCTGAGCATTAGATTGGATGACTTTCCCAGTAGGATTGGTTTTCAGAATGGGGAGTCAAGCAGAAGGAATGAGAGACAGAATGGCTTTATCTAGGTAAAGTCAAGCCTTATTAGCAGCACTTCTTTAAATGTACTGATACAGGACTAAGCACCCCTGGCCTAACCTTTAGGCCTCATACACACGGACGTTTTTTGACGCCGGCGTTTTCTGGCGTTTTTTGCAGCTCTCCATGTTAGTCAATGGCCCCATAAAAATGCTGACGTTTTTGAGCTGTAGATGGCGTCGGCGTTAGTGAGCTGAAACTAGAACCCACGGCCAGCGCGTTCTGAGGCTGTAACGTTTTGGCATTTTCTGACGCCGACGCCACAAAAATGCCAACAAACGCCAACTAATATTGTACCGGCGTTAACCGGCGTTTTTTGACGCCGACGTTTTTAGGTTGAAAAATAGCAGAGGGATGATTTTTTTTAAAAAAACGCCTATTGACGCCGACGCTCAATAACGCTCACTAACGCCGATGCATAACGCCAAAAAACGCAGTTTTTTTTCCTTGACGTCGGGCCCGACGTTTTGTTTATTTTTTAAGAAACGTCCGTGTGTATGAGGCCTTAGTCAGAATCTGAAAAATCTTACTTATAAATACAATGATTGGAGCTAAAGACCATAATCAGGCTATAGTTTAGCTTTTTTAGGCTATTTTACAAATATGACATGCACAAATATTATACAAGTCATTTCCACACAGCTGCTCCTCGATCCTCCTGTCCACCTGGATGGTTCTTCTACAAGGCTCACTGCTATGGTTACTTCAGATTCCGCCTGAGCTGGTCTGAAGCTGAGGTAATTGGCAAACAATAAGGGAACTGAACAGGGTTTAAGGCACTCGGTTATTTAGTATGTTGGTGTTTACATTTTTCCCCTTTTTTTGCAGTTTGAATGTGTCAGTTATGGTCATGGTGCACACTTAGCCTCTATCAATGATGATGCCGAAGCATCCATTATTGCAAGCCACGCGGGTGCTTATGCTAAAACTGTAGACATTTGGATTGGACTTCATGACCCAGAACAGGTATGGTCAATGTAACCAATAGATCCCAAGCCAGTTTTCGTTGAGACAAATGTATTCAGAGTCTACATAATACATCATCTAATGCTGGCTCCTTAAAGCAGATCCATCCTAATTAAAAAAATGAAATGCCAATTGTGGTATGTCAGGGGGCCACCTTACCTTAAAGCGGAAGTTCCACTTTTGGGTGTGTATTTACATATTTGTATATTTTAGGGTGAGGTTATGTTTTCCGAAATTAGAAACGAGACTCTGGGGTTGATTTACTAAAAGAAAATACACTTTGCAAAGTGCAGCTGCACTCTGCAACAGCAGTTGCTCCAGAGCTTAGTAAATGAGCAAAATCTCTGCTGACTTCCATCATCCAATCATGTGCAAACAAAAATGCTGTTCCTTTTATTTTCCTTGCACGTGATTGGGTACTTTTTGCAAAATGAAGCGTTACCTCATTTGCTAAGCTCTTGAGCAACTGTACTTGCAGAGTGCAACTGTAATTTGCAAAGTGCAGTCTATTTGCCTTTAGAAAATCAACCCCTCTTTTCCAGTTAATTGCAGCAGGCTGATGTTTTCTGGAGTAGCAAAAAATAGTAGAATGATCTTAAAGTATTGTTTTGCAACAGCTCTGGAGTGAGACATTGGGGTTGATTTACTAAAGGCAAATCCACTGTGCTCTACAAGTGCAATGCAAGTACTGTACACTTGTAAGTGCAGTCGCTGTAGATTTGAGGGGAAGATCTGAAATGAGGGGAAGCTCTGCTGATTCATATAAACCAATCACATGCAAGCAAAAATGCTGTTTTTTATTTTCCTTGCATGCCGCCCCCCTCAGATCTACAGTGACTGTACTTCCAAGTGCACTTGTAGTGGATTTGCCTTTAGTAAATAAACCCCTATGTCTTATTGTTGAGGGTAGAAGTGGGAGCTATACAAGCAATGTTTGCATAATTAGATCTATATGATAAATATATGCATGAAGTAAAACTATTTATTAAAGCACACATGTAGACAATTCCATAACAGGACAGAATGCCCAAACCTGTCTTCCAAAAATGTTTTCACGGTATCACAGGAGAAATGGAGTATTAATTAACTTAATTGTGAAAGCACCTGGAAGCCTAGAAAATATGACCTGTATGTGATCCTTGAGGACCAGAGTCGGCAAACACTAAGCAGACCTCGTGATAACAGTATATTAATAGGAAAAAAGTGTCCATCATCTTTCACAGCCAAGGTGATGAACCATTGCCAGGGGCTGCCAATTCAGAATTCCCAGTAGAGGTCAGGCAGAACACACCAGAGTAATGTCACACACTGTGATAAGCCAGTCCCAGAATTAAGGCCACCTCTAGATGTTAGGAAATGGCAAACTTCAGCATTTCTTAGAAGCTTTAGCTGTGGCAAGTAAAAATTTAGTTAGCATAAACATTTTTAATCAATATTGGATATTGGATCCATGCTTTCACTGTAACAAATCTTTTTGGAACAGGCGATAGTTTATTCTACTGTAAAATTGCCAGTGTAAAAATATTCAGTAAGATAAAATAGATGGTGTCAATTTCTACTTTGGGGAAGGGGAATTTCAACTAAAATATAATTTTTCAGTTGGTAATATTTATTTATACATTTCATATATTTATTTATTTTCACAGAAAATCTACAATGTAACCTATGTAACTTTAAAGTCTTGATTTTATGAACCAGAAGTCATTTTACTTGATTTCATTTTGAGACATACAATATATTTATATACAGGTTTATACTTTATTATGTGCACAGAATTATTGACAATAGTAGATACTGTTTTTTAAGTTTACATATACAAATTAAATACATGATGCTATTCTCTCATAGACAGCCTATATCCTGAAACAGAATATGATTTTATGTTTTACTTTAACGTTTGATAACCACGGACATTGGAAAGTGATACATAATATAATAATTTATTTTAATACAAATAACATTTGCCACACCATATACTTTCTATTGTTTCTATGTTTATCACATTTAAAATGGAATCCCACCACCCATATAAAAGTTAAATTAATTATTAAAATATTGTCATGCCTTACACTAAACTAAAAATGTGTGCTCCCTGTCAATAAAACCCCACATGTGTTCGTCTTCTAAACCTTAACTGTGTAAATTTGATAATCTTTATTTGCACCACAGCAGACGGTCAATACCTGTGCATATAGCCTGGGACTTCATAATTCAAGTATCTATAGCCAGCTTATACACTTCTAAATATGAAATTTACTAAATCAGTGTTCTAGTTACGTTATCTCTTCTATTAAATATAAACAATTTTGAAGTTACTTCTAAAACTAAAGTCATTAGGGTTAAATAAAGGAGTAAAGGCTATTCACTTGGGAAAGAAAATGTTCACTGTGCAAATCATCTAATCATGTGCATGAAAAATGTTCAAAAACAAAAATTGTACTTAATTGGATGATTGAAGTGAACACAGCTTAAAAGCAAGCATTCTTTTCACAAAAATGAATATTCATTGCGCTATGTGAGCAGTGAATCAGTCCCATTAACTAAACTTACCAATATGCAATATATTTTATTGATATATATTAACATCTTAAAAGAGTACAGTAGATGCATATGTACAATTAAAACAAAAAATGTAGCGTAAATGTACTACTTTAATGTTCTTTTGCTAATTATTGTCATATATGTGTTGCTAGAATCGCCGCTGGAAATGGGCTGATGGCTCCATGTATAATTATCGTGATTGGAAGAGTGGAGAGCCCAACAATCTGCAAAATGCTGAATACTGCGGAGAGCTGACCAAGGAAACAAGTGAGTAACCAGACAAGATGGAATTGGTGAACTATGCTGATTATTAGTGTCAGATACACAATACATTTTCTGGTTTTCCTTCTACAATAAACTGCATTGGAAGCATATTTTAGTAATGCTCTTATGCCTCATACACACGGTGCAACGGTCGTATGACCGCATGTTCAAATTTTGCCCAAAATCGTCTGTTGTGTCTAGCGTACTGACATGAGTCAAGTAATCGTTCAACAAAGCTTCAACAATGCAGAACGTAGTGACGTGTTACAAGCGTATAAGGAGGAAGTTCAGGTGAATGTGATTTGTGAATTAGGAACGTAGGTTTCCACGAACGGACACTTCTGGGCGTTCCTGACTTCTGAGCATGCGTGTTTTGCACGTACATCTTTTGTTGGGCCAACTTCTCTGTACATACAGTTCAACAGTCATAAAACGGCTTGTTGTACAACAAAAGTTTTCTAGTCTGCTCAGCCAACTTCTGTTGTACGACTGTTGAACATCGGCTGTTGTAATCACGTGTACCAACGGTCGGATTATCGTACAACAAGCTGTTGTACGACCGTTGCATCATGTGTACGAGGCATTATTTCTCTCATTTCAAATATCTGTGTGTAATATTACTGTTTGGACCCCCACATGTCCTTCCTTCTTACAGTGGTAGGGAAGAGCGTACAAAATAACTGGATTTAAACTCCTACATTCAAGGTAGTGTAACCTGTAGAAAAATCCAAAGAAATGTAAAATATTAATCGCTTCCCTGGGATTACTATTGTTGATAGGGCTATGGTTTTGTCAGCAGTAGGGATCTACGCCTGTTCCCCTAACACTAATATGCAATTATGTAGAGGAGAGAATAAACAAAATCTATTGCAGACCTACAAGCAGAACCTAATTCTTTTTTTAACAATTATAAGAGCAGAATTGCTAGGGATTCATTTACTAGCTTCAGTTGAATAATTTCTCTTCTTCTTCCTCTGTCAGATTACCGTCAGTGGAACGACGCTCCATGTTCGGAACAAAACAACTTTGTGTGCAAATATAAACCGTAAGAACATGGTCCTACTCTGGGATAAATTGGGAGCTGGGGCAATCACATTCCTTATACTGCATTCTGTAAACCTTAATAAATATATTTCTCCAAATTGTTGATGTTTACTGATTAGTGCATGATATGGGGTTTGCTGGAAAATGGTTGGGGTGAAATGACAGGTGACGCAAAGAAGCAGTAAAATTGTGCCATTGGTTTGTGTGCATAGATGGGATAGATAGACATTATTTACATACATTGAATACAGTACTGATATATATATTGCTTGTAACAGCTATCAGGCTTGTATTGTTATGGACAAAGAAGAACAAAGTTTGTGAAAACACATTTAAATTCTTGCTCGGATTCAGGAATGGAACAGTTCACTCTTCAGGGCTGGTGAAATGTATTCTGCAGCACACTTCCAATCTCCAGCATGCAATAATTTTGGTGCGTTTTGCACTGTGTGCAGCGAGAGGCATTCTCCTACTGCACTTTGAGCACAGCACACAAATATGAATAAAGCCTAATAAGCAGATAACATGTTTCAAGTGAGTAGAAAGTACAACAAATCATGTGATGTGTCATGTGATCTCACAGAGGTGGCAATATTTTACCGTTCACCACGAGGAGGGACAGTGAGGAGCTGAGCCAGATCACGCATAGACTGACAGATCGTTTGCCCAAAACGGTGAGAATTCTGGGGAGAAGTAAGAAGATTAGATAAGGTCTAATTGAAAAAGGGCCTGTTCACAGTGTGTGGTTCCATGATCCTACCATAGGACATTTGTCAAATTACTGAATCGAATCTAATGAAGGCAGCTCAACCTTAAACACTGCTCTACAGCTATTTAAAATTAGTACTGTATATGGTGTAGCCTGCACTTAGATTTAAATTATAATATCCAAAAACTGCATTTCTGTATTTCAATGCATCCATAGTTGAAAGAAAAATGTATGCAAAATATTTATAATACACATCATAATATGCTACAAAGCAGCTACAAGTACATTTAAATACCAAAATGAAATCGCATAATTGTGAACAGGCCCTTAAATTGACTTCAAACTGAGTTTCAATGTAATATGGATCATACATGTACCCACGATATAATCAATACATCTCCTTTTCATTGATACGGACCACATTCTGTATACAGGAATTAATACATAAATAACAGTCAATGAATTCCATATAGGTGAAAATAATCATATAATTTCACCTTGTCCAAAACATTTAAAATCAATAATACAAGTGAAATATGATTAGTAATACTAGTATTGGTTATAAAAAGTTACAAAACAAGTGCTAAAAGGTAAGAGAAATGAGCACAACTTACCCCTAGAAACCAACAGAAATACATATTTTATTAACAGAAATACAAAATATTACTTCTAATAATAATATTAACAGTATTATTAATTGAAATGTTTTTGTTTATAAAAGGTTTTTTATGGAAGGACTACTATACGTAGGGGGTATTTTGGTGGGCTACTACTAGCATTGTAAAATGGTATAAAAACTTTAGGTTTAAAAAAACCTAGTCCTGTTAAAAGTACACTTTGGATTTCTTGAATGAAACATCTCATGTTAAGAAAATGTTAGTGTTGATTGAGGTTAGCAGTAGGACTGGATGGATGATGGTATAGTATTCACTATGACATCAGCCTCAAACACCAATCGAAGAAAAGGTGCTTCTTTAAAGGGGTCTCTTGTCTTCCTAGATCTGCAAATGCTGACATGCACTGCCTCACAACGTAATCACTGTAACTAGTCTTTTAGAAGTACCGGCGATATATGTCTTGCCTTTTGGATATGGTGCTGACCATTGGTTACTGCAGCATCCAGTTTGCAAGGTCCAATATTTGTTTGATGTGCAATGAAGATGGTATAGTAGTCACTATGACATCAGCCTCAAACACCAATTAAAGAAAAGTTGCTCCTTTAAAAAAGGGGTCTCTTGTCTTCATAGATCTGCAAATAGTGACATATCAACATGCACTGCCTCACAAAGTAATCACCGTAACTAGTCTTTTAGTAGTACTGGCGATATATATGTCTTGCCTATTGGATATGGTGCCAACCATTGGTTATTGCAGCACCTAGTTTGCAAGGTCCAATATTGGTTTGATGTGCAATGAAGATGTGTCAAAAGCGGTCTATTAAAATGCTCCTGATTGCTACAGGGTACTAGAAATGTTCTATTACCAATGTTCTTTGTACTAATTTATCAAATTAGTCTTTTTGAACCTGAATACAATTATACAAGAACAAAACTAGATAAGAGCAAATGATCCTGTGATTAACTAGGTGGCAAATCAATGGGATTTGAACTAGTTTTTATATACACTTGAATGATCCATGACCACCCCCTCTTGGTGGAAAATAATCTGATCGGCAATAGATTTGGTAATTGGGAAAGGCCTAGTTTGAAACATATGGGAAATACAGGTAGGTTCCAGTCACTCATATTGTACTAGGGATTATCCAAAAGTATTTTACCTGCATAGTTGTGGCCCTTAACCACTTCCCGACCGCCGTATGCAAAATGACGGCCGGGAAGTGGCTTAGTTATCCTGACTGGACGTCATATGACGTCCTCAGGATAACAAGCCGCGGGGGCACGCATCGCGGCGATCGGTGGTGTGGGAGGTCAGTCTGACCCCCCGCAATGCCGATCTCGGTAAAGTGCTTCGATCCGAAGCACTTTACCATGTGACCAGCCGTGACCAATCACGGCTGGTCACAGTGTAATACAGGAAAGCCGTTTATCGGCTTTCCTGTACTCAGGTCTGCAGACCTGATGAGGGGAGAGCCGATCGGCTGCATCCCTGACTGGGAGGGTTTGTGCTGATGATTTATCAGCACAGCCCTCCCTCGGATCGCCACCCTAGACCACCAGGGAGCCTGCCCAGGGACCACCAGGGATGCACCCACCCAGTACCACCAGGGAGCCGACCAGGAACCACCAGGGAGCCGATCTGGACCACCAGGGAGACCCCCCTAGACCACCAGGTAAGTGACATACTGCTCAGTGCCACCTTCACTCAGTGCCACCTTCAGATGCCACCCTAGACCACCAGGGAATGAGCCCCCTATCAATGTATGTGCCCACCAGTGCCCCTATCAGTGCCCACCAGTGCCCCTATCAATGCATACCAGTGCCACATATCAGTGCCCACCATTGCCACCTACCAGTGCCCACCTATCAGTGCCCAGTGCCGCCTATGAGTGCCAATCAGTGCTGTCTATTAGTGCCCATCAGTGCCGCTTAGCAGTGTCCGTCAGTGCCCATCAGTGCTGTATATCAGTGCCACCTCTCAGTACCCGTCAGTGCTGCTTAACAGTGCCGCCTAACAGTGCTCATCATCGCTGCATATAAGTGCCACCTCATCAGTGCCGCCTCATCAGTGCCAATCAGTACTGCCACATCAGTGCCCATCAGTGTAGCCTCATCAGTGCCCACCAGTGATGGAGAAAATTTACTTATTTACAAAGTTTTGTGACAAAATTTTCGGTCTTTTTTTATTTGTAGCGCAAAAAATAAAAACCGCAGGGGTGATCAAATACCACCAAAAGAAAGCTCTATTTGTGGGAACAAAATGATAAAAACTTTGTTTGGGTACAGCGTCGCACGACCACGCAATTGTCATTCAAAGCGCAACAGCACTGAAAACTGAAAATTGGTCTGGTAGTAAAATGTTCTAAGTGCATAGTATTGAAGTGGTTAAACATATTTCATCCCACCCAAACTATATCTGAAAAGGTAGCTAATGAGCAGGTAAGTCAGCAGCCCATGGGCCTAACAATAATAAGAATAGAAGGTCTCAAACAAGTCTCTTCTGAAGTAATCTGCACATATTTGCACAATATGTCTCATTTGGTGACTGCCTAGCATAACAAAATTCATAAGGCGACTCTACATATACAGGTTTAATTAATTATAGGGGAGAGGTGCACAGACAGGGAAAGCTTTAGAAAAAAAAAATGTTAGACTATTACATAACAAAAGCACATTACAAAAACTAGACTGATCATACAACTCATTATTAAAGCCCAAGTTTAGCAACATCATGTTTGTTTTTGTTGTAAATTTTGGGTGGGTAAGGGGTTTGTTTATGCATGCCATACTAATTCATTTGCAAATGACTGGCAGTAGATACTTTTCGAGTTGGATTGATGAAAAAGAGTAAAACATCTACTTTTACACCTATGTTAAAATATAGGGCTAATGGGAGAGCATATATGTGTTATTCCAAAAAAGATATGAACTTACAAATTTAAATTAGATTGTCTATAATTAGGAACATTTTAGTGTAATATGTTTTGAGACCGGTTTTCACATATTATTTATTGCAGCTCTCCTTTACTCCTACAAAATAATAGATACAGTATATAGTATGAAGATGGTTTGTATAAGATCCTCTGCATTATTGTACTATAATCCATCTCTGCCTGCACTGTATAACTGAAACCAGTCCATGGTTGGAAATACATTTCACACAACAATGTGAAAAAGAAGCATAGTTCAAGACGTAGAAACATGACAACTGCAATAACAGTAATTCAATCATTTAAGCTACAATACAATTTAAGCAACAATACTTCCCTGGAACTACTTGATAATTTATTGGTTTAGATGTAATAATGTAAAGCTAAATTGTGTCTCTATTGGGAGAGTACTAATTTTTATATGCACTAAAGGCTTTTGCTAGCTGCTATTATTATCATGAAATTTATAATAAAACTGACTTTGAGCATTGACTTTGTTTTGGATTTCTTTTATTTCTATGTAATTAGAAAAAATAACAAAAACATGATGTGATGAGCATTTTCCAAATCAGATTACAACTTTTTTTTAAACTACTGTGAGTTTTACATACAAGGCACAGATCATATTCAGTATATGAATTCCTATTGTAATTCATGTCTTTATATTTTCTTCACATTTACATGTAGGCCAATCTGTCCAGCAAAATGACAGTAACAAAGGTAAAAACACTACCAGGAGTGCTTCAGCAGTTGCAGCAAGTGTGTGCATTTTCAGGTAGATTTGAAGCCCAGTTGTAGGCACAGATATTTAGTTAGATAGACACAGAATTAGCCTCCTATTTCACAATCTCACCTCCACTCTCTTGTTATAGCAGTTACGGAGTGTATGACTGCATTCAGAAGTGCCCTCTATAATCTAACAAACCTGGTCAGGCACAACCCTTTTCTCTTCCTTAGTGCTACAAACCTATGAGGAGGCTAGTTACCTAGTTAGTCTGCTTGAAAAAAAGTTAAAAAAAAACATCTAGTTCAACCAAACCAATAGAAGAAAAAATAAATTATATATATATAGTGCCCCCATAGTGTAGGTGCTTTAACTTTTGTAGATTTTTGGTAGGTATGGAAAAATCTAGTCAGGCCTGACAGTAGGTGCAGGCATGAATGTTTTGATCTGGGCTGGGAGTGGCTCAGGGGTGGGGCTGGAGATGGAAGGAATGTACACCCCTTGGTGAATCCTCCCCTTGAGCTGGGAAAGCTCTAGAAGGGGGGTGGATGAGTAGGTATCATTTCCTGATGTATGACAAGGAGCTCTGGCCAATCCAGTGGCTGGATTGGTCAGGGGGCAGGCCTCCTTAAATACAGCTATCTGCCAGCAAGAGGCAGGAGAGGTCAGGTGGAAGAGTGAGGATGTAGTCAGGAGCTGCGGAGCATGCCTCGCCGGGAGGGGTCCCACTTCTGGGGGGGGGGGTGAACCTGAGGCCTGGGGCTTGGTTGCAGCCAGGAGCAGGAGTCGGCTCCTGGAGCGGCACAGGAGAAGCAGGAGAGCAGATGAGGTTTACTCGGAAGGAGACTCTTTAAAGGAATCCACCAATAAGTGGGTGAGTGGTGGCCCCTGGGAGTTGGAAGGGATGGCTGGGACAGTTTGGGAGAGAGAGAGAGTGGCCTGTGGAAGTCAGGAGGAACCAACCAAGGGTAAGGAGAGCTATTAGACCGCAGGACAGACCGGATGGGTCTGAAGGATGGGCTGGGAGTAGTAGTTCATCCAAATGCCCGGCTAGCACCAACATACTTTGCTACACAAAGAGGCTGTCTGGTTTCAGTAAGAGAAACCTACAGCTCTCACCCACAAAGGGTAGTTATGAGGCCTTGTCAGTGGCTGCAGCAGGCCTCGCCATGTGCTAGCTATGGTGAAGAAGAAGTATTGTAGAGGTCTGATAAATTTCCTTCGGACCAGGAGGATGGGTATAATGATCAGCAAGTAGTGTGCTGGAGAGAAGTACAGGAGAAGTGTAACGGTCAGCAAGTAGTGTGCTGGAGGTGAAGAAGTGTATATACCGGAGGTGTATATAGCATGTCCTATGTTCAATTACTGGGCCAGCCACAGTCATCCCTAATCCCTATCCAAGTTCAAACCCCTAAATAAAACAACAAAAACAAAGTACCAGCCTGTTCAGTGACTTTGGATGCGTGGAATACGTGTGATTGAGGGCAGCAGGCAGGTGGACCACAACTTTCAGCCACTTCAGCCACTCTTAAGGGAGCACATGGCTATATATATATCTATATATATATATATATATATATATATATATATATACACATACAGTGGGAAACAGTTATTTGATCTCCTGCAGATCGTGTAAGTTTGCATACTTACAAATAAATGAAGGGTCTATAATTTTTATCGTATAAGTGTATTTTAAATGATAGAGACAGAATATCAACCAAAGATCCAGAAAAGACACGATACAAATGTTATAAATGGAGCTGCAGTTCAAAGGTTCACTGTACATTCATATATAAGCAATCGGATATTCCCTGGATCAACTTTACCTATAAATATTAGTATTCAGTTATATTACGTGTATCTAGGATTTGAATCCAGGTCTTTTTTAAATCAATCTACTGAGCTGGCCAGAACCACCTCTTGAGGGAGTCGATTCCACATTTTCACAGCTCTTACTGTGAAGAAGCCTCTCCGTATTTGGAGATGAAATCCCTTTTCCTCTAGACGTAAAGAGTGTCCCCTTGTCCTCTGTGATGACCTTAAAGTGAATAACTCTAATAAATAATGGTAATGAGGGATACTCAACTAATCCAACATAATTATTGGATTGGGAGGGCGGGAAATGCATTTCCACCGAGACTTCTCCATGTTAATAATCATAACAAAGAGCTGCACAAGAATATATGAGGAAATACATCAACAGACTTTTGTTTGAGCATTGGGAATAAAGGGTGATCTTTGTACACGACCCTGGCAGTTTTTTTCCCCAACCCCAGTAAATGTCAGTTTTGATGGATGGCTTGTAAATCTGGATAAATGTATATAATAAAATAAAAAAGGAGTACACTGAACTAAGCATTATATAGGTAATTAATACAACAACAATAAGCTGAGATTGCTAACAATAAAACAGGTAGCAGGTGCTTAGATCGTACCGTTTCAGGGCTGGAAAATTTACTGGAAATGTGAAGGGTGATGACATTTTCACCAGCAAAGATGTAAGACACACCATAACCATCATCAGCCACCTATAAGATCATAAAACAAGATTTGCAAGTTCATTTATAGTAATAGAATACATATATATTTAGAGGTAGAAGCAGGTGTTTGAAATATACAGTGGGTATAGAAAAGACTCAAACCATTCCTACAGGAAAGCATGGAGGTGGTATTATCCTGTTATGGGGGTGTTTCTCAGCAGCAGGGACTGGAGCACTTCTCAGGATAGAAGGAAAAATGGATGCAGCAAAATACCATCAAATCTCCAGGAAAATCTTTCCAACATTACAATGACCCAAAGCACACAGCAAAAACAACCACACAGTGGTTGAAGTAGAAAAGGGTGAATGTCCTTGAAAGGCCTAGTCAGAGTCTAGCCTTAAACCCCATTGAAAATCTGTGCAATGACTTGAAGACTGCAGTCCACAACGGTCACCATCAAATTTAACAGAACTTGAGCAGTCTTGCAAAGAAGTATGGGCAAATATTGCAAAGTCTAGATGTGCAAAGTTAGTAGAGACATATCCCAAAAGACTAAAAACTGCAAATAAAGCAAAAGGTAGTCCAACATCATATTGGCACAAGGGGGTGATCCTTTTTCCAACTCAGTGATTCTGTTTTTTGTAAATAATGCTGGATAAAACAAAAACTGTGTCTGTCATTCAAACTGTGTCTTCATTTCAGGCTGCAAAGCAGGAAAATGAGATTATTTTGAAGGGGTATGATTCTTTTCTATACCTACTGTACATTTTAACCGCCTAGGTTTAATAAGATTAATAAGAAGAGATCGGACAATTAAGAATAGCGCACAGAATTTTCCTCCTAATGAAAGATGAACTGATGCTGAGGGCTCTTCCTGAACCTAAAAAGCTGAATGCTGGTTTAGCCAACAGTGAAGTAATTACATTATAAGGAATAAAGGGATAAAACTGTGAAGCAGCTATCTGACTAGATGCCAGAGGATATTAGTGCTCAGTGTTAAAACAACATGCTGCATGTCAGTGATAGTCAGGCACTGCTAAAAAGAGCCAAAGTGGTTTCAATCTTGCCATCTCCACCATGGTACAAAAAAAAAAAAAAAGAAGAAAAGGGCCACTGCCATTTTACGACTGTTGAATTACTCACCAAAAATGGCTATCCTCCAAAAACGTAGCCAAATAAACTATTGTTGGCGCAGAGTGAATATTTGCAAAAGAAATGCAAAATTATCACCAAAAGTCGTGAATTGTGGCGAATTAATACGTCACAGTGATCACACACTAGCGAGTTTGGGGTGGAGGAACTTGACTGGCCTGCACACAGTCCTGACCTCAACTGGATAGAACACCTTTGGGATAAATTCGAGCGGAGACTGCTAGCCAGGCCTTCTTGTCCAACATCAGAATGGTCAAACATTCCCATAGACACACTCCTAAACCTTGTGGACAGCCTTCCCAGAAGAGTTGAAGCTGTTATAGCTGCAAAGGGTGGACCAACTCAATATTGAACCCTATGGACTAAGACAGGGATGCTATTAAAGTTCATGTGCGTGTAAAGGTAGGTGTCACAATACTTTCACAATACAGTGTAGTTTATAAGAACCAAATTATGAAGGTGAGGAGTCAGGAAGCAAGCTACTGAATGGGATATGGGGACATGATAGTAGGTCTGTCTAACTATCCTCCTCATGTGCCCATCAGGAAAGGACAGTGAGGAGACTCAAACTTAAAGCGGAGTTCCACCCTTTTAATAGTCAGCAGCTACAAAAAGTGTAGCTGCTGACTTTTAATAAATGGCTACTCACCTGTCCCACGGTCCAGCGATGCGGCCACTTGACGCTTCGCTCCTCTCCGCCTCCCCTCCATGGGCGCCTGGATGCGCATGCGCGAACCGCATGTTTTGAATGGCCAGGCAATCTTCTAGGACCCGTGACATGTCCCAGAAGATTGCAGGGAGGGAGGGGGGAGAGGTGAACTTCCTTCCGGTGCCAGGAGAGGAAGTGGGAGCAAGGTGCCTATGAAAACTGGGTATCCACTCCCCCACCCAAAAAACGACATGCCAGTTGTGGCATGTCAGGGGGGTCACCTTCACTTAAAGCGGAAGTTTCGCTTTTTGGTGGAACTCCACTTTAAATTAAGGAAAATTATTATTCATATTATTTTTTAATTTTACATAACATTACCATTTCATTCAATTCAAAAGGAGTATAAATTGACTTCATTTTTACCAGCACACTATTTATGTTCTCACGACCAATACAAAATATATGTCTTAATTAATAATTACCAAACATACATAAAAAATATACATAACAGAATAATTTTTATTTGACAAATAACTATTTACATATACTTTAAATTAAAATGATTGTAAAGTCTCTGTTTTTGCTGGTTTTGCACAGAGCAGCCCCGATCCTCCTTTTCTCGGATCCCTCTTCTGCTCTCCCAGCTCCCCTCCTGTCGAGTGCCCCACAGCAAACAGCTTGCTATGGGGGCACCCCAGCCGAGTTACAATTCCGTGTGTCCATTCAGACAAGAAGCACCACCCCTCTCTCTCTTCTGATTGACTAACTGACTTTGATTGACAGCTGCGGAAGCCAATGGCACCGCAACTGTCTCAGCCAATCAGGAGGAGAGTCCCGGACAGCAAAGACACTCATGGACATCACTCGAGAAAGATGATGCTCAGGTAAGTAATTTGGGGGTGCTGGGGAGGCTGCTACACACAGAAGTTTTTTTTTATCTTAATGCATAGAATGTATTAAGATAAAAAACCTTCTGCCTTTACAACTCCTTTAAAGATCTTTGCCATATAACCTCTTGTCCTAGATCACCTGCTTCCTGGTGCTCTAATGTGCTTATTTTCACATAAAATATATGCAATCTTTTCAATTATTTGGCACACAAATTGTAGATTTGTAGACACAGACATGTTGCAAATAGGGATTTTAATATTTCTGAAGCACATGTCGGGTTCCACAGAAACATGCAATGCGATACATTGTTGTTTTGGGGCACAAGTACATATGTCACGACATGCACTATTTTATTGATGCAGTGCCGTTAGTTTATGCGGCCATCGTTTTAGTTCCTCGTGGTCCGGTTTAAACTTTGAGAATTTACAGCAGCTTGTACAACCATCTACCTGACATTAGTATTTAGCCAGAAGAAATTGAACAACATAAAGGCCCACGTACAGCACATCCTTTCCTTTTCTTGAGCAAATACTGTAGGACCTGCATATTTGTAGAGCACCCATGCCATATACTAAAGCATACTTACTGGACCGAATCCTCCACCGGCAGATATATGGTTTGGGAATTTCTCCAAATCAAACATTTTTAGCTGCTGTTGAGGTGTTTGAGATGTAGAGAGACGCCAGGGTTCGGACAACACCTAGGAAAGGCCCAGTAAAGTATAAAAGGTCAACAGATCAAAAAAAAAAATTCTCAACGCCCTCATCCCACCACAACACAGAATTCAGGCACTGGAAAAAAAATAGCAGAAAATATGTGAATGTGTATCTAACTGCATATATTTTAAATTACCTGGGCCCTGTGCTGAGTTGAAAAAGATTATTAAAAATGTGAAGGCACCGTCCACAGTCCATCCACTACAGTAGTTTGGTGTTATTTATTTATTTTAAATGATGGTGGGTTGCTATAGGCTTTATTTTCCTCAAGGCTTTTTAACATAAGGGCCAATATTTTCTGAACAGAGACAGTTGCTATAACATCAGTGAAGAATGTATAGTAGTTAGGACTGCCTTCCCATGCTATAATAACATATACGTTTACCTTTAGTTCCCCTTTATGGAAAGCCACATTAAAAAGAAATGAAACACAGGTTATGGAGCAGATTCACAAAATAACAATAAACATGATAACTTTTCGAAAGACAAGCATTCTCACCTGCTGAAGGAAGGGAGACTCAGTTCCCAGATACTTAGACACAAGATAGAGACAGAAAAGGTGGCGGTCAATGCCTTTTCCTGTCATCGCTAAACGATACATGAGTTGGTGACGCTCAGCAGCTGCGCGGTACAATGCCAGGCGGTTTTCTCTCTGTGTGATGATAGTTTAGTTTAGTCTAACTAAAATCATCATTTTATTGCAAGTGAATCATCATTAATTAATTCCAAAAATGACTTGGTACCCACAGTTTCATTGGGATCCTCCATGGCCCTCACAAATTCACAAGTTTCCTTGGTGCAGGATCTGACGGTCTCTGTTCGACCCTCACGGAATAAACGGGTCATAGAGGCTTCATAAGTCAAACAGAAGTGCCCTTTATCCTGTGATATCAATAAACCAAAAGAGAAAGTAAGTTTGCATTATCAACTTACAAAAATAAATTTAAGATGTTACTATTAATTTAAGCCTCGCTGTTATTACTGATCCTTAGTCAACTTCTTTCGTAGTCCCAACAGGGCAGCGCTGAGTCTTTTTAAAGCACTATGTACCTACATACCTCATTTCCATCACATATCCCAAAAAATAAAGGGTTTGTTCCTTGCTGTAGGATCTATGCAAATTAATTTCTTTCAACTGTAGGGCAACTGTACATCCACAGGTTTATAGAACAGATACAGCCTAATATTACAGAGCCCTTTATTTCCAACCGTATACAGCTATTTCATGCTCGTCAGCGTAGTGTATGGAAACCATGGCTTCTATAGAATAAAGCTTGGGAAGCACAGAGAAAAAAATCTTTCAATTACACCTCAAATCTATCTCTCTACTCCTCACTTCACCCATCCAGTCTCCTCTCGCATTACTAACTGACATTTCATCATGGATGTTGCACCGCGTCCTTAAATTAAATCTTTCTAAAACAAAGCTAATAATATCCCCCCCACCCCACCACCTTTGTTCCCTGCATGACTTTTCCATCAAGGCCAATAATGCTACTATCAGTACCACCACTCACTCTACAGTACTAGGTGTAATCCTAGACTCTGACCTGTCCTTTCAGCCTCAAATCCAATTGCTATCAAAAGCTTGTAGAGTTCACCTCCGTAACATCTCTAAAATTTGCCCCTTTTTAACTAATGAAACCACCAAGCTACTCATTCACTCCCTTGTTTTCTCTCGCCTTGACTATTGCAACTCCCTTTTCATAGGCCTACCTCTCCATAGGCCTACCATTTCCTCTTCAGTCTATCATGAATGCTGCTGCCAGACCCATATACCTTACCAACTGCTCAGTGTCTGCCACCCCTCTGCCAATCCTTTCACTGGATTCCAATTGCCCAACAAATTAAATTCAAAATACTAACAACAATTTACAAAGCCATTCACAACTCCGCCCCAAGCTACATCACCAATCTTGTCTCCAAATATCACCCAAACCATCCTTCTCCTCTCCTCTTAAAACCTCTGCTCTCAAGCTCCCTTGTCTCCTCTTCCCATGCTTGTCTCCAGGACTTCTCCATAGCTTCTCCCATCCTCTGGAATTCTCTACCGCTATCTCCTACTCTGGCTGCCTTTAGGTTTTCCTTGAAAACTCATCTCTTTAGGGAAGCCTATCAAGCCTCCAACTAACTGAACCTTTAATCACATCCCTCATCTCATCCCCCCCAGTTATAACTTTTTGTATCACTTGCCTCAACCTATTAGTTGTAAGATCTTATGAGCAGGGCCCTCTTAACCCTCTTGTATTCTATTGTATTGTAACTGTGCTGTCTCCCTTTATATTGTAAAGTGCAGCGCAAACTGTTTGCACTATATCAATACTGTATAATAATAACAATATCAAATTATAGTGAGCTGGGCCAAAGGAGCAAGAACAAGGAGAGGAATATCCCCCCCCCCCCCAAGAACACCATACAGCAGTAAAAAAAAAAAACCCAGGAGAAGCTGTAACTTTTTCCCATTCTATTCAAAACGGGAAAAAAAATGTCTAGCATGGAGATACCCTTTAACTCACAGCAGGCAATGACATTTCAGTCTACTGTGGTTGGGTAAACAAAAAATGTTTTTATTATCGGTTCATAGGAGTTACTACAAATTTCCCATTCTCTTGGCTTACGGAAGCTAAAGGTGTTTAAAAATGAACAATCATAAAATAGAAAAAGCTATCAAAGGTCAAACAAAAGGTGGATGTAATATAATATATATATGTAGGTCATCTGAATAATTACAATAAATGTATGGTCACTGCACGATTCTGCTCTTCGATACATGCAAACAAGATCATGACCATACTATTACATAAAGATCCACTATTGTGATTTAGGATGTTGTGATGTTGTCAAAGTAAGCACAGCGAGTAATTATGCTTTACACTAATACATACTGTTCACACTCATGTAGACTCTGTAGTATATTTCTGTCTTGATGACATTATGTTTTTTTCACGTATACATAGAACTATAGATCTTCAAGATAAAGCAAATGAAAGATACTTTTCTTATATTAGACTTTGATGTAATGTGCAGTTTTTGGTAGGTCCTGTGAAATGTTCTACAACTAGTGCTCTAGAAATAATAATGGTAGTTCACAAAGCAGTTCTTTAAACAGCATTTTCTCAATATGTCTCTTTAAGATTCCATTATCACATAAAGAGCATTTGCCAAAAGTCTGAGTGTGTCCTGAACACCTTTAGCTTTATTCCACAGGCTGATCTTCTCCACCGATAATGCTCTAAAACGAAATATTCAAAATACAGTATAGCACCCCCATAGTGTAGGTGCATTTTTCTAGCAGGGTTTGCTAAGTGAGGTAAAATTTAGTCAGGCCTGATTGTAGGTACAGGCCTGACTGTTTTGATCTGGGCCAGGAGGAGTGGCTCAGGGAGGATTGAGTGGACTTAACAGATGAGGTTACCAGAACCTTCCACTTCTTTCTAGAAACCTGGGGAAGATTTCTGGTCAGAGAAGCGGGGAGAGAGGTGGAGCCATCTGGAGTGTTCTAGGGAGCCCTGACCAATCCCCAAGCAGGATTGGCAGGCCTCCTTAAATACTCTGAGTCAACCCAATCTTAGAGGAGTAGTGTCAGGTGGAAGTCTGGAGATGTAGCAGAGGCACTGTGGAGGCCCCTACCCGGGAGGTTGCCCCCATTCTGGGGAGGGCGACCTTGGGGCCTGGGGGGTCGGGTGCAGCCAGGAAGGAGAGTGATTCCTGGAGCCGCACAGGAGGAACAGGAGAACAGCGGAGGTGCTACAGGAGGAGAGAGACTTTAAAGTGATCCACCGGTTCGGTGAGTGACGGTCCCTGGGACTGGAGAAGAAAATGCTGGAGCAGGCTGGGAGAGGAATATTGGACAGTCTGTGGGAGCCTTGGGAGCCAGTCAATGGAAAGGAGAGTCACTACATGAGAGCAGGACAATGGGACCTGGAAGAAGATGGGCTGGGAGTTGTAGTCCATCAAAGGCTCGGCTACCACTCAAGTACTTTGCTACACATTCAGGGGCCCGTGATCTCTGGCCTGTAATAGGTGTTCCTGAGGTCCTGCTAATGGAGAGTAGGCCTCACCATGTGCTAGCCAAGGGAAAGAGAAAGGTATAGAGAAGTCTGATAAATTTCCCTTCAGGCTGGAAACCAAGTTCTGAGCTGGAAAGAAGCAAAGAAATGTAAAGCTGCAAATTATGTGTAGAGAGAAAACTGTAAGAGAAACGGTTAGCAAGTCAAGTGCTGGAGAGTTGTGAGGAGTAACAGTCTGCAGAGGGACAGTCTGCAGTGCAAGTGTGCATATACAGGACTGTAGAGTTAAAAAAATGGAACCACAGGGTTTCCTTTGCTGCGCTATGGTTAGTGATTGATTAGAGTGGGCAGCGGATGTAACAGACACAAAATGTCATAACCAGGATGAAAGCAAACGTAATTAAACCGTGCTCCGCACTAATGGTGCAAAATTGAGCAAATATAAAAATTGTGCAATATAGGCAAATAAACTGCATCAAGTACATAGAATGTATGGCTATCGAGACACATAAGTAAAAATCACGATCTCATAAACAAACTGTGATAAAGGAAAATAATGATGAATGGAATAGTAAATGGAACATGCATAAAAATTGCATTAATAAAAAGTCCCAAAAAAAGTTGAAAACACACATCATGTGCAATTCATAAACTCATACTCAGTAATAGATTAAAAAAAACTTAAATTCTTAATGCAAAAAAAAAAAAAAAAAAAAAAAAAAAA
>BLSH010486991.1:661781-682123 GCA_018402905.1 Glandirana rugosa | reverse complement strand
GGGTGGGTGTGGGGTGTCAGTGGGTGGGTGAGGGGTATCAGTGGTTGGGTGAGGGGTGTCAGTGGGTGGTGAGGGGTGTCAGTGGGTGGTGAGGGGTGTCAGTGGTAGGTGAGGGGTGTCAGTGGTAGGTGAGGGGTGTCAGTGGTAGGTGAGGGGTGTCAGTGGGTGGTGAGGGGTGTCAGTGGGTGGGCGAGGGGTGTCAGTGGGTGGGTGTCTCAATTGTCAGACCTGTCATTGAAACCTCAAATTAAATTTTTAATTAGTAGATTTGTATAGTTATCCTTCATGCAGAGTTATGTAGCAACATACTGTGGTGTCTCTCTCGGCGCTCGTTACCGGCTCAGCCCACCACCCACCTCTCTCCTCTCCAGCAGACGTCAGCGGTGGATTCCTCAGCCCCTGTCAGCTACAGTCAGTGGGCGGGGCTGAGGAATCCACCGCTGACATCTGCCTGAGAGGAGAGAGGCAGGCTGGGCGGTAACGAGCACCGAGAGAGACACCACAGTATGTTGCTACATAACTCTGCATGAAGGATAACTGGATAAATCTACTAATTAAAAATGTAATTTGGGGTTTCAATGACAGTTCTGACAATTAGGAAGACATCCGGGCGGTTCCCTAGTCACATCTGACCTCCTCCCTATCATAGTCACAGTGGTCACTGTGCTAGTCTGACAGCAGCTATGCTTAATAGTCAATAGTTTTACATGACTCATTTACTTTTTAGATATTTTGAAGCAACTATTCTATACTATCACAGACTACATCATGGGAATTCTTAATCTCTTGGGGAACTTGTATGTGCGCCTGGCTCCCCCCATTGGGTCACCATCACCACAGCTCCCGTGGCAGACAATTCTGGCAGCCCTCAATTTTCATCATCGTTTTTTTATTTTAGCCGATATGCAAGTATTCCAGGGATGCCAATCTACTTTTCTGGCCATTATTCCCCCCCTGATATTTAGGTTTATAACATTTTAACCATATTGGTACATTTTTTTATATATATATATATATATATATATATACATATTTTTTGCAGATATGGTGTGCATCTGCTCCTGAGGAAGTAAAAGGAATCCAGGAACCACGTAGAGCTTACTTGGTGCAGCTATACTTTTAAGATATGGTTTACTTTATTCATACTATAATATGTAACACCCAATCTTTATTGATTTTACAATAAGGAACACATATTGGCTATTACCACCAATTAATATGTGCTATGATGCTTACTCTGTATATGTATGAATTGTACTGTGCATTTTTTGATGTGTATATATTTAACCAATGTCCTCCGCCCACTGTCAAATGATGGCGAGGCAGTGCGGCTCTTGTTCTGGGACGACGTCATATGACGTTGTCCCAGAAAGCGTGCTCCTGTGCGCCCTAGGCGGTGCGGCTCTTTAACCATATGATCGGCTGTGACCAATCACAGCCGGTCACATGTAAACACTGACAGAGTGTGTGGCGAGGAGAGTCGATTGGCGGCATCTCCTCTCACAGAGGACGTCTAGGGATGTAATCAGGGCACTGATCATCAGTGCCCTGATTACAACTGACCACCAGTGCCAGCAACCAGTGCCCACCCAGTGCCAGAATTACTGCCCACAAGTGCCCACCAGTGCCAGTAGTCAGTGCCCACAAGTGCCCACCAGTGCCAGCAATCAGTGACCACAAGTGCCACCAATCAGTGCCCATTGTTGATGCCAGTCAGTGAGGCTATTAGTGCTGCCCATCAATACCCATCACTGCTGCCCATCAATGCCGTCCATCAATGCCCATCAGCGCCACCCATCAATGCCCATCAGTGCCGCCTGTGCCTACCAGTGCCACCTATCAGTGCCCATCAGTGCAACCTGTCAGTGCCCACTAATGCCACCTATCAGTGCCCGCCAGTGCCACCTAATCAGTGCCCATAAGTGCCAACTCTTCAGTGCCCATAAGTGCCATCTCATCAGTGCCCATCAGTGCAGCATATCAGTGCCCATCAGTGCTTCCCCATCAGCACACATCGGTGAAGGAGAAAAATTACTTAAGGCCCGTACACATGGTACAACGGTTGTACAATAACGGTCATACAACAGCTTGTTGTACGATCATCCAACCATTAGTACACGCGATTACAACAGCCGACGTGGGAGGGTCGTACAACCTGAGCAGACTAGGAAACTTTTGTTGTACAACAAGCGGTCATATGACTGTTGTACCGTGTGTACAGAGAAGTTGGACCAACAAAGCTGTACGTGCAAAACACGCATGCTCAGAAATCAGGAACGCAAATCACATTCACCTGAACTTCCTCTTTATACGATGGTAGCACGTCACCACGTTAGGCTTGGTCGTACGAGCACTTAGTGCACATCAGTACGCGAGACACAACAGCCAACATACGATTTTGGACGTCCGGTTGTACGACCGTCGCACCGTGTGTACGAGGCTTTATTTACAAAATTTACTGACAAAACTATTTTTTTTTAAATTTTCGGGCTTTTTTTTTTTTTTGTAAAAAATAAAAAACCCAGCAGTGATTAAATACCACCAAAAGAAAGCTCTATTTGTGTTTAGAAAATGATAAAAATTTCACATGGTTACAGTGTAGCATGACCGCGCAATTGTCATTCAAAGTGTGAGAGTGCTGAAAGCTGAAAAATGTCCTGGGCAGGAAGGGGGGGAAAGTGCCCAGTATTGAGGTGGTTAAATTATCTAACATCCATGTATATACAGATTGCAGTTTGATATGTTGTCTGCAAATAAAACGTTATTACGGATTGAACTTTGACTCAGCCATGTCACATGCCTTATATAAAGTCACAAACTCCCCCTTTGTTATCTCAAGTTATAGGGATGGAGGCGTATATTATATGCACTACATTTAAAGTCCCAAAACCCTCCTTCTTTATTCTTTTCTAACACATAATGCACCTGTTACATAATATACCAGTACCAATAGTAATCAAAAACGGCGTTCTCAATAAATGAAAAGTAATTTAAAGATACTATTTAACTGAAAGCCAAATAAAAACATACATAAAAGATACAGGTACAAGTATTGTATAAGAAATGTGGAAATAATTTAAATACAAATAGAATAAACAGTAGCGCATCTTTAAATAACAACGGTTGACTGTATTATAGAAGATAATACCTAAACGCCTGTTTTTTTTTTTATTATTATTAAACGTTTACTATATATATACTGTAGTATTAATATAGTTGTGACCATAAAATGTTATAGACACTTTCTAATACAGATATAACTATGCAGGTACCATTACTGTTTTTGCTTAGTTTCAGGAATAATCTCTTACCTTTTTTACAAGGTTAAAAGGTTGTCATGTGATGATACATCTCTTTATCCTGATAATGGGGAGTGGGGTTACAGGACACTGTTCAGGTACACAGTATGCCTCTATTCCATAGTCTGTTCAGCCTTAGGCAAGATCCAGGCTGTGTGTGAGCCAGAGGCATTCTGTGATTGGTCAGGGGGTGTGATGGCTGAACAAACTACCCAATACAGGCATGCTGTATGTTTGCACAGTGACCTGTACCTCTGAATGGCCAGCCAAAGGATGCAAACTAATCACGCTAACACAGATCAACTTCTATGCTTTGTGTGGTCAGTTTAGAACAGGGAAGAAAGGTGACTGGCAGGATCAACCAGGTACTTCAGATGGAAGAAGTACATGAAAATGATAGCGACAATGATTTATAAAATACACGTGTGAACACACATAGAAAAAAAACAAACAAACAATATTTAGGGTAACATAAACTTTAACTACATGTTAAGCCATAGCTCCCAACTTGTCCTTGATTTGGAGGGACATTCCCTCTTTTGGAACCAAATCCCATTTTTCTTCTTATTTGTCCTTCTTTTTGGCCTTTATGAAAAATGCATTATTCAACTACCAAAAACATTATACAACAATAAATCTTTAATCCAGTCTATATTATTGCATTTATTATTTTTAAAAGCCAGTATAAAGGAAAAGTAGTGGGGAAAAGTTTGTATCAATCATCTTTGGTATATTCATTCTTCATGGTCCATGTAAAGAGGGTGGGTCCTATGCCCACATACTTTCTGCTAAAAAGGTGTCCCTCGTTCTCAAACCTAGAAAGTTGGGAGTTATGTTTAAGCTATTTAGCATGAACCAAATATGTACTGCACCTACATAATTTGCTGCCCACCAAGACTTGAGATGCAGGTATTTCTGTAACTTTCGACCGAGATCTTTCTGGAAGTCATGAGCCAAGCTTTTCATGCGACTGAACTTTTCCTCATCCATCAATGGTTGCACGGACTGCAAGTACTGCAAAAGCACCAGTCAGTAATTAGTAGCAAGGTCATGGAAAGGTAACAAAGCATAAAAAGGATAGGAAAAAGTGAAATATCAAACTATACTGCATGTACACTAAAGCGTATTAAACCCAAAACTAAAAATGTAATATATTGTAGTATTATATATGATGGTTGCATTTGTTTTCTTGTCTTAGGCTTCCTTCCCTCTGTTTTCACCTGGTGGTCTCGCTAGTAACACACCTCCTGTATTAGAGTGCCCCCACTCTCTGAAAGAGTACAGGGGCACATTTGGAAAGCAGAATTGTCAGTCCGAGGGGAGGGGAGTATTAGATGTACTAACAGATTTAGATACACTAACACATTGAAGCCAAACTCCAGCTAACACTTTATAAGCAGTTACAGCAAACAGTTTTTTCCTTTTGGGATACAGGTTTTACATGGATATATAAAAGCAGTTCATTGTAAGCGTCATTGTCAGCGGTAAATAGTTTGTCTCAACCTTCTAACTGCTACATCTGCAGGAGAGCTTGTTCTGTTGAAAAACAACAGACTTACTGACCAGATCACCAGGTGAAAATAAAGGAAAGAAAGCCAAAACGAGAAAACTAATGCAGCCATCACATCTAAGAACTGGTAAGTTTGCTTTTGGGTTTAATACTGCTTTAATTGCTACCATATTGAGGCTGAAGTTGGACAATCAGTAAAAAAATAAAAAAAGAAGAAAAATGATCAGCCTACACAGAGGAATCATTGCCATATTATAGTAAAAGGATCAGATCTGATATGCCAATTTGCTACTAAAATACATTTTTTGTAGCGATCATGGCTCTGCATTTTTTTTCATATTACTAAATGTTTATTACCAGTTATATAAATTAATGAATATGTGAATGTGGCAATCAAACATTCACTAAGACTGGATTCACATCTATGCATTTTTAGTGCATTTTGCAGATTTGCACTGCAGGACGTGTTCCATAGGAAACCATGTTAAATGGATTGTAGTGCAAATCTGCAAAATGCAAAAAGCACTAAAAATGCATAGGTGTGAATCCAGCCTAAAGGTGAATCGATCACTGTAATTTAAAACACATGCACTAGGATGATTTGTGTTCATTGAATGCTTGGGGAATGACACATACACTGCTTTATAATTATACCCTTAAGTCAGTGGCGGTACTACCAGGGTTTGCAAAGGTCACACTTGCGACTTGGCCCTGGTGTTCGGCCACTGTTCTGGGGCCCCAGCGGCATTGCTGGCCACAAGGCTCTGAGCTTAGAGCATCTCTCTCATACAGCCCAGACCCTGCACTGACAGTTCCCCCTTCCTCCTCTGGATGGGAGAGGAGAAAGCCAATCTGCTCCTCCACCTCCTTCTCCTACTGCCCCTCTCCTCCTGTGTGCACCATGGGAAGTGTGAAGCTAAGCAACTGAATTTGATGATCCAGCTTCTGGAGAAGCTCTCAACTCAGATTCCTGCTAAGGAGGCACTGATAGGCAGCACTAATAGGCTGCACTGATAGGTGACATTGATGAGGACTAACAGGTGGCATTGATAGGCACTGATTGGCACATGGGGCTGCCCTGATTATCAGTGTAAACTGACAAGTCTGTTTACATGTGATCAGCTGATCACATGGTAAAGGGCTGCTGTAATTGGCCTTTTAAAATGATCTATGATCAGCTGTGTCTGAAGGACACAGCAGTCACAGAGGGCACTGGATGTGCACCCCAGGGGGCATGCGGGAGGTGAGGTTCTGGGAGGATGTCTGTGAACGCCCTTGCAGAACTGGAAGTCTGGGGCTCGGATGGAAGGGGGCTTAGGGTGCCCTTCATGGTTTCTTGCACCGGGACCCTGAAGGTTCTAGTTATGACTCTATCATAAGTGTTTGCTGTAACTAACTATGTTTCATGATGGTAAATTCCAGATCACTAACAACTCTTGTGTTTCATGATCTCATGGTGTAAAACCTTCTTGTTCATCAGAGTATGGGTACCTACAGGACAACCTGCTCTAATTCTTCATTAACTTCACAGCCCCATCAACACCTTTTTGTAACAACATTCAAGGTTTTCTTACCCTCTCTATTGTGTCCTCTAGGCATGGTACTGGCAACCTTGGAAGAGACATCTGGAAACTGTAGAGCATGGGCTGTCGTCTGGCCATGACCTTCATGCAGCCCTGTGACAGTCACAAAGTAATTTTAAAAATGAAATCATGTTGATGGGAAAGTAGGAGGTAGAAAGTTGTGGAAATTAAAAAAGAAAAAAGTTCTGAGGCTTGAAGAGAAGCACGATAGGTAATTGTATAAATAGATAAGAATGCAACCTTATACAAAGTAATATGTGAAATCAATCAAAATGTATTTTGCCTTAAACAGTCTCCTTTCCAAGTCGATGCCTCCTATGGGGAAACGCGTCAGTGGAGCCGGTTTGAGTGACGTCACTACGCATCCAGCTAGCAGGGGAACCTGCGGCTGTGAGGATTGTACTCCGTGCTTTTAAAGATACTGCTTGTGTAAGTGCAGTGTTTTATTTTTCAATAAATATTGTCGCTATATACACTGCACCATGAAGCCCTCCTCTTCTATCTTCTGCCCTCTTTATGTGAGCACTGCCTAGCGCAGTGGTTCTCAACTCCTGTCCTCGGGACCCACTAACAGGCCATGTTTCAGGATAATGGAAATGCATCACAGGTGGTATCATTTGCTGCTCAGTGATTGCAGTATTCTAGTCTGCATCTCCCCAAGGTAATACTTAAAATCTGGCCTGTTGGTGGGTCCTGAGGACAGGAGCTGAGAACCACTAGCCTAGTGGATCTCTATTGCCTTAAGGATCTGTGTGTGTGTGTGTATGGGGGGGGGTCGGATCTTCCATACACAGGAGAGAGCAGCAACAGTGCGGAAGCTCTGAACAATGGCTGATATACAGAAACATATCAAAAGCTTATTTAATCTCTATCATCTGAGATCCTACAGCTCTGATAAGCAGGGATTTGAACTTTGGGGATCACTAATTGAAGCACTTCAGATTTACCCATTGACACTGAATTTATAAATAGGAAGAAACAAATCCTCTTTTCCTGTGGGAATTGGTTGGACAATTTTTTTCCAGTAATACAAAAGTATACACATACACAGTGTATAACAAACTACTTTTTTTTTTGGACTGATTCAGTTTAATTTATTGTTTAAGGCAAAAGACATTTTGATTGATTTCACATATTACTTTGTAGAAGGTTGCACTGTTATTATTTATACTATTATCTGAGAAGCGGAGTATCTCCAGCTTGTATTAAGTAGCAGCACCTGTCACATTAATTGATTTGAGTTCTTATTCACTTCATTGAATCACTTATTTTACTATAGAGTAAGCGCAGAATACTTTTTTCTTTACATATGATAAGTAATTAAATTAGCCTTTTTTTAAAAAGTTAATTACATTTTTTTCATGATAGGCATGCTATGACATGGTGTAAATTTTGATAAAAGTTTTAGGTAGAAAGTGGAGACTGAACTGAAATCCTTGTTTAAAGAAAAAGGTAGGACTGAATAATAGAACAATGTGGGATACAGTTTGGTCAAATTTATTTTTTTAAATTTTCTTAAAGCTTTAATTTTTGACCAGTTCTTGAAGTAAACATTCATAGGGTACAATATAGAACCAATATGTTTTTCTGTCTACTCAAACATATTTTTCACATACAATTCATCAAAGAATCCACTCTAGATATCTTTGCAAAGATGATGAGGAGTGTGAAGTGCCTAAAAGATGGTGAGGCATGATACTAAGATGATGTAAGATCAACTGGTAATCCTGTGAGAATAATAGAAGACTTACTCCCCAAAGTTTTGTTTTCAAACTTCTTTTTCCATGTGGCTCAAACATCCAGCCATGGTATGAGAGGAGCATGCGCAGAACTTGACGATACAGAAGTATTCCAGAGACCCAAACTCCAGAAGAGAAGAGAACAGCACTCACTACAGTACGGGATACAGGTGTGATGATTGACCTGGAATCAAACGGTAAAAGATACTGAGAAATATACAGTAAATATTGCACAAAAGATTTATCATAGTGAGATGCAGAATTACAGTTAAAGCAGAACTAAACCCTCCTATACTTTACAGCCAAGGAAGCCGCCATTTTAGCCTCGGTTTGATCTGCAGCTGTCATGGTGCTACACAGGTGATCTGTTATGACACCAGACATTTGATGGCTTGACATTCGATGCATAGTAGCCCATTGTGCTTTTACATTCAGGGTTTACTTCCTCTTTAAATGTGACTATTTTGGGAAACAGTTAAATCAATTAATTTATGCTTTGATTTTAAGGCCTCATTCACATGACCGTAACACAACCGTAAAAGTTTTACGTATCATTAGGCAAGGAGCAAAAGTTCCTACATAAATGATCAGCAAATAGTATTTTTTTAATACATTTTATTGGGTGTTGCAAAACATACAAGCCTTAGTGTCAAATAAGGAATCTCTGTATCTCTGAATCTCCCTCCATGCTATTATAGTGTCCCCCAGAAATAAAATTGTGTAGAAGGTTATTGGGTAGGAGCTTCTGTCTGCTCTGTATGAGAGCCTCCAGTGAGTATGTAAGAACCATTTCTGAGTCCATTTAGAATAACATACCTAGTCCAGATCTATACACAGCAGACAGGCCAGGCTACATACCCCAACGTTAGGTAGAGCCCCCTTTCATTGTTCAACGTTTGTATATCTTTGTGTTTTAACAAGAGTGGGATGGTTTAAAGCAGTGGTTCTCAACTCCGATCCTCTGGACCCACTAACAGGCCAGGTTTGCAGGATAACTGAAATGCATCACAGGTGATATAATTTGCTGCTCAGTGATTGCAGTATTCTAGTCTGCATCTCCCCAAGGTAAAACTTAAAATCTGGCCTATTGGTGGGTCCTGAGGACTGAAGTTGAGAACCACTGGTTTAAAGTGAGTATAATAGGTGAGCAAAACTCACCATTTTGAACAGATGGCATTGTCCCAGGAGCGAGATGGGAAGGTCCATCCACTCCTCTAGCTCACCTAGAATTTTCAAGAATAGAGGATGGTCCAGAGAATACAAGGGAAATGGCAGTTTCACCTCCTAAATATGCCTAAATATGTAATGTGGTTTCTGGCCACAGGAAACAGGGAGATTGAGAACCATGCAGGGAATTTAGAGTACCTAGCTTTTGTTGAAATTGATATGGAGGCTTGAACAAGAACGAAAAGTATCAAATATTCTTATAGGGAGCATATCAGGAATGGGATTAGAGGTGAAAATCAATATATTGTCTGCGAAGAGCGCTGTGCGCAACTCTGTGCTGCCTAATTTGATGCTGTGCAGAGGAGCTGAATCAAGAGAAGGGTCCTAGTGCGAGATTAAACAGAAGGGGTGAGAGCGGGCAAACTAAAGTTGAAGTATGAATAAACAATTACAGCTTGACAGTTCTTGAACATCATTCCTATACAAAGTGCCTTCTGAGTGCCCCTCAGTGCCCAATGAGGTAGTCATACCTTAGTTGTAGAGAAAGTCTTTAGTGTCCTGAAAGTCCATAAATTAGAAGCATGAGTCTTTGTTCCTGGAACCCAGGCTGAGTATCAAATACATCCTGGCACAGCTCTTGTTCCCTTCCTATGCATATGCGTTGATCAGACCTTTTGAGGTGGTTTCCTCCCTTTTTATATGTTTGCCCCAGCAGAGAGCAGTACTTCCTAAAAAGCCCAGGAAAACATGGCCAGCAGTATTAACCCTTGCTTAAGACTTACCAGCTGAGTGGGGCAATAGTGCAATTAACTCACATTGCAATATACAGTTATAACGCGAATAAAAGCAGGGTAACCACACAATGCAGTAGTCAAAACATTAAAAATAGAAAACACACATAATAAACCCCTTGAAAGTACCTGCTTACATACGCAGCTCTGTTTAAATGCTGGAGAACTCTGTGCTCGGGCAGATAGATAGGTATTTTATTTTTTATGAAGGAGGAGACATTGCATGTTTCTTGTGCAATAAGGAGCCTGCCTGTTTGCAGTTTGAGACAGCAGGACATTAGTTGTGCTTAAAATTGATGGGTTTAGTACTGGTTAATAGGGGATTTCACCTTTTCTTGACTGCTAGTAGTAGGACACAAAATAAGGGGATCATGAATTTGCATAACTAAGGAAATGCATCCCCAAAATGTGCGATGCTACAATGCAATTAAATAACAAAAGAGAAGGACTGAGCTCTGTGTTCCATATTCTTTTGTGAATTAAGAGTCATCCACATTCCACTATTAGAGCACTCATGAATTTGCTCATAAAGGATTACTTTTGGGTTATCGCAATAACTTTTTAAAGCAAATTTTAGAGCAAACAGTATAATTCTACTTACTGTCCAGGTAAGAGGCTGCTTATCTTCGTTATTAGTCCGAATGACACATCCACCTTTCCATAAAGGGAGCCAAGAGTTACAGCTACCACAGCAAACCATGTAGAAGGGCTGGCAGGGTACACTCCACTCAGAACTGAGCTCTAAACAAGAGAAAAGAAAGCCAGTTTTTAGCTTTCATCAACCTAGAAAAATTAGGAATGTGCTTTGCTATCATCTAAATGATCTCTCTTCCCATTTCATGTGTACCATTGACCACCATGGGCACAAATGATCACTCATTTCTGCTCTCAGAACAGTCATTAATGTAAGCAGGATTGCTAATGTCTGTACAATAAGCAAGTTTTATACAGTTTTGCCACTCTTGTATGCTATAGGGAGTGCAGAATAAAACCGTCACAATATGTAAAAAGGATCTCTCTGCACTTTTAAGTGGGCCATACATGGATTTAAATGTGTCTGGTTCAGCAAGGACCAGCCGAATTTCAATCCATATATGAGGTTCTATACAAGTCAATCCATGGATTGACTTGTATACAATCAGCCTGTCTGGGTTTTCCTGAATGATTAGTGCCACTGACTACACTAATCATTGTGTTCTGTTGGCAGGGAAGGCTCTCCGCCTGCAGAACACAATATCGCTGGGGAATCGAGCAATAATGTATGAAAATGAAGGAAAATTGCATAATGTATGACCTGGTTTAGTAAAAAAGCTTTTTGATTGGCTGTTTTCCTGACCATCTGTCTTCAGTACTTTCTGAATCACTGATCTATAGCACATATGTAGATCAGGAAAGTTAGAGAAAGTCCTAAGTATTCCTCTGCATACTTGCTTGTGGCTGGTGACTAAGGCTGGGTTCACACTATTGCGAATTTCATACGGGCTTCTCCGCATCCAATTTGCATGTCAGGAGATTGTGGCTGGCTCTCTATGGAGCCGGTTCACACAACTCCGGAGCGGCTCCGGTGCAAATTGCACAGGAGTCCTATGTGCCTTCTGGTCTGTTTCAGGTCCGAATTCAGCCAAAGATTTGGCCTGAAATCAGACCTGAAACGGTGAACAGGGACGCGCCGGACCCCTCTGTGCTGCGGTGTGAACCCAGCCTTAAAGTAGTACTAAAGGCATAACTTTTTTTTTTCATTTTGGATAGAGTAAGGGAGGGTTGTAACCTCTACATATTTCTTTTTTGGCCATCTGTGTCCCATAAGGGAGGGGAGATTTCCATTAATTTTTTGTCCCAATGCCAAAACAGGAACTGAGAAGAAATCCCTTCAAGGTTAAGGAATCCCTGGTTGTCACAGAACTAGTGTTCATATTGGAAGATTTACTCTCTATTCCTGTTCTGGGGACAAAAGAAAATTTGGAATTAGTAGAAAGAGTGGCAGACCACAATAAAAACCTGGCAGGTGATTTAATCCCTCTCCATCCTATCCAAAACTAAAAAACATTTTGCCTTTGACTTTATACTTCAGCATATAGGCAGATAACATACATTTTCAGAAGCCACTATTAGGAGCCTTCGTATCATGCCAGGTCTTCTTTAAGGGGATTCATAGCAGCAGATAGCATATTAATGGTTCAATATTTGAACATATTAGATGGGACATAGCCTTACTGATCAGGGCCTCAGTTTTAGAACCATGCATACATGTTGTTCACTGAACTACCTCAGTCTTCAAAGGAAATGTGTAGTGGTTTTGTACACAATTTTTTTCCTATGGTTAGGACAAAACATATAATGTTTTCTTATTCTGTTGGTCCACTAAATATGGAACATTGCATGGCTCCTTTTCCCATGTTTCTGAGCTAGTAATATATGCTTTGGGGGGGGGGGGGGAGCCTTGTTTCAGAGCTCAATAGCTCAAGCTGAAATATATAGCTACAAGTGAATTAGTCAGTGACTCATCCCCTGCCTGCTGTACTGTAGACAGACAGTTCATACCAAATTTTAATTGGGGTGAGATGGTGTGAAGACAAACAGCTTCTGCTATGTACTCCTTAGAAAATCATAATGCTTTGGAAATCTTATGTTATGAATACACCCTGTATTAAATGTTTGGCAAATAAAGATTTTATATAAGTAGTGAAAATAGCTACAGGCATTCGTTTAACAAATTAAAAATTATAAACCAAAATGAAAAAGAAAATCATAGTTTGCACAAAATCAAGTGAAAAGAAATGACCTGCTTACAGATTATGCAGCCCAGCAGCTGCAAATATATTGTGGTTTCCACAGAACTCAGGCTGAAATAAACTGAGATAAGTACTATTTTAATGATAGTCTTTAGAGTCTCTCTCTCCAAACCTAAAGAAATCTGTGCAGCCAAATACACTATGTACTGTATGCATAACTGCCACAAAAACTATACAGTAAAGTGTTGTAGTAATGCAACAGTCTTGCATGCATGGCTGGTGCACCCCCCTGAGTATATATCAAGAATTGCAGCATATACCTATTTTAGCTACTTACTACTGCCCTTTGCTTTATCACATTTCCAGAAATATATGATATAGATCACTCACCTTAAGAGTGATGAATCGTTTCCTACAGGCAATCAGTCCAGACAAGTAGAGGTGTCGTAGAGCATCCCGTCCCAGCTGTAGATCTATACCATCAGGAGTCACAGTAAACTGGAAGGCCACAGCCTGGTGCGCTTCTGCCATCTTGTCTTCTTCAGAGAAAGAGTAGTATGAGTTACTTTAGCAAAGGCTGCAAAGGTTGTGCTTGTGAATTGCTATCATGGTCAGATACATTTGTCACACATCCCAGTCCAGTGCAATGATTTCCCAGTTAAACAGCAGAGCTTAAATTATAACTAAAGTCAAAACTTTTTTTTTTTTAGTTTTGGATAGAGTGGAGAGGTATTAGAATGCTTGTCAGTTTTTATTGCTGTCTGTGCCCCTGTTAAGAAGATTCACCCTCTCTATTTTTCCTGTTTACCATTATCATTGAAAGTGAAAGGAAAAGAAAATCCCCATTTTTGGGCTGTCCCCAGAATAGTAATAGAGGGAAAATCTTCCAACGGGGACTCTAGTTCTGGTGACCTGGGGGGTCCCCAAAGGGATTCCCTTAATGTTCAGGAATTTTCTCTCATTTCCTGTTTGGCTATGAGACAGGAAGTAAAGGTAAATCTCTCCAATGGGACACACATGGCGAAAAAAATCTGACAGGGGTTATATCCCTCTCCCTTACTCTATCCAAAATGAAAAAGAAAGTTTTGCCTATAGCTCTACTTCAAATCTATTGTCTCACTTCACTACCACTAACAATGAGGAAATATAGAGTATAATGACCCTGGAACATAATAGTTCACCACTAACAATGATTACAGAATAGATAAATGCAAGCATGTCACCAGCTAACCTGGCAATGTAACACTGACTATGTTTTTCATGTAGATGATGACATCAAGGTTTAAGTGTCCTATTTTACTTTTAGATCTTATTAAACATTAAAAATGTCAGATTAACACGAAGAAACCCGGATCTTAAAAGAGACTTATCTGCCAGAGCACACAGATATACAGTGTATGTGACTATATCATACCCTTCGTATCATATGTATCTAATATTTTCTACGCTAAATCATCATCCCAGAAAAGTGCTTTTCACCTTTGCTGGATTTATCTGTTAATGTAATTTATAAAGCAGAATTCCAGATAACAAAGGAATTGCTTCCTCCAGTCCCCTCCACTTCCTCTTTATGGTCAATTTCAAGATAAATACCTTTTTTTTTGGGAATGCAACATTGCAGTCATGTGATCATTCAGGTCCATTTTTCACCATCCTGTGGTATGGAGGTGGGCAAGGAGCAGCGGAGACACAGGGACTGCATGTCTCAAAAGTCTGTGCAGTTCCAGCTGCTGGGAGAATGACTGTTGTGTTGTGTGGGCCGATAGTAAAGAGCACTGGCTGCAGTGCCTCCATCATTACATCAGCCTGGTAGTACTATGAACTAGAGTGTGGCACAGCTGGCCACAACAGGAATTGGCTACGTAAGACTTGATGTCACAAATCCATTGCTGGAGAAGAGTACAAAAAGCTGCCCGGCGTGCAAGACATGGGGCTGTAATGCACAGGAAAAAAAGTTGAGTTAGAACCCGCTCTGCAGCAAAGATATGTACTAACAATGCAAACTGGAGTTCTGCATTCAAATAAAGCTGTCCTATGGGGGCTATTATGGTGGACCTCCTGAAAATGCTAGTTGCCTGGCTGTCATACTGACACACTGACTTTAATACTTTGAGCCACTGACCTAAGACAAGTACAGGGAACAAGAAAGTAAGAAAGAAAAAAAAGTATCTCTATAGCCCTCTTGGTAGTCTTAGGCTGCATTCACACAAGGGGGACCTGACTTCAGCGTGACTTTGCTAGGCGATCTTTCAGCGCGATTATCAGGGCGACTTCAGACGACTTACAAACCCGACTTATGCCAGGCAACTTTGCTTGTGGCCAATCAGAGAAGAGAGGGGGTTCCCCAAATAAAATTCTATTCTTTTCACTACAAAGTCGCTTGCATTAAGATGGGGGATCCAACTTGGAGGTGACTTCTATTGTATTCTATGGGCACAAGTCGGATAGAAGTCGCCTCCAAGTAGTACAGGAAACTTTTCTGAAGTCAGAGCAACTTCAGTAGTGTACATTAAGATGGCTCCCATTTACTTCAATGGAATTTCACTTGTCAAGCGACTTGGGGCGACATGAGGCGACTCAAATAGGAGCGCAAGTTGCCCCTGTGTGAATGGGCACTAATCAGACGTTTAACATGGCTACTGGTGTTCTTACTTGCAGCTCTGAATTCGTCCATGTCTCTCCCTGGCAAGAGATATTCTAAAACTGGAAAAATGATTCAGGAGCAGCACCACTAGCTAATAGCTTGGGTAAAATATAACATTATGACCAGTGAGGTGTTTCAACCACTTAACTCTAGTAGCTGTAGAAATCATACTGTTGTGCTCAACCTGCCTGCCAAGCATCATACAGTAACAATAGTATGGTAGAATAGGAGCTCAGTAACAGTTAATGAGAACATGAAAGTCTGAATCCAGCAGGAAGTGGCGCCTTAACCTAGTAATTATCAAGACAGTCATAAGGAAACTGGATAAATCTAGAGCTAGACTAGGAAACCTCGGTGTACAACAGAGTAATTAATGTTTGCAGGCCAATTACTAAATTCATAAATATGCATGGTGGCTTGGTCATTAGCACTTTTACCTTGCAGCAGTCAGGTCCTTGGAAAAAAAAAAGAAAGAAAAAGAGGTCCTTGATTTAAAGTACAGTAAAACATTGAATTGCGAGCATAATTCGTTCTGGAAACATGCTTGTAATCCAAAGCACTCTTATATCAAAGAAAACTTCCCCCATAAGAAATAATGGGAACTGAGATGATTCGTCCCACAACCACAATTCATAGGTCTTTCAGTCTATAGTCCATATAAAAAGATTATAGCAATGTGATGGGTTGTGTAACCATAAAATGTCCATCCACAAATAGCAGCCTCCACAAGGGGGTTTGAAGCAAAATCCATCAGCAGCTACAGAGTATAAAAGAAAAGAGAGGCGCCTCTAAGTGTAGCAATATGGTTAATCATCAACCATGTGAGTTGCTAAATGTTGTATTTTCATTAAATGTAACCATATTGCTACTATTAGACGCGCTTCTCTTTTCTTTTATACTCAGTTGTGACATGACGCTACTTGTATATCAAGACATCGCTCGTATTTATTTATTTGAAAATTTTGCTTGTTTTGAAAAACGCTTTCAAACCAAGGTTTTATTGTATAACTAAGGCAAAACTTTTTTTTAAGTTTTGGATAGAATGGAGAGGGGTTAGTACCCCTGTCAGTTTTTTTTTTGCGATCTGTGCCCTCAATAGGGAGACTAACCCTCTCTATTTGTCCTGTTTACCATTATCGTTGAAAATTAAGGTAAGGCCCCTTTCACACGGGCACTTTCATGTAGCGGATTCTGCTTGCTCAGCGGGGGATCCCTCCACTGATACCTTCTGAGCAGACGGATGACAGGTCCGAGTCCACTCTGCTGTGCAGAGCAGACACAGTCCCGCTCTCCTCTATGGGGAAATCGGATGGAAATGGAACGCCTGTCCATTTCCATCCAACCCGATCCGCTGGACAGATGGAAAATAGGACCACTATTCCGTCTGTTTTTTGCAGGCAGGATCGGAGTGGACGGCAGCGGTTGTCAGCAGACGTGTTCGCTGACATCTGCCACTGCATAGGGAAGACTGGTAGGCCCGATCAGGTCCACCTGAAAAACTGACAGGCGGACCTGATTAGACAGCCTGTGTGAAAGGGCTCTAAAAGAAGATCCCAAATTTTGAGTTGTCCTCTGAACAGTAATAGAGGGGAAATCTTCCAATGGGAGCACCAACTCTGGTGACCTCAAGGGATTACCTTTATTTGCAGGGGTTTCCTCTCACTTTCTGTTTTGGTTATGGGACAGGAAGTGAAAGTAAATCTCCCCAATGGAACATAGACATAAAAATAAACAACCCTTCCTTACGCTATCCAAAATGAAACATGCTTTTGCCTATAGTTCTACATTAAATCCCAGTCAGGACATGATCTGCATAGTTTTTGCAAGTCCCGGTTCACACAGGCGTGCTGTGCGATATTGCATGTGATTCGCACCACACTGCAGTGCAAATTACATGCGATGTCCATGTGATGCAATTTCAGCCATACAGATAGTATGGCTGAAATCGCATCACATTCGGACTCAAAACTCACAGGACCCTTTCTTGCGTCAGCACCAGAATCAGATCACATGGGTGTTCACTATGCGATCATGTCCGAACTGTCAGAGTGCACTGCGATATGGGAGATGAATGAATGATGTTAACAATGTATTGACACTTCCCTCAGTTTGCATATGGCAGTGTGAACTGCCGTGCAAGTCGGGTACAATGCGGGAACCAGGGGCTTAATGTATGTGTGAATATGAGATAGGGACCTTCGACTGTAAGCTCCCAAGGTCAGAGACTGATGTTAATATATAGTAGGTAAGGATTTGCATAAACGGACAATGCTAAATACCTGTAATTTATACAGTATCTCACAAAAGTGAGTACACCCCTCACATTTTTGTAAATATTTTATTATATCTTTTCACATAACACTGAAGAAATGGCACTTTGCTACAATGTAAAGTAGTGAGTGTACAGCTTGTATAACAGTGTAAATTTGATGTCCCCTCAAAATAACTCAACACACAGACATTAATGTCTAAACTGCTGGCAACAAAATTGAGTACATCCCAAAGTAAAAATGTCCAAATTGGGCCCAATTAGCCATTTTCCCTCCCCGTGTCGTGTGACTCGTTAGTGCTACAAGGTCTCAGGTGTGAATGGGAGCAGGTGTGTTAAATTTGGTGTTATCGCTCTCTTTCATACTGGTCACTGGAAGTTCAACATGGCACCTCATGGCAAAGAGCTCTCTGAGGATATGAAAACTAGAATTGTTGTTCTACATAAAGATGGCCTAGGCTATAAGAAGATTGCCAAGATCCTGAAACTGAGCTGCAGCATGGTGGCCAAGACCAAACAGAGGTTTAACAGGACAGATTCCACTCAGAACAGGCCTCGCCATGGTCGACTAAAGCAGTTGAGTGATAATAGGGAAAGAAATTCTTTCCTGTGCAGAGCAACGTCACAGAGGCAATAGGGTTAATTTTTAGAAAAATATCTTTATTTTAAACATATACAAAAACAAATAAATACTTTTCACTGGATGTTGAACAATCCACCTCCACCACAACCTCATTATAATAGCCAACGTTGACAAACTACCCTCATAAACCACCACTCAAACACCATCCATACAGATTATTGCACCTGCACCAATGTAATTAATGTAGGTAATAAAGGCTAAGAAAGATCACATGTAAGATTATGGGGGAGGGGAGAGGTTGAATTAGTGGGGGGGGGGGGGTCAGGCTGTCAGTGCTCAGACCATATGCTGCACCCTGCATCAAATTGGTTTGCATGGTTGTCATCCCAGAAGAAAGCCTCTTCTAAGGATGATGCACAAGAAAGCCCGCAAACAATTTGCTGAAAACAAACAGACTAAGGACATGGATTACTGGAACCATGTCCTGTGGTTTGATGAGACCAAGATAAACGTATTTGGTTCAGATGGTGTCAAGCGTGTGTGGCAGCAACCAGGTGAGGAGTACAAAGACAAGTGTGTCTTACCTACAGTCAAGCATGGTGGTGGGAGTGTCATGGTCTGGGGCTGCATGAGTGCTGCTGGCACTGGGGAACTACAGTTCATTGAGGGAACCATGAATGCCAACATGTACTGTGACATACTGAAGCAGAGCATGATCCCCTTCCTTCGGAGACTGTGCTGCAGGGCCAACATGAGAACAACCCTAAACACACCTCCAAGATGACCACTGCCTTGCTAAAGAAGCTGAGGGTAAAGGTGATGGGCTGGCCAAGCATGTCTCCAGACCTAAACCCTATTAAGCATCTGTGAGGCATCCTCAAACGGAAGGTGGAGGAGTGCAAAGTCTCTAACATCCACCAGCTCTGTGATGTCGTCATAGAGGAGTGGTAGAGGACTCCAGTGGCAACCTGTGAAGCTCTGGTGAACTCCATGCCCAAGAGGGTTAGGGCAGTGCTGGAAAATAATGGTGGCCATACAAACTATTGTCACTTTGGGCCCAATTTGGACATTTTCACTTAGGGGTGTACTCACTTTTGTTGCCAGCAGTTTAGACATTGATGGCTGTGTGTTGAGTTATTTTGAGGGGACAGCAAACTTACAGTTATACAAGCTGTACACTCACTACTTTACATTGTAACAAAGTGTCATTTCTTTAGTGTTGTCACATGAAAAGATATAATAAAATAATTACAAAAATGTGAGGGGTGTACTCATTTTTGTGAGATATTGTTCATGCTTGCAATGTTTACTGTTGTGCTGCCTAAATGAAGCTGTGGGGGAAAATATAGCATTATGGATCCCTCCCACCTTGATGGCAGTTTCACCACTGAGAGCAAAATACAAAATATAGTGCTGATTTGCACAAGGCATCACAAAAACTGACATTTAACACTCTTTGGGTAGAAGGTGCTCCCCAATAATTCATTAATATCATATAGCTTGTTACAGACCACATCAATAACACAACCTTTTCAATAAATACCAGTGTCAAATGACATCTATATCAGAGTATTTAATAAAACATAAGGCCTAGTTTACACTTGTGGTTGGGTGGGCAGTAAAAACAAGTGGTTGAGCTGTGAAAGCTGCAAAGGCAGCCATAAGGGTATATACACATACCATAGCCACGACTACTATGTTATCCCTCTGTGAAGTGCGGCAGACCCATTCAAGTAAATGGGACCACGCTGTAGGAGCAGCAGTGAAGGCTTTTAAGGGTTAAACAGGTAGTGAAAAAGGTGATATATTGCTTCCTTTGAAAATGGATCCACTGCAGATTGCTTTTAACCACTTGGCGACTGCCGTCTGACGGCGACAAAGTGGCTCGATATCGCAAACCGCCGTCATATGATGGCAACTGCGATAACTCTCACTGTGAGCGCGTGCGCTCACTGTGTTCGGGGGGGGGGGGCCGTCGAGTTGGTGAACAAAAATGACGGGTGGGTTGGTGTTCACATTTGATCC
>BLSH010486991.1:628033-641509 GCA_018402905.1 Glandirana rugosa | reverse complement strand
ACTTTGGCCCCTGTCCCCCCATGTGCCCCCCCTAAATATGAAAGCTGGAGATTCCACTGGTCATGAAGTGTGAAGCGTGGAAGGTATCTGAACAGCAGAGATCTCTTCACGAATTGTTTCAATCTTCCCACACTGCATTCAAATCACACTGCCCTTGCGAACTGCAGTGGGTATCAGTTTAAAGTTAATGACACCCCAAATACAGGTTGCAAGCACAGTGCATTTGCCTACACTTGATCACATGGTACAAAATGCGATTCAGTTGCAGTGCGCTTCCAATAGTAGTGCATGCACTACTTTTGGTGCAGTGCGGTGCGATTTCAGCCCATTCAAAATGAATGGGCTGAAATTGGACTGCACAGAAATGCATGTGAATCACACAGGAACACACAGCACACTCCTGTGTGGTTTACATGCAGTTTCTAGTGTCAATAGGCCCTAATCCTTGGCATCTATAAGATTAGGCTGAGAAGCTCTAAATGCTGATCCCTCAAGATAACTTCACTGAAATATATGGTTTTAGATGCAATGCGTGTGTATGCTTGGGATTACCCTACAGGTGTCACTGCTAAGCAGCTGTAGTGTTCAGGGACCATAGAGCCGTCTTTGTGGAGTGAGTGACAGGTATGACCTGTACAGTGTGGGGAAGAGAATGCACACCCAATAATAACTGTGCAGGTAAGCATACCTCCCATTTTTTTTTAGGATGAGGGACATGTTGTAACACAAAGTATAGGTAAAGGATACACCCTTATCACACCCCTTTTTACACAGACCGTGGAGAATTAAAAAAAAAAAAAAAAAAGATAGATTATGCCAACAAGTGTTTTTTTTTCTACTAGGGCCTCAATCACAAGTGCAGTGGTTCTAAAAACACATCTAAATAACAATCCATGGTGGATCGCTTTTGAGTAATGGGTTAGAGCCAATCTACAGGCAATACTGCCACTTCCTATATGCCTATTTTTTTTTTCCCAATCCCGAGGGGGGATTTTGATTGCAATAACGTGGTGCAACTGGTTGGCAGCCCCATTGATATCAATGGGTGCATTTGGTAAGTGGAAACGCCCGCCAAAGGTGACATGGTGAGTTAACTTTGCCTCAACGTGAAGCACCGGGAGCGCAGCAATGTGGACAGACCTGAGAGGCCACCGTGTTAGGGAAGGGGGAGTGAGGGTGGTAAAAACACAAATCCCCTTTGCCACCCATGTCAACTCCAAATTTCTCCCTCCCAGAAGGCCCAGGTGCTGTCCATAGATATGAATAGCTGTAGCCGGCGGTGCTCACATAAACATAAGTATAGTGTAGAGGCGTACTCAAAGAATAAAATACTTTCTATTTTTGGATATGCCCATACACTATTCTTGTGTTGGTGTAGATCCAAGTACAACTGTGCACATCCATTCCTCTCAATGGGTAGATGTACACAGTGCCTGGGCGTTCAAGGCAGGGGAAATAGCTCAGATTTGACATTACAGTGGCTCAAATGCCCATATACAGAAGGCATTATAGTCATCTATATTTTTTGACCAAAAAAAAGGACACTTGAGATGGAAAGAGGGACATATGGCTTTGGTTGTCAATGAGAGAAAGTTGGGAGCTATGGGTTAGGTTTCTTGGCAATAGGCATTTTTTGCAACTATGTAAAACATTTTCAGTCTGCTAGAGTTCTGCTTTGAAACATAGCTCACCTATGATGACAGATTAGAAGAAAAGTTTCTTCAGGTAAACTCTACCCAGTGCAAGGATTTTGGCTAACTTCCTTTGACAAACCCGTGCTTTTCTGACATATTTCCTAAAGCTATACTGCTGAAAAGAGGAATTCTCTCCAAAACTGTGGATAACATGGGAGCTGCGTACATCCAGGGACGTGCACCTGCATGGCTGTCAAATTGGGACTAGCGTCTGTGTCCATGCAGCTGCATCCCAATAGACAATAATGGTACCTGCACGCGGATGCACTGTGCGAGCAAAGATGGCACTTCACACGGGTGAATGCATAGGTGCACCCCTGTGAATCAGGCCTTAGGCCTCTTGCACATGGAAGTAGAAAACACCACTTTTTTTCTGATTTATAATTAGATGCATTATTGTCAGTGGAACAATTCTAAGTAAAGTTCAGTAATACAGTGATGAGTACAGAGCCATAAAACAAAAAAATAGAAAATGTTACATTTGAGTGCAGCAATTTATGCATCTTTACGCAAGTACAAATAAGTATTTCTCCTACGTTCACTGACAGACGCAGCTTCTTCATGACTTTGTGGGGTTTTATGTTCGTCCTACCAGGAGTTAACTAGGCAGGGAAAAGAATCAGCTGGCCCCTCCCCTGGGGGCCGTCCTCTCTTCCTACATTAAACCCCCCCTCACAGAATAGCTCTCCAGTTTCAATGCCTAGAAGGGCCTTACGAGTGTATTTGGCTGCTACAGCTTCCTTTCGTAAAGCTGACGCCTTGTTTGTTTTGCCAGAAGGGCCGCACAAAGGTCTGGCGGCTTCTTCGGCTACTATTTCTCGGTGGATTAGAAAAACCGTGACCCATGTGTATTCTGTTCGGGGCAAGATTCCCCCTTTTCCGGTCACGGCTCATTCTACCCGGGCGGTTAGTACTTCCTGGGCCTTCAGACACCAGGCCTTGGTGTCACAGGTGTGCAAAGCGGCCACTTGGGCCTCGGTTCACACTTTTACTAAGTTTTATAAAGTTGATGTGTTCGCATCTTCGGATGCTGCTTTTGGCCGCAAAGTTCTGCAGGCGGCAGTGTAGGCGCGTCTGGCGCCTCCTCAGAGGTTCAGTTGGGTACAGTTGTTTGCGTTTACCCACCCCTCTTTTTTTGACACAGCTTGGGGACGTCCCCACAAAGTCATGAAGAAGCTGCGTCTGTCAGTGAACGTAGGAGAAAAAGGGATTTTATTAAAACTTACCGTAAAATCCTTTTCTCCGAGTTCACTGACAGACACAGCACCCACCCCTCTGGGCTCTGTTTTGGTACGGCTTGTGTACAAACTGGAGAGCTATTCTGTGAGGGGGGTTTAATGTAGGAAGAGAGGACGGCCCCCAGGGGAGGGGCCAGCTGATTCTTTTCCCTGCCTAGTTAACTCCTGGTAGGACGAACATAAAACCACACAAAGTCATGAAGAAGCTGCGTCTGTCAGTGAACTCGGAGAAAAGGATTTTACGGTAAGTTTTAATAAAATCCCTTTATTACAACACCAATACAGCAATGAAGAAGAATTTTACTCATCTATACGCTTACACACCTTTACACGTCTACACTCAACATTACTCAAGTTTACAGTTTTTTTAGTCAGGGACTTTCTGTCAACAAGTTCCTGAGTAAATATCAGTAAAGTATGATGCAGGGGAGGGCTGGGCCAGGGGGCAGGATGGCACTTGCCCCCCAGGCCACCCTAAATTACATTCAAAATGGCCGACGGCTGCTGCCCGCTCACATTTTTTTCTTCTTGTGGAGGAAGGAAGCAGGGGACCAGGGGCGCAGCCACCAACTAACTGCAGGCAAAGGGGGGGGGCATCCAGGGCCGGCTGTGCTGATGGGCACTGATGAGCCTGCATGATGGGCACTGATCAGGTTGCATTTGATAGGCACTGGTGAGGCTGCATTGATGGGCACTGGTGAGGCTGCATTGATGGGCACTGATGAGGCTAAGCTGATAGGCACTGATGAGGCTGCATTGGTGAGCACTGATGAGCTGCATTGATGCATTATTTTTATTAACCCTCCTTTGTTGCTATTAACATTAAATTATGTTACTACATTGTATCATATTTGTCTTGCTTCATAACATCAATATCCGTTCTAAAATCAGATGGGCATGGATGGTGAGCTGATTCAGTGGTTCAATGGGCCACTTGACTGGACTTGCCCCCCAGGCCTAAGGCTGCCAGCCCTTCCCTGGTATGACGCCCATGTGCCAGGGTCCTTACTCATTTCCTATTCTGAAATTCTGCAAACCGGAAGCAAGAGGAGTTATCAGAACACACATCCTCATCAGATTTCCCCTCTAGTCCTCTACTGACAACTTTACAGTGTTAGCTGTACCTTACCGGAAGGGCAGGTGAGGGGAAATCTCACCGATGAAGGACAGAGGGGTTAACAAAAGCTGATATTACATTACACAAAACCAGATGCAAAGTTTTGGCTGGCGTTCCACATTAACCACTTCAGCCCCGGAAGGATTTCACACTTTAGGACCAGAGCCCTTTTTGCGATTCGGCCCTGCGTCGCTTTAACTGAAAATTGCGCGGTCGTGTGATGTTGTACCCAAATTAAATTTGCGTCCATTTTTCCCACAAATAGAGCTTTCTTTTGGTGGTATTTGATCACTGCTGCGTCATTTCTGATCGCCGCTATAAACAAAAGAAGAGCGAAAATTTTGCAAAAAAAAAACCAAATTTCTTACTTTTTGCTAAAATACAAATCCAAAAAAAAAATATAAAAATTTTTTTTTTCATCGGTTTTGGCTGATTTATATTCTTCCTCATATTTGTAATTAAAAAAAATCGAATCGGCGTTTTTTGATTGTTTTGCGCAAAAGTGGTCGCGTTTACGGATGAGAATTCATTTCTGGGGTTTTTATTCTTTACTAGTAATGGTGGCGATCTGCGATTTTTAGCGGTACTGCGATATTAGGGCGGACATGTTGGAACATTTTGACACTTTTTTGGGACCATTGGCATTTATACAGCGATTACTGTGTAAATGCCATTGGCAGTGAAGGGGTTAACCTGCAGGTGGCGCTCTAAGGGTTAACTGTGTTCCCTGGGCGTGTTCTTACTGTATGGGGGCTGCCCTAACAGGGGAAGGGAAGTGAAGTGATCACAGCTTCCATGTAAAGGAAGGCTGTGATCACAGTCCTTCCCGCCCCCCCCCCCACAGAACGGAGGTCCGTGTTTACTTACACGGACCTCCGTTCTTTCACTCCGGGGGGGGGACATCGCAGGTAGCCGGTGGAGATCGAATCCGCCGCACCCGCTCCCTGGCCCTCCCCGGACACAGTGAGCGATCTGGCAGCCGCCGTCATATGACGGCGTTTTGCCTTACAGAGCCACTCTGTCGCCGTCAAATGCCGATCAGCGGTCGGCAAGCGGTTAAAGAAAATGTAAAGCCAACACTTCATATTCCTGATATGTCTCTGTTGTACTATGTACTTGTATGAAAAAGTATCCTGTTCTCTTTCTTTTGCTTCCTTTATGTGAAATCCCTGGTGTTTCTGTCAGTTCCCCTACTTTACTATTAAAAACTGACCACACTAAGTAGACAAATACACTGTGGTCAGTTCTCTAGCTGTGCTAGGAGCTCAGCTTGCTCTCCTCCAAAGATGAGATTTGTCTTTGCACCCCCCCACATCCCTGCACAGTCATTCACTGGTAAGTTCAGTGTGCTGCTGCTTCTCCTCCCCCAGCTCTTATGCAGCTGAGAACAGAAGAAATGCAATCACTTATGAAAAAGGGGGAAACATTTATTTATGTTTTTTTTTAATCTGCAAATGTTTTGCCTTCCACTTCTATTTTAAAATGAATGAGTTGTTTTACAAGGTGAGGGTTTACAATCACTTTAATCGCATTCCAGAACAGTGATCAACCTGGTGATGCAGTGTCAGCATCACACGACTGGCAGAAAAGAGTTAAAAATTCTTTGGCAGGGAATAGAGTTCACAAACTGTTTATTTTTAGCTGTGCATTTTTCCGTTTGCATTGGCCTACAATATATTTAAAAAAAATACATTAGAATTCTGTACTATGGCTATCATTTCTCTCCTAAAGGTCAGCTGAAAGACAATGCACAGGCAAAGGACACCATTGTCACAAAATGGATTTCACAAGACAAACAGAAGTCGCCAACATACTCCTAAGCAGGTGCACGAATATAAACAGCTATGTAAAACAACAGGTACTCCACAATGTTTGCATACATAAACTTCTGTATCGCATAGGATATATAGTGTACAAGTGCAATCCTTAAGATTATAGAAACTTTACCTGTTTTTTAATTTTTTTGTTCCGAAGATCTTCCAGTTCTTCCCACAAGCATACAGAACTGCAGCTGCTGCCTTCTGTCCTCTCTATGTCCTTCAAGCACCCTGTGAGTGTATGAGTGTGTGTGTGTGTGTGTGTGTATATGTGTGTATGAGTGTGTATGTCATTTTCTAGGTTGCAGCCAAAACCCAGTCCCTGTAACCTGAGACCCAACAACACAGAGCTGAGATGTTCCTGCTGAGATTAGGCACATACATGCTCAGAGTTACTAAAGGAAGAAACTAGGCAGCTACATTATAAAACACAGATTGTTTATGGTATACATTTCTCAAATGTTTTATCTGAGAACCATATATAGAATCCCTTATGAAAAGGAGGTTTGTGGATTTAGAGCTCACAACACAAAACAAGATTTGGAAAAATACGCATTAGGCAGCCTGTGTATTTATTGTTACCCAAAAATGGTAGCAGGCTGGCTTTCTTTGTCTGAAAACTTTAATCACTTCAATACCAGACACTGTCGCACTTTGAATGACAAGTAATCAGCCATGCAACACTGTACTCTTTTCTTTTTTTTCACACAAAGAGAGATTTCTTTTGGTGGTGTTTAATCACCACTTGGTATTTTATTCTTTGCAAAAGACCAAAAATATTTCTTAATTTCTGTTATACAATTTTGCAAATAAATAATCTTTCTTCATATATTAAGGCCAAAATGTATTCTGCTACATTTCTTTGGTGGAAATAACCCAAATCAATATATATTATTTTGTCTGTAGGAAAGTTATAGAGTCCACAAATTATGGTACAGTATATTACAAAAGTGAGTACACCCCTCACATTTTTGTAAATATGTTATTATATCTTTTCATGTGACAACACTGAGGAAATGACACTTTGCTACAATGTAAAGTAGTGAGTGTGCAGCTTGTATAACAGTGTAAATTTGCTGTCCGCTCAAAATAACTCAACTCACAGCCATTAATGTCTAAACCGCTGGCAACAAAAGTGAGTATACCCCTAAGTGAAAATGTCCAAATTGGGCCCAAAGTGTCAAGATTTTGTCTGGCCACCATTATTTTTTAGCACTGCCTTAACCCTCTTGGGCATGAAATTCACCAGAGCTTCACAGTGTGCCACTGGAGTCCTCTTCCACTCCTCCATGACGACATCATGGAACTGGTGGATGTTAGAGACCTTGTGCTCCTTCACCTTCCCTTTGAGGATGCCCCACAGATGCTTAATAGGGTTTAGGTCTGGAGACATGCTTGGCCAGTCCATCACCTTTACCCTCAGCTTCTTTAGCAAGGCAGTGGTCATCTTGGCGGAGAGTTTGGAGTCGCTATGTTGGAATACTGCCCTGCGGCCCAGTCTCCAAAAGTAGGGGATCATGCTCTGCTTCCATATGTCACAGTACATGTTGGTATTCGTGGTTCCCTCAATGAACTGTAGCTCTCCAGTGCTGGCAGCACTTATGCAGCCCCAGACTATGACTCTCCCACCACCATGCTTGACTGTAGGCAAGACACACTTGTCTTTGTACTCCTCACCTGATAGCCACCACACACGCTTGACACCATCTGAACCAAATAAGTTTATCTTGGTCTCATCAGACCACAGGACATGGTTCCAGTAATCCATGTCCTCATTCTGCTTGTCTTCAGCAAACTGCTTGCTGGCTTTCTTGTGCATCATCTTTAGAAAAGGCTTCCTTCTGGGACAACAGCCATGCAGACCAATTTGATGCAGTGTGCGGCGTATGGTCTGAGCACTGACAGGCTGACCCCCCACCCCTTTAAGCTCTGCAGCAATGCTGGGAGCACTCATACGTCTATTTCCCAAAGATAACCCCTGGATATGATGCTGAGCACATGCACTCAAGTTCTTTGGTCGACCATGACGAGGCCTGTTCTGAGTGGAACAAGTCCTGTTAAATTGCTGTATGGTCTTGGCCATCATGCTGCAGCTCAGTTTCAGGGTCTTAGCAATCTTCTTTTAGCCTAGGCCATCTTTAGGTAGAGCAATAATTCTTTTTTTCAGGTCCTCAGTGAGTTCTTTGCCATGATGTGCCATGTTGAACTTCCAGTGACCAGTAAGAGAGTGAGAGCGATAATACCAAATTTAACACACTTGCTCCCCATTCACACCTGAGACCTTGTAACACTAATGAGTCACATGACACTGGGGAGGGAAAATGGCTAATTGGGACAATTTCAACATTTTCACTTAGGGTTGTACTCACTTTTGTTGCCCGCGGTTTAGACATTAATGGCTGTGTGTTGAGTTATTTTGAGGGGACAGCAAATTTACACTGTTATACAAGCTGTACACTCACTACTTTACATTGAAGCAAAGTCATTTGGAGGAAGAAAAATGATGACTATGACCCTAAGAACACCATCCCTACAGTCAAGCATGGAGGTGGAAACATTATGCTTTGGGGCTGTTTCTCTACTAAAGGTACTGGCTGACTTTGCCGCATTGAGGGGCCAATGGACGGGGCCATGTATTGTAAGATCTTGGATGAGAACCTTCTTCCCTCAGCCAGAACACTGAATATGGGTCGTGGATGGGTCTTCCAGCATGACAATGACCCAAAATATACCAAGGCAACAAAGGAGTGGCTCTAGAAGAAGCACAGTAAAGTCATGGCATGGCCTAGCCAGTCTCCAGACATAATCCTATAGAAAATTTATGGAGGGAGTGGAAACTGAGCTGCCAAGCGGCAGCCAAGAAACCTTAAAGCGGAGTGCCACCCTATTAAAAGTCAGCAGCTACAAAAAATGTACTGGCACTCTTCTCCCCCCTCCTCCACGCGGCGCCGGCATCACAAGTGTGGGCGTCCGGCTTTGGCTTCAAAGCCGGACGTGCACTGCGCATGCGGGAGTCGCGGTGCGCTTTGTGAATGGCCGTTGTATCTTCTGGGACCTGCGACGTGTCCCAGAAGATCGCCGGGTGGGAGGGGGAAGATGAACTTCCTTCGGAAAAGCAGGGTCCCCGCTGCACCCCCCCAAAAAATATGACATGCCAATTGTGGTTCACCTTCCCTTAATGCGGAAGTTCCATTTTGGGTGGAACTCCACTTTAAGGATTTAGAGAAGATCTGTAAAGAAAAGTGGATCAAAATTCCTCCTGAGATGTGTGCAAACCTGGTAACCAACTACAAAAAACGTCTTACCTCTGTGCTTGCCAACAAGAGTTTCTCCACCAAGTACTAAGTCATGTTTTTCTTGGTGACCAAATACTTATTTTACCCAAAAACTGTAACTCAGTTTATAACATATGTATCATGTGTTTCTTCTGGATTTTTGGTTGATATCCTGCTTCCATCATATAAAATACACCTATGATAAAAATTATAGACCCTTCATTTATTTGTAAGTGGACAAACTTACAAAATCTGCAGGGGATCAAATTATTATTTTCCCCACTGTATATATGCTCCATCAATAAACTTTGATATTTTCAGCTGTCCTACGTCCTTTAAACCGCTACTCTTACAGAATGAATGCCCTACACGTACCATTTCCCAGTTGTACTCTATCCTCCTTCATACATGCTATTGTGGGAAAAAGAAATCCAAACCAGATGATTTATCCTGATCCACAAATTGTCGATTGCGACTAAGGTGCAGGAAAAATGGTTCAAATTCCCCACCAGGTGGTACAGATGTCACTCAAACCTCCATCAACTTGACCACACAGTTCTGGATATCTGTGGGTGGTGTCATATTTCTGAAGGCACCATGCTCCGCATTTGGCGAGAGTGCTTAATACTTAATCTTTATTGTAAGCTCATGGCAACCTAAATTCCATCCTCTCCCACCACTGCGCTCCTCTTCATGATTCCGGGAATTAAATTTGCCAAAAAGGGCATCCTCAGACATTTCCTGGTAGACACCAAGATAGTTATTCCCCATCACTGGAAAACTACCACCATACCCTTTCTTGCTGAATGGGTGAGTGAGCTTGATACTATCAGGGACCTAGAACGTCTGTTGTTGCAAAAAACAACGAAGAACAATTTTAAAAAAAAACTTGGACCTCCTGGTCTATGTTCCGATAGTCATCGGCATTCCAGGATTGGTTTATGAAGGAAGAACCCCCTGAACAAAGTCAGCCATGATGGAGTTATCGTATATCATTTTAATATTCAACATAAAGAAGTGGAAAAATTCATCAAATGACGCTGGCATATACTGAAAAGCGATAAACATCTACACAGCATTTTACCGGAAAAAAAACTAATATTGTTTACAAAAGAGCTCCAACATTGAGAGATATAATTATGAAGAATATCGTGGAACCACCTCTTTAAAAAAAAGTCACCTTTTTTAAAGGGAAAGGTTTCTTCCCAGGTAAATATTGCTATGCCTGTAAACACTAAAAAAAAACCACAAAAGATAAGGATGGAATTTGAGGCTACTAGAACAGGATCTATTTACCCCATTAAGGACTTTATAAGCAGCAGTACTGAAAGGGCAGTGTATGTCCTTGAGTGTACAGTACTCATAAGCTACAGTATGTTGGAAGAACAAAAAGAACATTAAAGACCAGAATAAAGGAAAATATACAATATTGTGAAAGGCTTTCCTAAACACAGCGTATCTAGACACTTTGCATTAGTAAATAATAAAGATCCAGTACATTTACAATTCTGAGGTATAGAAAGATATAACAAATCATGGAGAGGGAGTCATAAAATAAGAACCCTTAGTCAGAAGGAATCCAAATGAATACATACCTTGAGGACCCTTATGCCAGAAGATTTGAACGTCGAGTTCAACCTGAATTGCTTTATAAGCAACTATTGAGACCCATCTCCTCTTACCTGTTAGTAATCATCGCATATTCATTAATATTATTAGGTCACATTTTTGTTGCATCGTGGATTGACCTAGAGATATATTTAAGAGATTATTCATTTTATTGTTATTAATGTATTTGATGAATTATGTCATCCTCACATATCATTTCCGGTGTGGGCTAATTTTTTATATGATTTTTATATTATTTTAATAATCCTATTTTAATTTTTTAGGATTTGCTCTATATTGGTTTCCAGTGTAGGTATTTATCACATGTTCCAAGGTTAGATCATTAGGTTCATTATAGATCAAGCTGTTATGTTTCTTTAATAGCTAGCAGGGTTAATTATGGATCCTTTTAATGCAGAAGTACATTGATGGAGATAGAAGTATAGTACCATCTGGATACATACCTCGCATACATATTAATTATTTACAGTCTCATTTTATATTGTGTTTATGCATGAAGATTTTATTGTAAACAGCTGAAGTTTTTCCGTATATATATTGATTATACAAACCTTCAAGAAAATGGCCAACGGGACACAGTATAGACCACAGTAATATGACCGCAGTAACTTCTCTCATGATCCTCTATCATTTAAAATTGGGCATTTAGAAAATTTTTATATTGACACGGACTTCAACAAAATGGCGGCTGCTAGAATTCCTCTCCCCAGAAAATAAAAACAATCACGGTTCCCCTGAGAAAGTCACGTGACGTAACGTGTAGGGCGTGGCCAGAGCAGACGGCGGACTGGAAGTGATGTGAGAGGTGGAAACGCCAATGTTTTAAGCTTTCATGCGATTTTAACTCTGTTTTGATGTAAGCATCCAATTGTCTTTTAATAAATGGTTACGTTTTAAACATAGGCGTAACTAGAACCTTCAGGGCTCCTGTGCAAGAAATCATGAAGGGCCCCCCTGACCCCTGGAGCGACCCAGCCCCGTACTTCAGGGGGCCCACGTGTCACCTGGATAAGAGGAGCGGCGGGGAAGACATATGGAGGAACAGATCTCCCTCTATTTTCTTCCTGCAGCCGCTGAATGCCGGAGGGAGTTAGAGGAGAAGTAGGCTTTCAGTGACTGCAGGAGGAAAAGGAAGGGTATTGGTTCCTCCATATGTCACCCCTCTTCCTATCCAGGTGTACAGGGGTGAGGCATGGGCCCCCTGGAGCATGGAGCTGGGATGAGTGGCAGCGAGCAGTGGTGGTAGTGATAGGGAATGGGATGAATGGCAGCGGTGGTAGGTTGGATAGGATCAGTGGCAGCAGTGGAGTAGGGGGGTGGGATCAGTGGCGGCGGTGGCGGCTTTACATTACATTTACATTACACAACCCCTGCACCTCTGGGCCCCTTTACATTACACAAACCCCTGCACCTCTGGGCCCCTTTACATTACACAAACCCCTGCACTTCTGGGCACCTTTACATTACACAAACCCCTGCACCTCTGGGCCCCTTTACATTACACAGCCCCCTGCACCTCTGCATCCCCTTTACCATTACACAAACCCCTGCACCGCTGGGCCCCTTTACATTACACAAACCACTGCACCTCTGGGCCCCTCTACAGTACACAAACCACTGCACCCCCTTTACATTACACAAACCCCTGCGCCTCTGGGCCCTTTGCATTACACAAACCCCTGCACCCCTTTATATTACACAAACCCCTGCACCTCTGGACCCCCTTACATTACACAAACCTCTGCACCCCTTTACATTACACAAACCCCTGCACCTCTCAGCCCTTTTACATTACACAAACCCCTGTATCTCTGTGCTCCTTTACATTACACTAACCCCTGTACTTCTGGGCCCCTTTACAGTACACAGCCGCCTGCACCTCTGCATCCCTTTACATTGTACAAACCCCTGTACCTCTCAGCCCTTTTACATTACACAAACCCCTGCATCTCTGCACTCCTTTACATTACACAAACCCCTGCACCTCTGGGCCTCTTTACATTACACAAACCTCTGCACCCCTATACATTGCACAAACTCCTGCACCTCTGGACCCCTTTACATTACACAAACCCCTCCACCTCTAGGCCCCTTTACATTACACAAACCCCTGCACCTCTGGGCCCCTTTACATTACACAAACCCCTGCACCACTGAGCCCCTTTGCATTACACAAACCCCTGCACCTCTGAGCCCGTTTACAGTACACAAACCTCTGCACCTCTGGGCCTCTTTACACTACACAAACCCCTGCACTTCTGGGGCCCTTTACATTACACAGCCCCCTGCACCTATAGGCCCCTTTACATTACACAAACCCCTGCACCTCTGGGTCCCTTTACATTACACAAACCCCTGCACCTCTGGACCCCTTTGCATTACACAGACCCCTGCACCACCTTTACATTACACAGCTCCCTGCACCTCTGCACCCCTTTACATTACACAGACCCCTGCACCACCTTTACATTACACAAACCCTTGCACCTCTGGACCCCTTTGCATTACACACACCTCTGGGCCCCCTTACATTACACAAACCACTGCACCCCCTTTACATTACACAAACCCCTGCACTTCTGGGTCCCTTTACATTACACATCCCCCTACACCTCTGAGCCCCTTTACATTACACTGCCCCCTGCGCCTTTAGGCCCCTTTACATTACACGACCCCCTGCACCTCTGGGCCCCTCCCCGCCCTGGG
>BLSH010486991.1:604075-616875 GCA_018402905.1 Glandirana rugosa | reverse complement strand
CGTTGAGTGTACAACCATCAAAAGGACATGCTCTAGTACGATCAGTATGGTAGGATTTCCTTCTTCTCATTCACAGCATGAAGTTAATGTGATTGTAAAACAACCCATTCAGTTTAAAATAGAAATGAAAAGCAAAACATTTGTGTATGTATATACCTTGTTTTCCCTCTGTTCTCAGCTGCATACGAACTGTGGGGAGGCGCAACAGCAGCACCCTGAGCTTCCCAGTGAATGGCTGTGCAGTCTGATCATTGGAGGAGAGCAGACTGAGTTCCCAGCACAGCTATAACCACAGCGTGTTCTCCTGTCTGGTGTGGTCAGTTTTTAAAAGGAAAGCAGGGGGACTGGCAGAAACACCAGGGATTTCACACAAAGGAGGCAATACAAAGAAAACATAATACTTTTTATACATGGTACAGCAAGCACATATCAGGAATATGAAATGTTGGGGGTAATAAACACTTTAAAGCAGTCCAAAAGAAAGGGTGGAGGAGGGTTGGGAGGAGGTAAGGCAGGCGATGTGTCAGGGCTGGGCTTTTAGCAACTCTCTGTGCTCAGGCAGGTCAGCTGTCAGATAACTACCAGCCACTCATTGTTACCACAATGATTCACCTGGTTACCATTACCTGCCTCATTAGTCCAGCCCCTTTTGGCTGTTTAAACTGCTGTGCTCATTCCTTTGGTGCCTTTGCCTTGGTTAACATTTCCAGTGAGTCTCTCTGCTGTGTTCCGGTTTGACTTTGCGTGACTGACGTTTCTTCTGGTTCCAGATACTGATCTTTGGCTTCTGACTATGCGGATTCCTGGCTCCCTGATTCCAGCTTGTCCGAATACCCGTTTTGGCTTCCTAACCCGGGCTTCTGTTTTGACTACGTTCCTGATTTGTATTATTTCACTATTACATTAAAGGTGTGATTTTAACTGTATTTTCTGTCTCTGCCTGATTCATGGTCCCTGATATTAGGCAAAGATCATGAATTGAGAAGATGCCGGCAATCCACCTAGTTATATTCAATAGTAATATTTTTTTCCAGTTTGGATGAGCAGGACCACCTCATGGATCAGTTTGCCATAGCGTTCCAGATGCTCCCGATTCATACTGCTCACCTGGATTCTCCCACTCCAGTACAACCAGTGTCGCAAGCCATTCCTGCTGCTGCTCCAGTCTCTGTGCAGGCACCCGCCTCTAATACTAACTCAATAAGAGGTATGACTGGTTCTGCTCTGCTTCCCCAGCATTTTGGGGACAATTCAGTTCACTGCAGAGGGTTTCCCAACCAGCTTGGAATATATTTTAAAATTATGCCCCAGGAATTCCCTACAGACAGAAGCAAAGTAGGCTTCATTATTTCTTTGCTTTCTGATAGAGCCTTGGGCAAACCCTCTATGGGAGATGCAAAAATCTGTTGTCCAGAATTACCCTGAGTTATTGACCTCCTTTTAAAAGGGTATTTGATATTCCCACTTGCTCCACTTCTGCTGCCAAAAACCTAATCTCCATCAGAGTATGAGAACTGTTGCCAACTATGCCATTGAATTCCGTATTCTGGCAGCAGAGGATGGTTGGAACAATGAGGCCCTTGTGGTTGCTTTTTCTCATGGTCCCTCGCAGGGCCGTCTTTAAGGCAGGGCAAAAGGGGCAGCTGCCCTGGGCCCTGTCATTGTTGTGGGGCCCAAAGCAGCTGCCTCATATTTGCCAAATATCCTGGTTTAAATTCCCTTGAAGTTTTAGACCTGTGCTGTGTCCCGATATCTAAGTGCTGCTACTAAAGCTGCCCTATTGTTGTGTACAGATGACTCCCCTGCAGACCCTGTGTTTACATGTAAATAACTGGCATTGATATGTAAATAGAGGCAGCATTCATATGTAAATAGTGGCGGCCAGCTGCACTGATATGTAAACAAAGGTGGCATTCATATGTATATCATGCTCCCCTGAGGTCATATCCACCATCACCTATACTGGATGCTGTCCTCTGGGGAGACAAAGGCATGCTTGAAAGTCCACAGCACATGTCAGCAGATGCATGAGGGTGTCATTGATAATTGATGGCACGTTTGGCTCTGTCTTTTGCATTCCTACCCATGCCTCCTGGGCCCAAGTCCTCCAGTGCAGTAGAGTCCATGCAGCTGGGCTTCACACATCTCTGCCGAAGAGGGCCTTTAGGAGGAGGAGGGAGAGATTGTGCCTTTACTGTGGCCAGGCAGATCACTTATTGAAGTCTTGTCTTACCCGTCTGGGAAACGCCAGCACCTGAGGTCCTGTAGGGGACAAACCTTAGGTGATGTATTTGGGTCCCCAGCTATCCTGAAAACCTCCAGTTCCAACGACCCTTTCCTGGTCTGAGTTTTCCATCGATACCCAGGCTCTAATGGATTCTGGGGCTGAAGGCTTGTTCATAGATAGTGCCTTCATGGCAAAGCACTCACTACCACTGCAGCTTCGTGCCTCTCCACTTGCCATTGATGGGAGACCTTTACAGCCTGCGCATGTGACTCATGAGACTGCTCCATTGACAATGGCTGTAGGGGCTCTTCACCATGAGATAATACAATTTCAGATTATTTCCTCAACTCATTACCTGGTGGAAAACAAAAATTGCAGCGCTAGTGAAAAGTCATATACCAAACAGCATAGTAATACTGATATTTATGACAAACCAAACTCTGACTGTTGATAGTCCTCAGCATATGTGAATCCAAATCAGTGCTCAATCACAGGTAAATATAATAATATGGCTTTGAGTCCAAGTGAATAATAAGTGAATATGAATCAAAATTAAATGTCCAACAGAACTGAGTGATAAAACAAATCCAATCAAAAATTCTGACACTAAGATCTATGAAATAGCCTGCTTATCAGATGCTGGTAAGAAACCAGCAAAGAATCCGTGATCACAATTCGGTTCAGAGAGTGATCCCAATATCCATAGTAGAAGCTCCCCAATATTCAGAGTATCTCTGCAAAGTGTTGGAGTAGTCTTGGGGTTGCCCTTGGTTCGTATGTTGAACAACTCAACATACGAACAACTCATCCATTGAACAACTCAATGGATAAAAAGAGAAAGGAAAACCCCCATAGTGTAATACTGTTTGGACACTTTTATTTAAAAAAGGTTAAAAAAAACTTATAAAAAGTAGCAGCAAAATGAGCTCATCTGATAACAACAATTTCAGTGACATGAAGGGAACCAAAACCCATTACCTGGTGGCCATTGGTTATCCTTGGTTACAGAGGTACAATCCCTCTTTTGATTGGAATCATGCGGAGGTTCTCTTAGTTGCCACAATGCATTGATACATGTTTTGAGAAAGTGATTAAGGTCAAGTACACGTCTTCACTCTCTTCAATGGCAGAGGAATACCATGCATTTAGTGATGTCTTTGACAAAGGTCAGGTCGGTATTTTGCCTCCACACCGGTCCTATGATTGCGCTATTGACCTTCAACCTGGTGCCATTCCACCTCGTGGCCAGATTTACCCTTTGGTCGGTCTCTGAGGATAAAGCCATGGAAGACTATGTTGCAGATTCCCTTTCCCAGGGGTTCATCCACAACACTTCATGTCCTGCCGGTGCTTGCTTTTTCTTTGTGAAAAAGAAGAGTGGTGAACCTAGACCTTGTATCGACTAGAGGGGTCTCAATTGCATTACAATTAAGAACACTTCCGATCCCATTGATTACAGAATTATTTGACCTCCTCAAGGGAGCAACTGTTTTCACTAAACTCGATTTGAGAGGGACATACAATCTTGTGAGGATTAAGGAGGGCGACAAATGGAAAATTGTGTTTAATACTAGGATCGGACATTACGAATACCTCATAATGCCTTTTGGTCTTTGCAACGCTCCAGGAATTTTTCAGGAATTTATTAACAATGTCCTCCGAGTTATGCTGCAGCAATGTATGGTGTTTTATCTTGATGATATTCTCATTTATTCGAAATCCCTAGAGAACCACTAAACATACGTCTCCCGTGTACTACAGGGGTTGAGAGAACATAACCTGTATTGTAAGTTGGAGAAGTACGAGTTCCATTGTAAACAGGTTACATTTTTGGCTTGGGTCAATCCTACTGCCAGATTTTGATGTACCCAGAGAAACTATCTGGAGTCTTACAGTGGCCTTGATCCATAGGTCTACATCTGCTACAACATTTTCTTGGCTTTGCCAATTATTGGAAATTTATTTGTAATTTCTTTTCTCTGGTCAAACCCCTGACTGATATGATGACAACCCACAGAATTGGTCCCTGGATTCCATTAAAGCCTTTGAGTCCCTCAAGGCCGCTTTTACTACAGCTCCTGTGCTGGACATCCGGATCCTACATTACCTTTCATTCTTGAGGTTGATGCATCTGAGACTGGAGTAGGCGCCCTCCTGTCTCAATGCCCTACCTCAGAGTGCTATGGCTACTTTTCTAAAAAAATGGTCTCCTGCAGAATGCAGTTACAAGATTGTGAAGAATCTCCGCATTGCTTTGCTCCAGACCTACCATTCTCCTAAGGCAGCTGGGCACACAATCAACTCATATGGTCTATGTCTCAATAATTCTGGTGGCCTAGTCCCTGCACTGATGTACCCGCCTTCGTAGCCGCTTGTCCCGTGTGTGCTCACAATAAAATACCATGACACCTTCCAGTGGGCCTACAACTCATACCTAGTGGAGAGAGGCCTTGGACCCACTTGTGTATTGATTTTATTGTGAATTTACTCAACTCCCAGGGCAACACAGTTATTCTTACAATGTTGCATTGTAATCCGCTAAAGAAGTTGCCTACGTCCAAAGAACTGGCATCAATTTTCGCTCGGGAGGTCTGTTACATGGGTTACCTAAGGTTCTCATCTCAGACAGGAGCAGCCACTTTGTGTCCAGGTTTTGGCGAGCCTTTTGTGCACAGTTGGGAATTCAGCTTTCCTTCTCCTCGGCATATCACCCACAGTCCAATGGGGCCACAGAACGGGCCAGCCAAGCCTTGAAACAGTCCCTACAATACTATATTTCTGACCACCATAACAGCTGGTCAGACCTGTTAGCTTGGGCGGAGATGGCTCACAATAGTGCCATGAAAGCCGCTTCCCGATTGTCTCAGTTTATGGCGAATTATGGTTTCCAGCTATCCATGTTGCCTGACACATTTGTTCCACAAGGAGTTCCTGCGTTAGAGGCACATCTTTTGGGTGCAGGTCCAAGGATCCTTGCAACGTGTCAGTTATAGGTACAGACTCAATGCTTACTGCAGACGCCTACCTGCGCCCTCCTACCAGGTTGGGGAGAGGGTCTGGCTATCTTCTCGTAACCTCCAACTTCGTGTTCCCTCATTAAAACTGGCGCCACAGTATATTGGGCCTTTCCGCATTCTCCATAGGGTAAAACCAGTAGCCTATGCATTAGATCTTCCTTCCAACATTCGTATTTCTAACATATTACATGTTTCCTTATTAAAATCTTTGGTGTGCAACCACTATACCACCTCAGTACCACGTCCTAGTCCAGTTCAGGTTTACAACCATGAGGAGTAAGAGATACAATCTATCATTGACTCACATAGGTTTCGTGGGCGCATACAGTACCTTTGTTCATTCATTAGCGGTTACGGGGGAACGCTCTTGGGTCTCATCCTCAGACGTGCATGCTCATGCCCACATCTGTGCTTTCCATAGATGTTTTCCCCTCAAGCCTGGTGCCCCTTCGAGGGCTGGACTTTTAGCAGCTCTCTTCTCAGTGCTTAGTTGTCTGATAATTACCAGCCACTCATGGTTTCCACAATGACTCACCTGGTTACCATTATCTGCCTCATTAGTCAAACCTACAGCCAGCCCCTTTTGGCTATGTAAACTGCTGTTTTCATTCCTTTGGTGCCTTCACCTTGGCCAATATATCCAGTGCGTCTCTGCTGTGTTCCCGTTTGACTTTGCCTGGCTGACGTTTCTTCTGGTTCCTGATTCTGATCTTTTGTTTTCTGACTACGCTGATTACTGGCTCCCCGATTACCCGTTTTGGCTTCCTAACCCTGGCTTCGGTTTTGACTATGTTCCTAATTTGTATTATTTTACTACTGCATTAAAGCGGAGTTCCACCTACATTTAGAACTTCCGCTCATCGGATCCCCCCTGACCTGAGGTTTCACATTTGGCATCTTTCGGGGGGGGGGGGAGAGAGAGAGGATACCTGTCTTTGATAGGTGTCCTGTCCCCACATCAAGGAGCCCAGGCCATGACAAATTCCATCAGCAGCCCGGCTCCCCCCACCGCAGAGACAGTTAGGAAGCGCAGCGGTGCCTCACGCATGTGCAGTAGGGGCCTGGACCGTGAAGCCGAAAGGCTCCACTGCTGGGTTCCTCTACTGGCAATGGACACGGCTGCACCTGACCAACCGGCGGACCTCCTCTTTAAAGGTGTGATTTTTAACTGCATTTTCTGTCTCTGTCTGATTCATGGTTCCTGACAGGAGGGGACAAAAAGTTAGAGGAGAGTGAAGAGGGAACAGGCTTAGGGTAGGGTTATTAGACATATCAGAGGTAGGTCTATCAAGAGGAAGGAGTCCTATAGTCAGAACTATTCAGTTATAAAACACCATTTGGTGGCCAAATCCATCAATTCCTGCATTCCATTTCTGCTTTTATATATCAGTTTGTACATGGGCAAAATGTTATTGATGGCGGGGTGCCAAGCATACAGGATGGGAGGGGTAGGTTGCTTCTAACTAAGGCGGCTTTCTCATCTAGCATAAAAGGTGTCATAGAAAACAACTTCACATAACGACTAATTATCATACCATCAATAATACCTAGTAACAGTAGCATGGGATCCAATCCTAAGGCCAGATCACACACCTTTTTGAGAACATCAACCACTGCTTCCCAAAAAGGGTGGATTAGGGGACAAGGTCCATACCTATGAAAGAGTGTAACTGTAGAGGCTCAGCACAGTGTGCATAGGAGGCTAGATGTTGGGTAGGTAATAGCGAGTCTTTGTGGGGTATAGTAAGCCTAATTATGAAATTTTAGTTGAAAGAATCTGTCTTTAGCAGAGATCATGTATGTGACGCAGCAACACGAACCGTTACCCCAATCACCTTTTGTGATGTCAATTAAGTCATTCCTCCATTTCTGAATTGTTTGAGTTATTTGAGATGCTCACTCACTTATGCTACTAAGAAAGAACATTGCAATGACCAAACTCTGTTGCAGAGTCCTACCTGTTTCTGCTCTGAAAAAAAGCTGTTAATTTTGCAGAAACGGGAGTGACTTTTTCAATATTAATCAGCTGATACACTTGCATGGTCAAGATTCCTTCAGAAGTATTAACCCTTTGGAAGCATTTCAGCAAAAATACATTTTTTGTTTCAGAAAATGCCTAAAATCTGACTTGAATCTTAATACAAACTTCTGAGAAAATCATTGAGCCAATTACAAAAGCAGGAAATTTCTGGGGGTTTTGTACACCAACTGTGTACAGAGACCACCTCCAGGTTGGCATATTACATTGAATTTTACAAACAATAATAGTGCTGCAGATTGAAAGGGAGAGGTAACTTTTAATAACAATCAATTACAATATGGCTTGTGGAGCAAACTGTATATACCAGAATATTTTAACCACTTCTATACAGGGCACTTTCAACCTCTTCCTGCCCAGGCCAATTTTCAGCGCTGTCACACTTAGAATGACAATTGCGCGGTCATGCAACGCTGTACCCAAAATACATTTTTATCATTTTCTTTCCACAAATAAATAAATCTTTTGGTGGTATTTGATCACCAGTGGGTTTTTAATTTTTTTGCTAAACAAATTATAAAAGACCAAAATCTTTGAAAAAAAAAAAATTTCTTTGTTATAAAACGGTTTTCTCCTTCACTGACAGGCATTGATAAGGCAGCACTGATGAGGAGGCACTAATATGCAGCACTGATGGGCACTAATTGGCATCTGTGGTGGGCACCTCTGCTGGGGGCTGTGCCGATTATCAGCGCAGACCTCCCCACCCTGTCAGGAGAGCCGCTGATCAGCTCTCCCTGTCAGCGCAAACCGAGGAAAGACGATTACCAGCACTTCCTGGTTACCGCTGTGATTGGTCACAGCTGATCACATGGTTAAGAGCCTACATCACAAGTTCTTTCCCATGATTGGAGATGCGGTCTTGCGGAGCAACACACAGCAGCACCGATCGCCGCGCTGTACGCACAAGCTGCTTATCCTGCTGGACATCATGGCGCCCAGTCAGGATAACCGAGCCACCTTGTGGACATAATTCTGCAATAGGCCGGTAGGTAAGTGGTTAATTTGCCAATTTTTTCCCCCACGAAAATGGAGTTACTCTAAGTAGGCAACTCATTGTTTAAAAAAAAAAAAATTTTTTTTTTTTTTACTTTAATATATCAGGTTATAAAAACATTGTCAAGAAACACCATATATAGAAAGGCACTTTAGGTTTTCTTGCATAAAGTAAAAATCAAATATTCACGAAGGAGATCCTTCAATGGATTTCAGTAATCTGTTTTTATAGAGCTTATGTTGTCTTTTTGCCAACTGTTGTTATAAGAATAATCTGAATAAATCTCCTGTCAATGTGGAGCCAATGAAAGAAATTAAATTCTAATCTGCATCTATGTCCTTTTACAATCCTAAGCTTAGCAACAGGCATACAGAGTTCTAAGCCATGCTATGGTGAACTGTGAATCTAGATCTCTAATTAGAGTGACTACTGCTTCTCAAACATTCTACTTAATGAGTCAATAATCCTAGATGCTATACCAAATGATTTGACTGTGATTCTTGTGGCAGCATAATATTTTATTTCATTGAACGGTTACTGCAAAACTCGTAGAAAAAGCAGTGATGGGCAAATCTGCTCAGGTTCAGTTTGGCAAATTTGGCCATTGTAAGGGTATTAGGCAAACTACTGTCTAAAAAAGGCACGAGAAACATCCTCTGCAGCTCAAACATCCACTAAGACCCCTTTCACACTGAGGCGCTGGAAAAAGTGCCCATAAAATGCCAGGCGCTTTTACGGCATTAGTGGTGCGTTTTTAAGGTCACGTGACTAAAGAACCATTTTGCAGCGCTTTTGATGCACTTCTCATTCATTTCAATGGAGAAGGGTGTTTTTGATGCACTTTAAACACTCCAAACATGCTGCTTGGAGGACTTTTTTCACTGTCCCAGTGTGAAAGCATCCACTGAAATGAAAGGGAAGCAGATTTCAGGAGCTTTTCAGATGCTATTTTTAGCACAAAAGTGCCTCAGTGTGAAAGGGGTCTTAGTAATAATTTGTAAAAGTATGAACCAGACCATGTAGCAGGCTTACAAACTTGAGCTACTGAAGCCTGAGGACAAATAGCTCAGGAAGTACCAAGACTTCTGGTAAAATATGAGCCATGGCCAAAGATAGAGGAACTTTTTCCTTCAGAACATACGCTTAAGAAATAAGCCAACAAATTCATTGAGAAATGGTAGATTTGGAAGATGTGTGACCCTTCTTTGAGCCTCCAGAAGCACAAAGAGGGAATCTGACTGCTGAATTGCAGCAGTTGATTTCAGGTAACACCTGATAGCATGAACCACATCCAAGGTACTGCCCCCCGGCATCTGAGGTTCAGAACAGAATGATGGTAAGACAAAGTCCTGGTTGAGATGGAACAAAGAAACCACCTTAGGTAAAAAGGACAACTGAGGGCATAGAACCACCTTGTCACCGTAGAACACCAGGAATGATTTCTTAAAAGGAAAGAGCAGCTAATTACAAAATCAACAAAGCCAACCAGAAAATTAACCTTCCAAAACAGAAGGACTAAAAATGTATATCCCAGATGGGTAAAATGGAGAAATACAGTACCAAGTTGAGGTCTCGTGAAGTCAACATACTGTAGTCTTGACCAGTGGAACAATATGCATGATTCTTTGCATAAAAGGCAGGCACCAAGGAATGTGAAGCAATCAATCTCTAGAAAAGACCCTCCAAGGCTGAAATTTGACCCTTGATCATACTAAAGGTCAATGCCATATCGGCTCCAAAAACTGGAGAAAAGCCAGGATTCAACCCACAACATACTTTCAAGGATTCAAATATGGTGTTCCCCGTCATTGGCAGAACTGCTCAAACACCTCTGAATGAAGAGCCTACTGCCCTGGAGACAGTTATTGACAGCTGAGAAAATCCATCTGCCAATTTGCCATGCCTGAAATGTGGAAGGCAAACAATGCAAGAAGTTCTGCCCAAAGCAGGAGGAGTTCCACTTCCTCCTGGGCCACTTGACTTTTGATACCTCTGATGTACGTCTACACCGTGGCTTTGTGAGACTGAACCCTTACAGGGAGGTGCTCCAGGTGCACTAGCCAATGTAGCAGGGCAAGGCAAATCACCCTCAATTCTAGGATGCTGACGGGCAACAAACTGCTTTGTTGACCAAGTTCCAGGCCGGCATCAAGTCAGGATTCTCCAGAACAGGAGAAATGATTTTCCCCATCTCCAGCATCCATGAGGAGATAAACCAGTCTCATTTCAGTTTAATGGCATTGGGGAATCCAACACCTGTGTCCTACTATCCCATGCCTCAGAGTCTTCAGAGAAAGACATTTGTCTGGAGGGAGGAGGGACTCTCACCTGGAAAATATCCAGGGTCAGGCCTAAATATTCCAACTTCTGGGTTGGGATTAAGGCAGACTTTTGTAAATTTAGACCCCATTCAACCTTCTCCAGGAGGGTGCACAATGTGAAACACATTGGTCTCCAGTAGTGAACGGCTTGCTCTTTCAGAAGTTGTCGTCCAGGGACCCTATAAAAACAGGGATACCCATGTATGCAGGAACCTTAGAAAGGAAGCCAGGACCTTGGTGAACACGCAGGGAGCTGTGGACATGCTGGACAGCAGACCCACAAACTGAATGTGGCAGCCCTCCACCGCAAACCGCAGAAACCTTTGGTAAGGTGGAAAGATTGTAATATGCAGGCAAGCTGCTTTGATATCCACTGATACCAGGAAATCTTTCTGCTGGAGAAGGGCCACCAATTCGATTTGGAACTTCTGCACTTGTGGAAACTTGTCAAGTCACTGGAGATCCAAGATGGGACCTTTTTGCTCTGTGAAACTGTGCTGATCACTCCTTGAGATGGAAGACAATCAAGAGATTGCAAAAGAGCTAATCTTTTGTGGATGCAAAGAAATAGTTAAAAGCATAAAAACGCAGAAGGGGGAAGGCTCTGAAATCCCAGCACGTAGCCACAAGCCACTACGTTGTGGACCCACTTGTCCACAATCTTCCCCTGCCAAAACTCCACCAAGACCTTCAAACATCCCCACACTTAAGTGGGGGTTCCTTAATATTGTGAAGAGGACTTGCCCCTGGCACCTTCTGTGTGTAATAATCCAAAGCAGGGTAATTGCACATTTGTATGAACAAGACTCCTAGACAAGAACTCTGCTGGATGGAGTCATTCCAGGCATCCGCGGGAAACTAACAGTATGTGGGAAATTCTCCATGTTTCTGCCTGTCTGGTAGCTCTACAAATGGGGTCTCGCTCTCATTACGTGATTGGCTCAGACTTTAATTTTGGCACACACCTACAGCTGCGATTGCAGGTTGTAAAGGTGTCCCCATCAGATGTTTGTAAGAGGCATCTTAAAATAGTGGGACCTTGTCCACTGGACATGCTGCAAACCAGTGATAACCGATGAGAATTCCTCCTTGTCACAAATGAGCTGCAGAAAGGTACCTCAGAGATGGCAGATACCAGATAGATGGAGGGATTTAGAGCCACAGGGACCACATTGACCCCCAGGAGATAGATTACACAGGGGATTGCATCCAGGTGCCTACCTACTTGAAGAAGGTATATGGGACCCTTCGCCTCTACATCCCCTCCTCTTTGCCATTGATGAGATATGGCCTGCTGACCAGTAGAAAGGAGAAAACCTTTGCTGGGAATCCCAGCAGATTGGGTCCCTTCTAATGCTGCCCGTGCCCCACCACCCCCACAAGGAAATGTTGTGTGGCCGCTTTTATACTTACTGCAACCTGTAGTCCCACTAAAGAACCGCTCTGCTGCAATTTGTAGTCCCACAATAGTAGTCATTCTGCTGCAACTTGTAGTCCCCCAGAAGGCACTTGCTCTGCTGTGATCTGCAGTCCCACTAAAAAACAAAACATTCTGTTGTGAGTTGTAGCCCCCAGACAGCCTGCTCTGTCACTTACATTGGAAAGCCAAGATAGCCACTGCCATCATTCACATGTGCATGCATGGCCCCATCCCTTTAGAGTGAATGCAGGGTCAAAAGAAAATCTCCTTGCCTCCATCATTCTGGCGTACTAGGCAGTTTAAAGAAAAAACATTTTTTTTTGGACCACCATTTTGTCCTTCGCAGGAGGGCAGCACAGATAGGCTAGGGGTACCAACAGGGACTACCCCAGGGCACTCACCATTCTACTCAGCAAGACTATCTGACGCTTCCTGTTTTACCACCAGGTTTTTTTTTACAAAAAAGAAATTTGACGGATCATGCGGTCTTACTACCTCCGTTCCTCTAAAAGAAAACTGGGACGTAAGTGAGATTTCCCTACCCCGGTACGTACGTGTACACTTACTACCGTCACCGATAGAACCGAAAGGTTACATTCACTGTCTCGTCCGACAGACCCCCGATGTTGAGTGTTGTCTTACAAAACAAAAAATCACCCTGACGTCTAGTGTCGTCTCGTTCACGGAAGACCCCCTGATGTTCAACGTCGTCTTACTGATGATAACACCCTGATGTTTAACGTCGTCTCGCCAAGAAATCACCCTGATGTCCAACGTCAT